>JAVTVJ010001255.1:0-378492 GCA_034509425.1 Eopsaltria australis | reverse complement strand
GCGCCCCGAGCCCGGGCTGCGGCCCCGGGCCAGGGGATGCGATACCCGAACGCCCGAGTCCCAGCCGGGCGGTGGGGACAGCCCTGCGGCGGCGGGGACAGCGCCGGCCCCTCCGGGCACAGCTGAAGCGGCGGCCCCGGCTCTCGCTCGGTTCCCAGCGGCTCTGGCAGCCGGCGCTGCTCCAGGATCCCTTCTCTCTGTTTCCTGAGCAGAGCAGCGCTTTGTCGGGAGATGTAAAGCAACAGGTTCCGTTTAAAGCTCCCCGCTGCCTCTGTCCTGGTCTGGGCAGGTCTGGGCTGTCCATCCAGGGGATGCTGTACCTGGTAATGCCAGAGCCATTTCTATGCTGCATTCGTCTGTTGGGTATTTTTGTTGCTTTTCTGGCAGTTTTAAGGTAAACCTGGGAGGAACATCCTTTGGAATGTCAGTGAAGGCTAGGTGTGTATATATATATATATATGTATACCTACATATATGTGTATATATATATATGTGTGTTTATATATCAGTGAAATAAAATATCCGAATGAAGTCTGTTGTCTGCTTTTGGAATGGTATATTTATGAAATCTTGTTTCTTCTAACTAGAACATGCAAGTGTACTGCACAGTTGCCTTGCTCAAACTGGAGGAAATGTTTTGGGGTTGGTTTTTTTGGTACTAGTGGACATGAGAACTTGAGTTCTGATTATGCAGCTATGGCTACAGTGTAATAAAGTGATTTCTGATTTGTCTGTTGATTATCTCATACGTGCAAGAAATTTATTTGCTCTAACTTTTACAGAGATTCACTGAAAGTCTGTCACATCTTGATGATGATGTAAAGAGCCAAGGGGCTGAATCTTTTATTATATTTTCTATTTCCTGAAGTTGGATCACAAACTTATTTCAAAACTCTTCTAAAAGGATGCATGCAAGGAACCATTCCTTTTTATATTGTTATTTTAAGCAGCCCCTCTGTTCAGAGTTTTTCATATCATGAACCATGTTTTCACTATCAGTGCAAGTCAGTCAGAATGTGTTTTGTGGCAAAATTATTCTTAAATTGAAATAAATTTGGAGTGATGTGACTGTACAAAGAGCAAACCTGGAAACTGCTTTGTGCCTTTCAGATGTTCCTGAAGAACAGCAGCTTTATTTGGAGTCAGATGAGCGTTCCCAAAGCCCTTTTCCTGTTCCTTTGGCCAGGATCCTGGCCAGGGCTGGCTGTTTCATTAGGGGTGCTGCAGATGCCCCAGGGCAGTGCAGGAGATGTGGGCACCTTTGCTCTCAGCCCTGTCTGAGGGTTCTGTGCCCCGTTCTGCTGCAGGGAAAAAGCCAAAATCTGTGAACTGTTTTGTCACAGCACTAACTGAGCTAGAAGTGAACAGTTAAGTGTTTATTCATTATATCAGTTTATCAATTTGCATTATGTTTGGAACTGTTTGGTTTATTTGTATGTTGCTAGTTCCCTCTTTTCCTTCAGCATTTACTTTCAAATTTAAGCTTTTCTTCTCTTATTAATAATCCATATCTTGGCTCCCAGACTACTTTGCATAACATTTAGTGTTTGTGGCCTTACCAGAAAGGGCAGCATCTTTTTCTATGGTGTTACTTTTGAGATGGACCCTGTCTTGCAGAAATATTGCAGATTTATCTAAGAAGAAAACATTGTTCAACCAATATTTTACATTTTGAGCAAATAGCGTTACGTGTAAAACTTACTCATTGTTTATTGACTTATAGTGAGTATTTATTTAGACTTTCCAGTTGTGGATAGATGCTCTTAAACACTGTTGCAGCAGCTTGAGAATTTTATGCTATGTGTTGCAAAGCTGCCCCTAATGTGGGTTTTTCAAAGGTATTTTAGGTAACAAAGCATCTCAACAAATCTCCTGGAGTTTGTGGATATTTATTTTTTATGCCTCAAAACAGTTGAGTGGGGGACAAAAGACACTCAGCCACCACACTGGAGTTATTTAAAACTCCTTAAAAACAGGAGGAGAGAGGGAATTGTTCTGACCAATGTTTTATCTAGGAGTGAACACACTGATGCATTCCCAGCCTGCAGACAAGGGGAGAAAAAAGTTGTTGTTCACTTGTGGGGTGACCTGAATTCCGCTGTGAGCTGGGCCTGGTCCCTGTCCCTGTGCCACAGCTGCTCCCCGTGTGCCCGCTCCCTGTGCCTGGCCCCACAGGGGGCTCGGGGTCGGGGCTGTGAGGAGCTGAGCCCCCTGGGCGCCCAGAGCCTTTGGCAGGGCTGGGGCTGGGGCTCTGTGCTGCCTGCGGGGCTGTGAAGTGCGGGTGTTTGGGCTTTGGTGCCTGAGTGCAGTTTGGTGCCTTGCTCTGGCTGCCGGGGCCGGTGACAGCCCCCGGGCAGTGTCGTGGAGCATCTGCTCCTCAGAGAGGGATCGGGATCGGTGCTGCCTTTGACACCGCGTTTGTTACGGCTGAACCTGCTTCTTGGACGCCGTTTGTCACATAACTTTTATTTGGTGATGTCAGGAAACCCCTGTAATACGAACTTGTGTCTGGCATTTGTCCTGCTCCTCAGGCTGCTCTGCCAGGTGCTGCTGGAGCAGCAGTGCTGAGCGTGCACCTGGCTGGGAATGGGGGACACAGCCGGGTCCTGGCGGGGCACAAGGGAAGTGTCAGAGCCTGCAGCCTCCCGAGGAACAGGACACCTTCCTGTGTGCTGGTCTTGGCAGTGAATGAGACCTGGTTCTGTGAGGGTTTAGTGCCTTGTATTTGCGAGTGGTTTCTCAGAGTTCAGAGGCAGCCTGTGGCAGGGCCCCCGTGGGATGCTGTGCTGCCAGAGCTGGTGTCCCCCGTGTGCCTCGGGTAAGGGACGGCAATGTGCCGCTGCAGCCAGGTGCACAGAGGTGCGTGCAGCCCCGGGATCCAGCCCCAGGGACTCACAGTGACGTGGTCCATCCATCCTCTGCAGTGCCAGCTGTGCCAGCCTCATCCTCATGGATGCAGCTTGCCACCAGCGGGGGACCCCTCTGGCACCCAAAGCAGGGCACTTCTTGCAACCAGTACTATCAGAAAGGGTTTTCTTGATGCGCTTTCAAGCCTGTTGCCTCTCAGTCTGTCACTTTAACCGTAAAGAACAGATTGTTCTTTTCCACTCTCAAATCCTTTTAAGTACCTGAACTGCTGGTTCTCAGGCCCCAGCCAGCCCTCTGCTCTTCAGAATACACGAGTTCAAATCCTTCAGTAGTTTTCCTATAGGTTATGTTTCTCTGAAGCTGAGTGTTTTGGGCTTTTCCTCCTGATCCTGCCTGGAGCCTGGTCCCCCCGTGGGTGCAGGGCTGCAGCTGAGGCTCAGAGTCTGAGTGCAGAGCAGGACCAGTGCACACCTCGCTCGGGCTGGTTCTTCCATGCTGCGTCTCTGGATGGTGAGGGCTTTTTCCAGAGCAGCCTGGCAGTGTCAGCTTGTGCTGGGAAGTGGTGTTGGTTGTACCTTCTGTCCACTGGTGCCCATCAGAGGTGTCTGTGCCATGGTGACCAGCAGGCAGTGCCTGCCCAGCCCCTCGTGCTTCTTCTGCTGAGATTGAGGGGTTCATTCTTGGCAGGGCTGCCAGGAATGACTGGGGGAGAAAATGCCCTTGTCATCATGCTTGGTCTGGACCTTCCTGCAAAATATGATCCATTTCCTTGTTTTCCAGATGCTTAGTTTAGCCTCCAGAAAACCCTCTAGAAGAGAAGTTGAGCTGAGTGTAATCCTCTTGTGTTCCTTCTTCACTCTCCTGTTGGTAAACAGCAGGTGTGATCCCAGCCCATTTCAGGCTCTGCACCCTCCTTTGTTCCAGCAGAACTGCTCACAGTCCTAGGAGTCATCCTAAGAGTTTGAAATGCCTGTCTGAAGTAAATTCAAGAGCTCTGTCCTCTTCTAACCTTAATCAAGATTGAGATCTCCCCCATTTTGTGGCTGGTAGTGATGTTGCTGGCATCTGCACACAGTTGGCTTAGGCATGGAAAAGAAGGATTAAACACTTTGTGCTATATTTGTAAGCAGAATAAAATAGGTTTTGGTTTCCATTTAGAGCAGTCCATGCAGTGACAGGTTTCATATGCAGCACTGAGATAATTTTATTCTAAAATGATTTTACCCTGTTTGTGAGTGAAATCACTAAATTGGAAATGTAGCCAAAAGGTAGAATTTTCATCCATTTTTGCGATTAATAGCTACCAGAGTTTCTCAGTTTGTGGCTTGTTTTTGGTTTGGCTTTGTGAATTAAGGTCTGGGTCTAATTTTGGGAGCTAATCTCTAGAGTTCTTAGGAAGAAGAGCCTCACTACAGAAGGAAAATTGGCAAGTAACTCTTACAATTCTGCAAAGAGCACTATTGTGAGATTCACTGCTTGGGTGAAAAACAGCACTTGAGGTTGGGGAAAGAGCAAGAAAGATTCTTGGATCAGGTTGGAAATTCTACTTGGAAAAGCAGCTGTGTTGAGCAGTTTGTCAGTGGTAATGGAAGGGTCATACAAGTCCTTGTGATCAAATAGATGAGGCAGACTCTGTAGGCTGAGTTTAAAGGTCTTTTGTGCCTTTAGGAAGCAAAATGCTAACTCTCTGTTTTTTCTTTTAGGCATTCTCCATCATAAATATCCTATTTAGAACTAAATACAAATCTTCACTCTCTGGATCGCCTAAAGGTACTGGAAACTTACTTAAAACATTAAAGTTTCTTACCTATTTGCATTGTATCAAAAAACCGAAAAGTGGCAAAACACGATTATCCACAGGAAGTGTTTGATTTTTGTTTGGTCCTCTGGCTTCTGTCTGCAACTCCTGTCAGAATTATAACACAAAAGCCCAAGAAAACTTTTATCTAAAAATGTTACATTCTTTTATATACGAAGATTTAAATTTCTTTTTAGCTGAGTGCACTGACCATGCTCACATCTTCGTGCATTTCTTTGGCTGTGTTAGTGACACCCGAACTTCGCATTTTAATGTGTTCAGAATTTCTGGGAATGTTCCAGGCATTGACGCACCAAAAGAAAATAAAAATGTAAAAACAAGTGATAAATGGATTTCCAGCTGACAGAGGACTGCTTAAGTCTGGTGTTGTCCATAGGTCACTGAGTTGTTTGATGCAGCCACCCCCCGGGTGAGGATCACCTTCCGGTGCAACACTGTTTGCTAACACTTCAAATACTCTTGCATGAGTTGGTGAAAAGTAACTGTGGAAGGGTGGGAAAGGAGCAGTTCTGTAATTAGCTGCTGGCTCAGACTGTGTGAGTAAAACGTTTGTTCTTTCACCTCTCGTGGATATCTGAGTGGCCTTCAATTCTAGCAATGCCTCAAGTGTTGTGTAGGGATCAGTTACTTGCAGCAGTAGATGTCTTGAAAAGTTTGAAGTATCTAACCCCTGATTACATGGAAAAATTCTGGCTTCTTTGTTCCTCTGAGCACTGAAACAGCTTTTATGAGTTGTTAGCTTTGACTTTCTCAATTACGGTCCTTTTTTCTTGGATGGTTAGGATATTATAAGCCTGTTATAGGGTAAAGAGCATATTTCTTTATAAAAGCACTGTAAACCCTTCCAGAATCCCCAAATAACCTGTATTTAAATGTGCTATGATGGGCAGTGAGTGAAATACTTGCCACAAATCAGCTGAAGGATTGTCACCTGCACAGGGAGCTGTGAATGCAAACACAAACTCCAGTTTCTTTTGTTGGGCTGTTCTTTGAGGCTGCTGGTCTCAAGCAGGAGGATGTGCCCTGGAGTCCCCAGAGATTCCTGTGAGCAGGGGCTGTGCTGTGTCCTGGGTGCCCCTGAGAGCAGAGGAGCTGTGCTGGGGAGAGCTGGGCACTGTCTGAGCTCTGCTTGAGCTCCTGGGGACTGGGCTGAGAGCAGGGAAAGCAAACTGGGCTGTCCTTGGCAGGGACCCCTTCCTGGGCAGGACACCCCTGGGGATTGTGCCCTGCTGCTCCCTGCTCTGTGCCACTGCAAAGCCACTCCCACCCACGTGTTTCAAGCTGAAACCTGGTTCTCTAAAGCCAGGCAATGGCAAATATGTAAAAGGTAGTGCCTTGCTTTAAAAGCAAACTGCTTGTAGAAGTTTTCTGAAAACAATGTCAGACTTCCTTTTCAGCATGATCTCAAACATCCTGATGTTTCTGGCATCAAAATAACAGCTTTTGGTGTTTTCTTCTCAAAATGAGTGGCTAAAAACTGTAACTTCAGTTACTTAGAAAGATACTGCACTTCAGCAGGAAAGGAGAGTTTGCTTTTCTCGTTGCAAGACTTCATTGCATTTCTTCATCTGCCAGACTTTGGTATAGTCTGCCAGCAATTACTATTGTTGTGTCATATTTGAAAATTTTCAGTGATTCTAGTGATGCTCTTGGGAATGAAACTTTATGATTGTGAAGTTATTACCCTGGAGTCTTACTCTGAATACTTTTCTTCTTTGTCTTGCGATTTCTTAGGGGTCCTTTAGAGAGACTCTCTAATACCACTCACAGTCACAATGCACCCAGTGTGTAACTGCTGCAAATTTAGTAGTCAAATATAGGGTTTGTTTTGAGTGTAATCTGCATATGTGTCTTCTGGACTAATGAGATCTGAACTGTTTTTGCTCTCTAGTAAAAACAGAGTTATCCAGGTGGTAGTATGATAAGTCTGACATGTGTATGATGTTTTTTTCCAAAGTAGAAATACTCCAGATGGTAGATTTGGTGGTGTATCTGTTGTTTCCCAGTAGTTTCTTACTTCTTATTTAATAAATGATTAAATCTTTCTGTCTGTGAATGTATTAATCTGGATTCTCCTCTTAAGCTTGTTTTGTCAGTAACTAGCTAAAAACTTCCCTCTGACTCATTGCTGCTCATCTCACGTTTGGAAATCCATTCACAGGTTCAGAATTTGAAGCTCACAAAGAGCAGTAGTGGCGTTGTGTTGTGACTAATAGCCCCCTGGTGGTAGCTGGAGCAGTGATTTCTCCTTTTTACCTTTAAATGAGGAAAGAATAAACGTTTATTTGCTGCCCTAATCAGATCTGCAGGTGACCAGTGTGTGTGTGCATGTGAGTGCCTTTGTGTGTAAAATGGATTTACTTGGCTGTAAAATGTATTTTTAATAAATAAATTGATACGTGGCTTGTAAGTAGATATGGGCAGCTGACCTGTTCGTGTCTATTTAGGTTCCACTGGCTGAACATGAAGATAATTTTGCATCCATGTGTAAGAGAAATCTAACACTGCTTTGTCAGCAGGGGCAGCTCTGTCCCGGCTCTGCACCCGGGCTGGGGCGCACCCTGCGCTCCAAGGGGGCTTTCAAACGGCCATGGCTACCCTTCCTGCATTGTTTGTAGAGCTGCAGGGCCAAGGGACTCTAAATTGCTGCTTGAACTGTCACTGAGACATGTCCTGACTTAAGTAGAGGTAACCTTCAGAGTACGTGTGGCTGATACAGTTTATGAACTCTTACACCTGTTCTTTTCCCAGCCAGAGCTGCTTCAGCATTTCCTGCTGGACTCCAGCTTTTTCCCCCTCATAAGTGGCTTTGCATTCTTGGTGATCCTGGGGGAAAACTCCATGATAGTAATAAAGGACGTATTCACTAAATAGTTTTTTTTTTTTTTGTAAAGACTGCATTTATTTCTTGCCCTCCAAGTGAAAAAGTTTAACTTCAAATGGTAGAATACGTGAAATGTGATTTGTCTGTGGAAGTTGCTCTTTGTTCAGTGTATAACCAGTGGCTCTGGCTGTGGATTCAGTGGTGGGAAAAAGATGGACAGTAATGAACAAGCATAAAGCTTCTGTACTACTCTTCTGTGAAGGAAAGAAGTGTGAAACACGATGGGATGTATGGGTGGAACTGTGCACACTGGGTGTGTAAGTGACTGACTGGACAAAATGGGAACAATGGGTGCTTGGTTGAACACTGTTTCCTTTTTTGCTGATGGAGGAATAATTTCAGTAGGCTTTTAGTGAGAGAATGCTAAATATTTAGTATAATCTGTTTTCCATCTTTACATTTTAGGTCAGGAATTTGGCTTCCAAAATTGGAGTTTGTCTGCGTTCAAAGCTGTTTGCCTACAGTAACCTGCTCTGGTTGGAAGTGAATATGTCTCAAGTTCAGATTCAGAATCCTTCTGCTGCCATTGCAGGGAGCCAAATACTGAATAAAAACCCATCTCTTTCACAGCCCTTGAGTATTCCTTCTACTACCAGTTCTTTGCCCTCTGAAAATGCAGGCAGACCTATCCAAAATTCTGCTTTGCCCTCTGCTTCAGTTACATCCACCAATGCAGCTGCAGGTAAGATAGAGGCTCAATAACTTCTATATTTTTAATGCTTATAGTTTGGCATGATATATTCCTGATGTCTTACACCTACACATAATTTAAAAGTAGTATTTATTCAGCTTCAGTAGCTTGCAATGCTTTTCCCCTATGGAATGAAATCTCTTGGAGACAGGTAGAAGCATACTTTTTACATAAAGTTCCAGCAATTAATTGATGCATTTGTAATAGTAAAGAATATTTTTAATTGTATGGCATTAAATTTTTGAAACATTACTATCCATCTTTTCTACCAGTAGCTTGTTTTAAATGTGAAAGTGTTGTTTGAAATAGTTTGTTAAGTTCTATTATCTTTAGTTCTTTTATGACCAGTTTAATGATAAATATATTATGCTAACAAAATGCAATAGAACAAATAAAGGGTAATAAAAAATAGCTAATAGGGGAAAATAGGAGAAGGGAGGTTAATTTAACTGAGTTTTTGAAATTATTAAAAACAAATGATAATGATGAATACTTGGAGGATTTGGTCCTTGACATGTACTCGAGAAGATGGTGAGCTGTATGCAGGAGTCTTCTAACTTCACACTTCTGGCTTGCATTAGAGCCTTGAATTTAATGATGCTTTTTAGGCATGAGCATTGCCTGGGGATCCCAGAGTTCAGTAGATTGTTACCAGTTTGGCCAGTGAGCAAAGGTGTCTATTCCAGCATTGCAGACAACTAGATGCTAAGCCACTGAGATTTCTTTTTTTAATTAAAATTTGTAGTAGAGTTCACAATTATCAGTTCATTTATCTGACCTTATGTAACCTTTCAGCTCCTTCAAACATGGCAAACCCCAAAGAGAAAACCCCCATGTGTCTTGTGAATGAATTAGCCCGTTTCAACAAGATTCAGCCTGAGTATAAGCTTCTGAGTGAGCAAGGTCCAGCTCATTCTAAGGTAAATGTTCATACCAGTGTCTTATTGCTGCTGCTCCTGCTCCTTCTCCTTCAGGAGTGGAAAGGCAAAGTGCGTGATTTTGGTGCAAGATAATCCAGAGCAATGGAGAGGAAAGGGAAGCCCCCCAGAGTGTCAGTGGTAGGGAAGTGTGAAGCTGGTACCTGAGAACTGAAAAGTTGGGTTCCCAAAATGTCACAGAAGCTTCACGGTGTGAAGGAGTTGGCATTTACAAAAAGTATTGGAATAACATTCAGAACATCTGTTCAATTGTGTTTCATTCACCTGTGGGCATGTAGAAGCTTTTGTGGTACAGTGTGAACTTAACTTTCTTCAAACTGCTGAAAAATGTCTTTAATGAACCTTTCAGAGGATTAAAGCAAGAGTGGAGCTGTGTCACAAAGAAGGGTGAGTTTCCAGTCTGCTGTTCAGTGACATGGGCACAGCAGCTCTCCTGGGGCTGTCACCTCTCCCCACACTGCTCTGAGTTTTCAGCCTGTCAGATCTCTTGCAGGATACCTGCCAGCTGCAGCTGTTGTGAAATTCTTAGTTCAGTAATTGGGAAAATCCTGCTGATGTCCAAAGTGTTGGAAATCTGGAGATGACATGGGAATTAAGGAGAGCTTGGATTGCCCTGTTCTCAATGTGTCACTGAAAGACTCATTGTGTTCTGTAAGAGGGTCTAATAAACTGCATGAATTTTGAAGCAGCTTTTTACAGAATTCCTGTTTGTGCTTTTGAGGTGTTTACAGTGCAGCTGACTCTTGGGGACCAGCATTGGGAAGCTGAAGGAACTAGTATTAAAAAAGCTCAACATGCAGCAGCTGCCAAAGCTTTGGAAGGGACAAAATTCCCTAAGCCTACGGCTCGTCCATCTCGTAGTGAAGGCAAGAATCCAGGTATATGCCACAACAAACTGATTTAAAATAGTAATACATAGGGAGAATACACCTTTCTGCTTTTGGTATGTATTGAAGTTGCATGAGGATGAATAAAAACTGTGATTCTGCCTGTTTAACAATGGAAATTGTCAGGTTTTGTGAGAACTTCATCTTGATTTAATCTTTGATTGTTGTAGGTGACATGATAAATATCATCATATTGTCAAGTTAGAAGTATATTTTTTTCCATCAAATCATTCTGGCTTGAAGAACCTGCTGCTTGACTTACTGTTTTGTGTTGTAACATTCTGGAAAAGATGTTTATCCTAATCTCAAAAAAAATGAATTAAAAAAAGGACAACAAGAACAAAAAACTACATGAGGAGTTTGGTCACAGGAATGAATAACCTTTTGCATGGGCAGATGAATGAGTTATGTAATTCTGACAGGATAATTCAAAAACTGGACAAAAAAGACTTCTTTAGAAGTCTTTCAAAAAACCCAAAGAAATTTATGTTGTGGGAGATGGGATCAGAACTTTGGAATTTGCCTAATTTGTACTTTAAAGATATATATATATTGATTTGTATAAAAGCATTGAAATTGTAGTTTTCTATGTTCAGTGAAGTTCTTATGTTACTAAGATTGCTTTTAAGACCTTTCTGAAATGTACAACTCTGTATGCACTGTCTTCACATCTCAGCTGCACGTGTGCGTGCTCTGCATGTACCCAAGGCTGTTGGACAGCATTAGTGTGTTCAGCAAGGATTAAAACTTCTCCTTTGTACCAGCTGTGTTCTGATATCACCTAAACTTGTTCTTTAGAAACACTTTGTACAGTCAGCAGTGAAAATACTAAAAGCTAGCAAGTACTTACTTTGTCTGTGCATCTCTTCCATAGTTTAATTTTCTTTTGGCAGTTACCTTACACCAGAGCTCTTGTACTAGAGTACAGATGATTTCTGAGCCAGTGAGACTGTGGTAGAAAAAATGACACTTGCTGACTGTTCTTTCTCCAGTGAGAATGGACTGGGAGTCAGTTCTTCATGCCCACAATACTGACACTGAGAGAAATGTTTTAGCCCTCAGTAGCAATTTACCTGCCTTTTGACAGGGCCAGTTGCAATTTGAAAGTGTAGAGTTGTGAAAACCCTTCTTAGGTCGAGGACAGAGAAACGTTTGATCAGTCTCAGTAAACAAGAGACTCAGAAGGTATGTAGCATGTCTGGTAACTGAAAAGTATATTTGGAGAAATTCCTTTTCTGCAGAAAATTATTTTTCTGCACTTGGTTAGATATGCTGTAAATGTAGGTAAATTAGAAGCTTCAGAAATTAAAAGCAAAATGATAAACCCCCCCCCAAAACTAACCCAAGAAGAGCTCCCAGCAAATTAATTTTTTTGTAACAGGATTTGTCACAACTGTACTAGGCTGCTTTAACGTGTATCATGTAGACTTATTCTCTTTTTGTTCATTAGCAGTTCTGTTTGGGATTCAGTCATTTAAGATACTGCATGTGGCAAAAGTCAAGCTCGTTTTTCCCTGCTGTGAACCAGCAGTAAGAGTTTAAGTTGTGTCAGTTCCTTGTGGCAGCTGGACAGCCCTTCGTGTTTGTTTTCATGCAGACAGTGTAACCCCCACGGTGGAGCTGAACGCCCTCTGCATGAAGCTGGGGAAGAAGCCCCTGTACAAACCCATCGACCCCTACACGGGGATGAGATCCACCTACAGCTACAGCATGCGGGGAGGCACCTACCCTCCACGGTACGTGCTGCTGCTGCCTCCTGCTGCAAACTGGCTGTGCCCCCTGCCAGGGACACCCAGCTTGAGAGGCAGGAGCTCTGGAGAGGTGCACCCACCAACATCTGTAACTTGCCGTATTTCCAGTGCTTTATTTCTTTGGGGTGGGGCAAGGGAGCTGGACTGAAAGTTGAAGTGTTTTTCGCAGCATTCAGGTACAGCCAGCTTCATTAAGCAAATAGCTAAATATTAGGTAAATATTTCTTGCATTTCCTTTCTGTGTAAAAGCAGAAGTGAAGAAAACAGTTTGATGATTCTTCTGAAACTATTTAAATTAAAGTTGCTGTTTAAAGAATTTTATATAGGTGTAGGAGCTTAAAATTCAAAGTTTTGAATTTTATGGACTGCTAAGTCCATGGAAGCACGGTTTTGTTGTCTGTGTAGCACTTGGTCAGAAACGTGTTCCTATTGTAAAACAAGGAATGTCAATATTTGTTTCAAAGGTAGCTCACTAAATTACTTTAGGCTCTAAACCAAAATTTGGCTTTTTTAAACCAGTGCTTCGGTGCTGAGTTGTGGTTACTGATACCCAAGAGACTGACCCATGTCTAACTTAGGTGTCTCTTTATTTCTTAGGCCAAATCATTTGCTTCTTTACCTCTGTCTTTGCAGGTACTTTTACCCATTTCCTGTTGGGCCTTTACTTTATCAAGTGGAGCTTTCAATTGGAGGGCAGCAGTTTCATGGGAAGGGAAGAACAAGACAAGCTGCTAAGCATGATGCAGCTGCTAAAGCTCTGAAAGTTCTGCAGAATGAGCCCTTGCCTGAGAAACCAGAGGTGGGAATTAATCTTGGTTGGTGTTGTAAGCATAAATTGCTAGAATAAACTGGGATATTATGGTAGATTTTTTCCTTGTTGAGAGGAAGGGGTCAGTTGGGAACTTTAATTCTGTGTAGCAGTGGTGACTTACTTGTGTCAATAGAAACACTTTGATTTAAAAGCATAAATTTCTGTGGAACTGGAATTTTCCCAGATGAAGTTATGTTAATTTTTTTACTATCATGTTTTTCCACAGCAATGCTGTAGACCTCTGTCAGATATGAGCACTGGAAGCATAGATAGGATTTAATATCTTACCAGGTACAGATCATACACAGACTTCTGAAGAAGTGCATAAATGGGCAACATAAAACTCAGGCATGGATTTACTTCCTGGGAAAAATCCCTACATGATTTTGGAAAGAACCATGGAAGTTCTAGAAGAGCAGGAAATGCATAGAAATAGTAGACTCATACACACATTTTTGATAGCAATATAAGAAGTCAATTTTTATCCCTTCATATATTTATGGCTGCCCAGCACTTTCCATTCCAACACCATTATTGTGTTTTTCGTGCTTTTTTGTTGAGTGGCTTTAGGCAGAAGGTCTCACTGTGAGCACAGGAGTTGCTTTGCTGCTGGGCTGGCTGGGAGCCTGCACCCCTCCGTGTGTGTTGGCTGCTTTGGGCAAAGACAGAACTGTAACTTGCTCTCTGGGGAGTGTGAGAACTTGCTGGATATGGAGTCTGGCTGTGTGCTGAGAAAGAAGGAGAATGAAGAATTGGACAAGAAGGTAACAAGGGGTCTCAGACTGAGAAAAAAATAGCTGGGAACTACCAGGAAGGGCAGAGAAAGAGGCTTGAGGAATTGTGAAGCCAAGGGACACTGAGTTAGAACTTGATGTGTGTGGGAGTGAGAATTGCCCAGGTGACTGGGCAAAAGCACTGGATCTGGCAGTTGAGGGAAGAGGCTTGGGAGGCACTGATGTAGGTGCTTCAGGTAAGGGAAAGCTCTCCTGGGGGAATGCAGACTGAGAGATGGAGGCTCCTAGGGATTACAGACACTGCTGGGAAAAGAGAGTGATGCTGGGGACAGGAGCTGGGACTGAAATCTGAACTGGTGACTGGCAGAGTGTGGGCAGGGGCCAGCTGGTCTTTGTGCAGGAGAGGCCAGAGCAGAGGAGGATGTTCCCCTGCAGTGCTGGGAACCCCAAATTCTGGCAAATTGTTCTGTGTCCACGGTGCAGAACATCCCCTTTTACACCCACCCTCGTAACAGAGAAGCTGCTCTCGTCAGCCCTTTTCCCTCTCAGGGAGCACAGACCCAGGGAGAGCAGCCCTGCAGGGCTCACATGTCACTGAATTATTCTCTGTTCACTGTTTTAGAAATGCTTCACTACAGATGGCTTTCTGAAAATGTATAGAATTGTGTTTTGGAGTTGGGTAATGTGAGGTCTTCAGAGCAAACACTGCAGTTGTAGGATGTCTCGTTCTGTGTGAGGAGTGTAAATCCAGATGCAGAGGAAGTAAATGATGCAAGAGACTGCAAGAAGGGAGAATTATTTTATTAATAGAACAGGACCTGAATGGTGTCTTGACTCTGAGAAAACTGCATTTGTCATTTTATTTTTCAATTTATATTTGACTTGTCTGTAGAAGGAACAGAAGGAAATGCAGCTTAGGCAAAGGAGAGTGGCCCTTGGAACAGGGTGTGTTGGTTTATAACAAGTACTTGGATAATCAAGTTTTCATTTAAAGTTTGGTACTCAAATTCATTGATATTTGTGGCTTTCAGCTGTTGTAGTTTTAGGAGTGTCTGAGGGACTTGCTTCTGTAGCAGCATTTCACTGTGGCCAAGGTGAAGGCAGAATAAGGAAGGTTGTGGTGCTGAGTAAACTCTGCTCATTCCTGCAGCCGGTGAGGCAAGGGCCTGAAAGGATACAGGAGTGTGAGGTCATGAGAGATGCTGTTAAAAATGCCTATGTACAACTGAGGCAAATGAAGATTTCAGAAGCAGACATAATCCTGATACTTCCTACTAGTCATTTGATGTTGCCAGTAATTTCCCTTTTAAAAGTAGTTATTCTGGTGTATCCTGTTTCTGTGTATGCTTGTGTAAACAGAATATTCTGATGTTTGAACTCATGTGTTTTAAGGGGGAGTAATTTTGCACATTTTTATTATTATTTGGGGTGTTTTTTTTACAAATTTTTGTTTTTCTGGAATTTTAATCTTGTATTTTTAAATTAGGAAATATTCAGTGCATAATAAAAGTTGGGCTCAGTGATCTTAAAGATCTTTTCCAGCCTAAATGACTCTGTGATTCTAAGAAGAAATCATGGAGTAAAATGATTAGACTTTAAGGGAAGGAATGACCATTTCACACACCTTTATGGGCTGCAAATGTAGGAGCAAGTGGCAGAAAAAAACGTGTAATAATATTGGCTCTCAGCTGGGCCAAGCCCTGCCTGGAGAACTGAGCTGAATGTTGGAGCTCTGCACTGAGAGAGCTCAGGGAGCCTCAGTGTGCCTGGGGCTGGACGTGCTGGTGAAGGAGCAGGATGGGGTTACTTGGCATATCAAACACAGGTGATCAGTCGTTGATTTAAAGCTTAGGAAACACAGAAACATGGGCTTCCTGGCACCATTCTTAGGCAGGAATTCCAATTTTGTCTCAAAATTTGCTTCTGTGTTTCTTGCCAACTCACTTGGTAAATATCAGCTGTTCTTTATACCCTGAATGTGGAAGAACGGGCTCAGACTGAAGGCTGTGGTTGGTCAGTGCAGCTCTGGGCAGCATTTGCTCACAAGCACTCCTGAGGAAGGGAACGGAGCTGGAAGGAGTTCCTGGAAGAGGGCAAGTCCCTCATAATGGAGTACAGGCCTTGCGGCTTTTGCTTGAGCAGTGTGATGAGAGCTAAGAATGGTAAATGCTTCGGGGTCTCGTGATGGGATAAAAAAAATCTTTAGTGTTTGAAACGAACCAGCAGACATGGGGGATGCTTGCTGCCATCACACAAATTTAAATCTATGAAAGTTCTCTAGCTCAGCTCCCCTGCTGCTGCCCCAGTAAGATACTTAAATAATTTTTATTACCTGGTTGCATAACTGGTATTGTGGCATGGTATAATTGGTGATATTGTTGCTGTTTATATTTATCATAATCTTTCCAGTATCACTGCTGGACACTTAGTCCTAAAACTTCTCTGTTGCTGTTGACATGCCTTAGCTCTTGTTGGTGCCAGCATCAGTGAAGACACTTTTGGAATCCAAATCAAAGTTTTACCTGGAGATACGCAGATGTGCCTGTAGGAAAGCTTCACTGGCACTGTTGTCCCAGCAGCTTTGAGTTCTCAGAGATGTTCAGCGTTTGATTTGGGGCAAGTTCCTGATAGGATGTTGTCGACGTGAGAAAACAAAGCTGCACATGAAGCGCTCACAAGGGAGCATTGAAAAGACAGAACTGTGCCAGGGGCTCGTCTGCCATCCCTCATTCACATTGGTCCCACTCTCAGAATCTTTATTTTTCCTGCCCTTTCTCTTACCTGATCCTGTCTTAGTGCTTTTGGTGTAAATGTCCAATCAGTATATGAAAATTGTATTTCATAAAGGTACTTCCATTTGGAAATCAGTTCACTTAGCACTTCAATTTTGTTTTCTGTAAACACCTTTTTAAACCTACTGGCCCTTATTCCATTTGTTCTTTCTTGTAATGAGAACATGAAAATATGAAGGTTTGCAAGCTTTTACACATACACCTTAATGAGCTTCTGAAGATTCAGTTCTGTAGTATGTGGGCTGCATTTCTCCACATTCACGTAACATGACAGTAAAGGTTAGAGTACTTAAAATTTGGAGAGTTCAGTAAAGTGGTTGAATGGATAAAATTCAATTTAATAGGATCTTTATTTTAAATAGAGTATGCTTCTTTTAGGTTAACGGAAAAGAACCAGATGATGAAAATCTCAATAAATCTGAAATAAGCCAAGTTTTTGAGATTGCACTTAAAAGGAACTTGCCTGTGAATTTTGAGGTATGTTTATTTTACAAGCTCTAGATTTGTTTTTATTAGACTGTTAAGGGTGCATATTAAGTTGAGTCTCTCCCAGATAACCCAAACAACTGACTTTAACGTCTTGTTAGTTGTGAGCACTTTCACCTTTGACAGTCACCCTGATTGTCGTGGAGTTCATATGGTAAAGGGAAGAAAAAAGAAAAATCCACCTGTTCACATATTCATGCCCTAAAATGATCCCATGGTGTGAACAGCTGTGCTGTGGTTGTCTGTGCAATCTTTTTTCCAAGCTTTTTGAAGAAAACATATTACAGTGAAGAACCAAAACACAGCCCTGCATTAATGGTTAGACCACGGAAGTGCAGAGTCGAGGCACAAGAGTAGAGCTCACTCTGACAGACACACATGGAAGTATTTGCTTAATTAAGCACTGATCTGGACTACCCACGAGTGCAGAATCTCACAAGTAGGTTTCTTTTCTTGCCATGAGGTGACCTCATGTGCATCTGACTTTCCTTTCCCTTTGGCCTGGCTGCCTCTTTGCCCCTCCTTGATCATTTCAGTTATCTTCAATCAGGAGCTTCCACAGGAGCATCTCTGTTTCACTAAAACATTAATTTATTGTGCTGCTTTCCTGAGCTGGCAGAGTAACATTTAAGCCAACTATCTGAATTACTATAGTAAGAAAATGCAATTGTGTGTAACTAAATTGCTTCTGAAACTGTTCTATGAAATTTTACATGAGACTTTCAATTATTGCAGATTAGCCTGAGCATCACTGGTAAAAATACACTGTCACACAAAGCCAGTTGTGGGTGGAAGCTCTTCATTCATTCATACTTTTTGACTATATGGATATTTTGGAGTATGGTGTGTTATGAATGGAGTTAAAAGACTAAATCTGTAGAGGGCAGCTATCTCTTAGAATTCTACAGAACTTCAGAGTTCAGAAATCAGAATTTCTGGACTAAAATGCTAGATCCTAAAGAGTTGCTTTCTCTGTAATGTTTCATTGCTGTACTGTGATATATTTAATGAGGTGATGTTAACTGTGGGGAAGTACACACTGATGAAATAGAACAGTCCCATTTTTATACTGAAACAGTAAATCAGTAAATTAAATAATATGGGTTAATGACTTGTGTAAATACTGTTTACTGCTTGCTGCATGTGATCTTTAAAAAGTATATGCTTATTTGGGGAGGGAATATGTTATTAGAGTGAGTATGATTTATTTTTTGGATTGTTTGAGAATCTAAAATCTCTTTATCCTTAGTTCTTGAGAGAAGTTTGCTATAAACAATGTGCCCTGCCATTTTTAATAAGTGTTTATCACGCTTTCACTCAGTTTTTCCCTCTGAAACAGGTGACCAAGGAAAGTGGTCCTCCCCATATGAAGAGTTTTGTAACCAAGGTATCAGTTGGAGAATTCATGGGTGAAGGTGAAGGAAAGAGCAAGAAGATCTCAAAGAAAAATGCTGCAATAGCAGTCCTAGAAGAACTGAAAAAATTGCCACCCCTTCCTACAGTTGAGAAAATGAAGCCACGAATCAAAAAGAAAACAAAATCAATAGTGAAGGTAAGAGAGGAAAAGGTAGGAAATGTAACTGTGCAAATCATCATCAGAGAGGCTTTTCTGAGTCAGTTAAAAACACTCTTCAGCTGCTCAACCTTTACCAGCCCTCTGGTGCAACAGATGAGCTGGTATTTTGCTCCCACTCTAATGGGGTTCTGACACTACTTTTATAGCACTTACCAGTAAATTCAGGATGAAAGAGAAACCTTATAAAGGAAAGAGCAGCACATAAAAATCAAGTTCTGACTTTCAAGCCCCAGACTTTACAGCTTTGGGTTTTGCTTGATTTTGCTTGTGCAAATTCTCCTGCAAGCCTGTCCCTCCTAATAGAGCAGGATTAGAATTTGTAAAGCTATTAGCAGGGTAGGTTACATGTGGTCAAGTGTGACAGCAGAGCCAAATAAATTCAGTATTTCTCTTTGGCTGTGACAGTATTTCATTAAGCAATTTTTATTTCAGTATTTTTAAAATCTAGAAATTAATGAATTCAGTGGCATGCTGCATTTTGTCTATTAAACCAAATATTCACAAAGTTTGGCTTATTTCCTAAACACTGTTCTGTGTAGCTGCAAACAAGTCCAGAATATGGTCAAGGAATGAATCCCATCAGCAGACTTGCCCAGATCCAGCAGGCCAAGAAGGAGAAGGAGCCCGAGTACATGCTCATCACAGAACGTGGGCTGCCCAGGCGCAGGGAGTTCGTCATGCAGGTTGGTGTGATGGCACAGAGCTGCTGTGGCTGTGATGGCACAGACCTGGTGTGGCTGTGGGCATGGCACAGATCTGGTGGTGTGGCTGTGAGCATGGCACAGATCTGGTGGTTTGGCTGGCATCTCAGTTTTTTTCCTTATGGCAGTCAGATTGTCATGATGATATACAGAGTTAACAGATTTCCATGTCAAGAAGTGATCTGAGTCATGCTTTAAAAAATTGCATTGGGCACCAACAGTGTATGTTGTAACTGCCTAATGTTTTACTAACAGGAGTATTAATACTCTGCCAAGAGATACTAAGCTGCTTATATTTTGTAACGTAGGATTTATTAACACTAACCTGGGTGTCCAAGGAGATGATGAAATACAGTTCTTTGTGTGACTTCTATTAGGGTTTTTTGTGCTTGAAGGCCAACGGTCATTGATAATAAATGACAACTTGTTTAGAACAATGATCACTTGAACTATTTTGAGACTCACTGAGCATGCTGGAGACACAGGTCACTAATAAGGGAATCCCCATACTGCTGCTTAAGAACTGGGTTTTGTTTCTCTTCTGTCCAGGTGAAAGTTGGTGTACATACAGCTGAAGGAATGGGCACGAACAAAAAGGTTGCTAAACGTAATGCAGCTGAAAATATGTTGGAAATTTTAGGTTTCAAAGTCCCTCAACCTCAACCTCCAAAACCAGCATTAAAGACAGAAGAGAAGGTGAGTCTTGAGGAAGCAGCAGCTGGTTAATGCTGCAGCACAGGCTGAACTGAAACTGAAGCAAGACAGTAACAGAGTAGGAAGTTCATTCCCTCTACCCTAGAGAGGAAACAATTGTATTGAGGGGACTGCTCTCTGAAAAAATGTTTACTATACAGTGTTTTGGATACATTAGGGGTTTGGGTTTTCAGGTAAATCAAAGTCTCATCATAAGTCTGAATGAATATATTCCTGCTTTATGGAATGTCTCAGAACCTGTGCTAATTGAGGTGTTGGTCTTAGCAGCTTGCAGAGCTGTAGGCCATAGTACTCTGGTAGCAGTGGTTTTACAGAGCCCTGTCACATTTGCAGTGGATGTTAGGGGTTTGTTGGGGGTCTCTCTGGTGGGTCCCTGAGCAGGGCAGGAGCCTTGTGTTCTGCTGGTGATTCAGCAGGTACCACCAGGGAGTTCAAACAGCAAATTAAGGGTTGGTTTTCTCCTTTTCTCCTAAGGGTTGGTGTGTGCTCATTTGTGTCCAGTGTGCTCCCATCAGCAGTACCAGTAACCAATGGCAGTTTAACTGGCTTTATTCTGGTCTAGTTCTGAGTAGCTGTGTTCCTAATACCACTCCTCTGGGGTGCAGTAGACCTTCAATGAATAAGCATCACTGAACTTCTCTTTTCTTGATAGCAATGTAATTATTGATGTTTTTGAATAATAACTTTTTCAATAAAATTTTGGCTGATCAGATCACCTGCATGTTGAAAACTTTGAAATTTGGGGGGAAAAAAGTTTAAAAGGGATATTGTGTGTCTGATTTTTTTTTCCTTTTATTTTTAAGACCCCAGTGAAGAAACCAGGTGATGGAAGAAAAGTAACCTTCTTTGAGCCAGGCTCTGAAGAGACTTCAGCTAGTGAGTAACGTGGTAAAAGCAGCAGGGCCCTGCTGGGGGGTGTCAGGTCTGTTCCCAGCCCCTTCAGCAGTGCCATTTAGCACTCTGGGAGCTGTTCTGCCATAACAGTATCTCCTTGGTTTATTCTGGTGGTACTGTCTTCCCCACCTTTCTTGAGCACACCTGTGCAAGTTTCCTCCATAGCTCTGTGTGAGTTCCCCTTAAAAAGCTGTTCTTATCCCTCTTTAATCTAACTTGTATCACAATGTCAGCAAATTGCTGTCAGTTGACTGTGCCTGGACATTTGCTGTAAATAGTCTTGCCTCTTTGTGTAACATTCCATTTTACCTTTCCTACCTGCTTGTTCTCACAATGCACAGTTTAAACTTTGTGAACTGTCACTCTCTTTACATCATTTAATGGTGGCTCTGGACATTCTGTGATTTCATTATTTGCTCCTACAGTTTAAATTATGAAATAAAAAATTCTGAAAGCAAAAGATATATCTAGAATGGGGTTGTAGCTGAGGTGTCTGAGCTTGACTGACCTGGAGAAGCTCCTCCTGGAGGTGGAGGTGCTCTCTTTGGCAGCAGCAGGTGTTGCACTGAGTCAGTAACTCAATAAGCAAACTCTGTCTCAGTGATGCTGAAGCTCTGACCCTCCAAAGGCTGATTGAGCTTACCAACTTTGTTAGTATTTCAAAAGTAATTTGAAATGAATTATTGTTTTCCAAATTGACTTTTGGTGCCTGTGTGTGCCTGCAGGAGGACTCTCAAACAACTCTTCAGTGTGCACCTCTCTCCTCCCAGGTAATAAAGAAGATGAGTTTAGGATGCCTTATCTCAGCCATCAGCAGCTTCCTGCTGGAATTCTTCCCATGGTCCCTGAGGTTGCACAGGCTGTAGGAGCCAATCAAGGACACCACACCAAAGAGTTCAGTCGGGCAGCTCCCAACCCCGCCAAGGCCACGGTGACGGCGATGATCGCCAGGGAGCTGCTCTACGGGGGCACCTCTCCCACTGCTGAGACCATTCTGAAGAGCAGCAGCTCCTCAGGCCACGTCCCCCACGGGCCTCTGACCCGGCCCTCCGAGCAGCTGGACTACCTTTCCAACGTCCAAGGAATCCAGGTAAATGTGCAGCTTTGCAAGACTTCTTCCAGAGCTATCTGAGCTGGGCCAACCTTTTGTTTGTTCAACAGCTTTTTAGTTCTGCTGGTGAGAGATGAGTTCTGAGCCTGCTGAAATTCATGTAACAGTTTCACTTTACCTATGACATGTTCCAAATTTTACATCTTTTTCAATTTAATTTTCAAATGCCCATTTCAGTATCATTCTCAGCCCCAATTCAGTGCTACTCTGAGGTCTTGGAAGAACAAAATTAAAGAAGCATTTTCTGAAAATTGTCCCGATGTAGGAAGACAGTGTGGACTCGAACTTGGCTGATGTGAAATCAGGTTCTTTCACTAATCTGTCATACGCTAACATTTGCTGTAAGCTCTGCATTTTCTTACATTTGCTCCCTTTAATGAGAATTGCATTAAGTTCCTATATGCATATGACAGATGAGCTCAGTGGGTCAAAAAGCATAATATAGAAAATTGAAATGCAGGCAGCAGTGATCAGAATAAAGGTTCCAGTAACAATCATTATTAAGTAGCCATTTGCATTCAGGAGCCTTGCCAAACTCTTGTGAGTACTAGAGAACATTGTGATGTTAAACTTCAAATAGAGTGGTTCTTCTGGCTGAGAGAACGATGAGAAAGGCTCAGCTTCATATACGGGCAAATAATCTGTAGCAGTTGTGATATACTTCCTGTACTTGGTTAACTGAAAAGAAATAAATCCTTCTCTTTTTTTCAGGTTGAATATAAAGACTTTCCAAAAAATAACAAGAATGAGTTTGTATCTCTTATAAACTGTTCCTCTCAGCCACCGCTGATCAGTCATGGGATTGGAAAGGATGTGGAGTCTTGCCACGACATGGTATGATGTACATGGCTGAAAAGCTGCTCTTGGGCCTTCCCTGAGGGGAGACCAAGCTTTTAATGTCACTGCTGGAAGTAAGGAATTAGATTTTCTACAATCCCCTGGCTAATTTTTGTCTAATATTTCACAAGTTGAGGAAATAATGATTAATAATATCAGAATCTAATCTAAATAATGCTTAATATGCAATATCAAAGTTTTGGTTTACAAAAAGCACATTTGCTTCATCTTGATAGTATTTGTATGAGCCCATGACAGTAAATGCACAAAAAGGAACTTCTAAACCTAGCAGCATCTCAGCTTATTTCCTTATCAGATCAGAATGGGCTGATGTTTCATTGTGATATTTGGGCTTACGTTGCCGGGCTTGCTGCAGAAGTGGAATCCCCTGTGGAAGAAATGCAGTTTGGCATTGGGTAGCAAGAGACATTCTTCAGCTGCACACTGACCCTGTTAAACAGTCACATGGGCCCCACCTGTGTTGTATTTTTGATTCTTGTGTAACTTATTTTCTTCTTTGGAGAAGGAACCTGGTTCTGTGTATTTTTCTGTCCTTTGTTTTAAGCTCTGTGCAGTTTGAGCTGTCACTAATTTAGTGTCTCTTTTCTTGCTGTTTCTGGTCCTGGTGTGTTGGTTTTCCCCCAGTACTGAAACAAGTGCAGTGGGAATCCCCAGTTACAGCACCATCCAATTGTTTAATGAAGCAAGATGAAATTCTACACATTTGCATTTTCCACCATAACTATGGAACTTAAAAATCTCATTAAAAATATTGCCAAAATAAGAACATTTGGTAGTGTTAAGTGAGTGCTTTCACTAAATTACTGAACTGGCCAGAGGCTGAACTGCTGAGTGCTCTCTCTTTTCTTTAGGCTGCACTGAATATTTTAAAGTTGCTGTCTGAGCTGGACCAACAAACCACAGAGATGCCAAGGACAGGAAATGGACCAATGTCTGTGTGAGTGGTTCCCACCAAACTCCCTTGCACTGATGCATATTAACCCCATGAGAGATTTTAGACAAATAACATGTGAAGGGTTTGATTTGCCAGAAAGGTTGAAATGCCAAGGGCCAGAGGGGGGTTGGATGGTCAAGCCTGTCTCTGTCGTGGGTCAAAGGCAAAGCACTGAGCAGGAGTGAGTGGATGAAGTGTGGTGGCTGTGGTGTGACCCCAGCCCAGTGTGACAGCTCTGGCCTCCCTCAGCTCATCTACCCCTTCCCATTTTGCTGTAAGGAGTGTGACTGCAGTGGGCTCGGGGTTCCAGCTAATCCTCTCTCTCTCTTGCAATCTTGTGTGTCACAGGTAAAGGGATATGCAGGGGTCAAAGCTTGTTTTCAGCAGAAACATGGAGAGAGTGCAAATTATTCCCTTGGCTGGGTTTGGGAGGAGAGAAAGCTGAGCCTCTCACTGAGATAATAAACTCAAATTAACAGTGATGGGATTAACAAAGTGCTAATTGATTAAAAATTGGGGCAGTTACAAGGTAACAAATTGTTAAATGCACATCAAATTATTTGTATCCGATTTAAAACATCTCATTTGTGGAAATAGTGTTTTGTCTCCTAAGTAACAGGTGTTTTCTCATTTTAGATGTGTGAAACAAGAAATGGAAAGTGACCCTCTCCTCAAACCGGCGAGCGCAAACCCTTTGGGACAAACACTGGACAGCACTGCCTGAAATAGGCTCTTGACTGAACCCAAACCTGAAAGCACCAGAGAAAATCAAATGCTTCCTCTTAATGTAACCTAACTGTTGAAGTGCTACAGTCTCTACAACCTACTGTAGTGTCTAAATCATAACTGTTGCTTTTTCTTCAAACAGTGATACATTTTTAGTTTCATTATGTTGTTTTGATTGAAATGACACTATAAATTTTTCATTTAAAAGTTTCTTAATTGTATCTAGAACCATAGCACAGTTTAGAAACTTTGTCTTCTGAGACTGACATGTTACCTGTGAACTAACTTGGGAAGATCATATCCATGTATGTGGTTATTTTGGTTTTATTGGAATAACAGCGTTTCACTGGAAACAGGCTGTGTCCCACCATTTTAAAAAGCCCCATATTTTTGCAAACCAACCCTAATTATCCAATGGTTGAATGAATTTAAACACTTTAGGAATTTTAAACTTGGTTTGATCATTTTTGGTTTATTTCTAGTTTTCTTGAGTGTGGGGTAGGGGAACTTGAATGCAACGTGACTTTCGGTGATCTCTGAGCTGTGTTTTAGGGACTGTGTGTCAGTGGCTCACAGCTCGCTACAGTACAGGATATGATCTCAATGTAGTGCATATAAAGCTGCAGATTGATTTTCCTTGAGTGCTTTATACTGTTTAATTACATCTCCATGTAGGGCTGAAAAAAATTACCTATGTTTATATATAACTGTGTTGCTTTTGATGTTGTGTTCTTGCGCACGGCCGGTGCGCGCTGAGGTTTGCATTGGTCCAGGTACAGCACGATAGCCGCGCGAGTTCAGTACTGCTTCCGTTCATTGTTTACGCTGGAATTTTTTCTCCCCATGGAATGTAAGTAAAACGTAGTGTTTGTCACCAATAAATGGTAATACTAAATTTTTTTGGTTAATTTATTCTTGTACACTACCCCAGGGGCTGCTTTTTTATCGATTTGTAATGCTTGTGCTCTAGTGCGGGCAGTGTGTTAAGCTGTGGAGTAACTTCCAGTGGTTCTGGAGTGCATAGAGAATGTTCCATGTTCTGTGCTGTGCAGGGTGTGCAGACCTGGCAGGGCAAGGGACTGCAAAGTAACGTGGGTACAGTTTGTTATTTGTGCCACAGTGTCAGTGCAGCTATGTTAACGGGAGCTCAAACTGGACTTTAAAGTGAAACTTAAAAGTTCACTTGAACGAGGAAGCCAGCAGAGCCGGTGGATGGGACTTCCTCAAAGAAGAAACTTAAACGCTGTTTCCTTGTTTGTTGTAACTTGAGCCACAGCCTTGCCTTGCCTCAGCGGGCTGGGGGCAGTGCTGCAGGCCAGAGGCTCGGGTACAGCCCTGGCCCCGGCGCTGCCCCGCAGGCTGACAGTGTGGGTGTCTCGTCTCGCTCGGTGTTTATGTGCCTGTGACCTGCAGGAGCAGTTCCTGCGCTGTGTGCAGCGCCCGCGGGAGCTCCTGCCACAGAGAGCATTCCTGCAGGTGCTGTCTCAGAGCTAAATGTCTTGGCCATTTTATTTGCATCATCCAAAGCAATCGGGCCACAGGAACTGCAGACCAGATTGCATTGAATCACGTTGGGTGTGATCATTTTAAGCAAAAATCCCCCAAACATTGTAAAGGTTTTTTTGTTTTTAGGTTTTTTTACATTTGTAGAATTAAAATGCTGTACATTTAAAAATTAAAAGAAACTTGCTAGGCTGAGGCTTTGTATTGCAAATTTTTCCAACTCAGAAACTCCTTACTAAACAATTCCTGTTGGAAAGCAGGGAGCACCCTGACAGCAGTGGGCCCAGCTTCTCTCTACCTTCATTTGCTGCTGTTGAGTTTTCTCCTCCGATGGGACTAGAGCCTGCTCTTGGGACTGTTCTGTAGCAGTCACTTGTGGCTAATGCTGTGTTTTATAGGAACCTGGATTAAGGCACTTTGCCACAGGAAGCTGTTCAATGCTGTTAACACCCTGAGCCCCTCCTGGGGCTGTGTGAGAGAAGTGTCTCCTCTCCCAGACCTTACTGCAATCACACATCCTGGGGGGACACACTCCATGGCACTGTGTGGATCCTGGGTAAGCTGCTGTGAGCTCTGGATAAAAGTGGGGCTTTGTCTGAGTGCCTCAGTCCCTGGCTTTTCCTGTTGTGTCCTCTGTGCCTGGTGCAGCAAAGGCAGGAGACACAGCTGAGACAGAGCTTTTGTTCCTCCTCAGGACTGCCCCCTTTATTGCCCCAGCCTTTCACCCTTGCAGCCCCTCTGCGCGCAGGGCAGAGCAGGGAGGGCTGGGCTCACCAGCTTCCACTCTTGGCTTCAGTGCCTGGAGGCCTCACTCCCCAAGGAAGAAACAGGCCTTTGTGATCCATCAGTTTTGGTTTCAGGATTAAGATCTTAAAGAATTTGTGCCAAATTTTTTGGGCATGTTGACCTGCAAGATGGCTAAAATGCACGTTTTCAGCTCTTGCAAAAGGCTCTGTAGGAGAGCCAGATGGGAATGGGAAGCAGCCTGGAGCCACGGCAGTAATCCATTCTGTGAATTCTGTGTTTGGGATTTTTGCTATTCTAAAAGAACAGTGTGTGTGATTTGGCAGAAGCTCCAACCCCCATCAGTGTGCTGACTGTTTTATTTATTTTGACTATCACAGTGAAGCTGCTGACCCTACAGTTCAGGGACATCTATTCATGGCTTTCTTGATGCCTACCTTTTTTTTTTTTAAATAAAGCCTATTTGCTGAAAAATCACAATCTGTATTAGAAATGTCAAGAATATTGTAGGTATCTGGTGCTGATTTTCTGGTTTAGGTTATTATGTTGGGAAAGCAGAGGTTGTATCCCAACTCTAAAGTTTGGATTTCTTCATAGTCAGTTCTGATTTTGAAAGATCCCTGAACATAACAATGTAGCAGTTAAGAGGATGGCACATGAAACATTTAATCTAAGAAGGCCTTGTTTACCAGTTCAGAAATATTTCTTCTTTTCCCATCTTCCCTGTCCAGAAAAAAAGAATGATTCTGTGCTGGCACTCATGAGCTGGCACACAGGAGATGCTGACTGAGTCCCTGTGAGGGCTGGCAGAGAATACAAATACAATCATCGGGGCTGTGGTACTTAAAAAAGAAACAAACGTGACTTTTAGCCATTCCCCTAACCCTGGGCACGCCTGCGAGGCCGGGCAGGGCACGGGAGTGTCCTCTGACAGCCCGGGTGGGCTGCAGGGCACCAGAAGCCAGGAGGAGAACTGGGACTGGAGAGACTGGCTGCTTCTTAAAGAACTTCCTGAGTTCAACGAGCCTGACTGAACTGAAGAACTCATTTAGCTAAAGACATTTTCCACGTGGTTTTGCCAAGAAGAATAAAACCCAAACATAAAATCGAATAAATTTTATACCAAGTTCTGCTGCAGCTGTTGACTCTCAGACCTCCCCATTTTCCCTTCCTTGCCAGGCTAGGCAACACAAATCACGTTTACAGTTCCTTTTGTGTTGTGCATGTGACAGGGGTTTGCAGTGTAACAAGATTAGTTTTCCCCATAATCCTCTTAAAATGTCCTTCCTTTGATTGTCTTTTCATCTTTTGGTGTTCTGGAACTTGGATTAACAGCACTGAGATTTATTCCACAAGTCCTGTTTGATAAGCTGCTTTCAAAAATTAGTTGCCTACAAACACACTAAATTTGGAAAAAGCATTTTGACAGCAGCTGAATTAAGCAGTTTCTGCCTGACATCCTGTAAGGTCCATTTATGTCCCTGCAGGATGCGTGGACAAGAAGGTGAATTTTAAAAGGCAGGCTTATCCTTCGGAGCATCTAAGACACCTCCCGTGGCTGCCCCAGGCTATTTGCAGAGCCCTGGCTCTTTGGAAACCAGCTAACAAATTCACCAGGTGCCTTTTCCTGCTCTCATCGCATTTCAAGCACGACCTGCCCCTTCCCTGGTCCAGAGAACGCGCTCAGCTCCCAGCCAGCTCGGTCGGGTCCCCTGGTGCCCGAATCCCTGAGGACATGGCAGGACCCAGTAGTACCAAGGCAGTGTCTGGTTTGTGAAGCGCAGACAGGACCAGTCACACGCTGCCTTCTCACACCTGGGACTGAGCGCCCACGCGGCCGTGCCTCGTGTCTGGGTGGGACCTGTGCGTATTTTACAAAGAGAAAAAAACAAAGCGTGGAGCCATGACACGATTCTGAGCTAGTCTGGACCAGAGCTTCTCCCTTCAGGACACAGCTGTTCACTCCTGTCTTTAGTCCCAGCTGATGTAAAGGCTTTGTTCTTCTCCCTTCCCGTGCCTCCATTTGAAGCCCATCTATTCGGCTGCTGTTATTCCAGAGACAAAAGTTGCTGCCGGCCCCGGCAGCTGCCGGGAGGTGAGGGAGGTGAGGTAGGGAGGGCAGAGCTCGGGATCGGGCGGCGGCAGCTCCCGCAGCACGGAGGGCGAGCGCCGCGCCTGCTGAGCTCGCTGAACACGGGGAGATGCACACGCTGCGGGCATGCGGGGCTCGGGAAACACCTTCCAGCGTGTCCAGGGATGGCGTGCGGCAGGTCTCCACCAGGGCCGGATCACTGGGTTCACACCCCGTTTCCAAGGCGAATCTTTAGCTATAAAAATCACCACTCGCGGCAGTGCTTGGGTTACGAACTGGACTGTTTTCATTCAAGACACATCCTTTGCTTCCTATTCCATTCTTCACGTTAATCAGTGGCAAATTATTGAACGCAACGTAATTAACTCTTTAGAGCACCTGATAGCCAAGTGCCTGTGATGTGCACCCCAGAGAGGGGCACAGCAGTGCGAGCCGAGCTCCGGGGCAGCAGCAGGAGCCGAGCTGGGGCTGAGCGGGCGCTCCGGACACTGCCGGGGCCGCTGGGCAGGGCTGTGCCGGGCCGGGCTGGGCTGTGCCGGGCTGTGCTGGGCTGGGCTGGGCTGTGCTGGGCTGTGCCGGGCTGGGCCGGGCCGGGCTGTGCCGGGCCGTGCCGGGCCGGGCTGTGCCGGGCTGTGCCGGGCCGGGCTGTGCCCGGTCCGGGCCGGGCGCGGGCTGGGCTGGGCTGTGCCGGGCCGGGCCGGGCCGGGCCGGGCCGGGCTGGGCTGTGCCGGGCTGGGCTGTGCCGGGCCGGGCTGGGCTGTGCCGGGCTGGGCTGTGCCGGGCTGGGCTGGGCCGTGCCGGGCTGGGCTGTGCCGGGCTGGGCTGGGCTGTGCCGGGCTGGGCTGTGCCGGGCCGGGCAGTGCCGGGCTGGGCTGTGCCGGGCCGCGCTATGCCGGGCCCGCTGGGCTGGGCTGTGCCGGGCTGTGCCAGGCCGGGCTGGGCGGGGGAGCACGGCCGAGATGGATGTTGGTGCTGCAGCCGCTCGTGCCTTTGGACAAGTCACTGAACATCTCTTAACTGTTTTTATTTTTTTTTCATTTTATAAAAGAAAATTAAGCGTCCGAAGCCACGCTCGCCCATCCCGGTAAAGGACACCAGACGTGCCGGTAATCCCGGGTTCCACTGCTCGCCCCCGCCGCCTTCACCTCCCACAGCGCGGCCGGGCCTCGCCATGCGGCACCGCGAAATGGCGGCCGCCGCCCGCCCCTTCCCCGGCCCCGGGCCCGCGGCAGCGGCGGGGGCACGGCCCAGCCCGGCCCCTCCCGGGAGCGCAGCGGGGCGGGGATAGGGCAGCAGCGGCTCCGCGGGGCCCTCAGCCCGGCACCGCCCGACACGGCGGCGATGGCGGCCCCTCAGCGCGGGCGGGCCCGGGGCGGGGCCCGGGGAGTGCATAAAGGCCCTCGCGCGGCTGCCGCCGGCCTCTTGCTCCGGAGCGGCCGAGGTGAGTGCAGGTACTGCGGGGACTGGGCGGGTACTGGCGGCTCCGGGATTCCCCTCTGCCCCTTCCCGGGGGGTGGCTGGGCCTCTGCGGGCGTCTCTGTGCCCGCCCGCCCGCTGAGGCCGCCGCGCTGTGTGCCCGCCTCGCTCCCGCCCGGCCTTGGGGCCTACCTCCCCGGGCTCCGGCCGCTCTTCCCGGGAGGGTCACCCGGAGCTCCCCGGACGTGTCCAGGCGTTCGCTGGTAGAGGTGATGACTCTTTCCCCGTCAGAGCGACAGTGTTGACTCTCGCTGTCCAAGCCAGGTCGTGTCTGACGCACCAGCGGAGCGGCCGCGGGCCGGTGCTCCCTGTGCGCAGCCCCGGTGCTCACTGTCCCTTGTTTCCCGCAGGGCGCGGCGGGGCCCAAGGCGCCTGCGGGAGCCGCGCCCGAGCCAGGCCGGCCATGAGGGCGCTCACCCGGCATGGGCCGGCAGGCCCGAGCGTGTGCCCGGGCCACGCGGTAAGTCTGCAAGATAACTGTTCCGTACCGAGCTAAAACTACACGTATTTATATTTGCTCTTTCAAATGAGTTACCGAATTACTTAGGCCGCGCATGGCCCGAGTGGTGGCGCCAGGCGTGGGTCCCTTGGCAGGAGCCCTGCGGGCAGCCCGGGGTGGGCAGAGCGGCTGCTCCGGGGCTCCTGCCCTGCCCTGCCCCTGCTCTGCCCAGCCCCTGCCCTGCCCTGCCCCTGCCCTGCTCCAGCCCCTGCCCTGCCCTGCCCCGGTGCTCGTGGCCTCGCGGCTGCACGGGCAGCACGGCACTGCTGGCGGGGAGTGGGAGCCTCGCATGGACACCAGACCTGGGGCTGCAAAAGCCTGTAATCTGTTAATCTCTGCCTGTCGCCTCTTTTTTCTGTTAAATTTCTTGGCTACCTTGAACTCTGCTCTAGAACCCCAATACATTGGTGTTCTCCATTTTTTGGGAATATTTCCCTGTCCTTTGTACCTGTAGAACATGCCAGCCAGGTACATTTTGGGGGAGGGATTTACATGAACTCCCCCATTGCCTGCAGTTCTGCCAGGGAAGGTGGAAGTGTGGCACGGCTGCTGTGGGTGTGCAGCCACAGCTCCTAGGGACTTGCTGGTGTAAGTGATGACTGAATTTTTTCCCCATCAGAGCGACAGTGTTGATTTCTTGCTGTTCAAGCCAGGTTGTGTCTGATGCACCAGCAGGGAAATGCTCCTGTGTCCCACACCCTGGTGTTAACAAATGCCAAAAATGCTGGAATCAAAGACCTGATGCTGACGGCTCCCTTTGGCTTTACCCCCAGGGCACTGTGAAGGCAGAAGTGGGGAGTTGAGCCTCGAAGAGGTCTGAAGTTGAGGCTGCAGCTGACAATGAAGAGTGTGATGTGGGCAGTTGTCTGGTTTGCTCCACCATGCCTGAACCTCTAACAAATAATGGTAAATCTTTGAAGTAAGTGTGAATCACGTTTAATTACATTTAAAAAGGAGAAGGGAGGGAAAAATAATATGAGGGGGAGGAAATAACTTTCTGCAAGGGAGTTGGTTCTAGTTTATCCCTGGAGACCAGACTGATGAGTGTTAGCCTGGGTGTTGTAGAAGTGGGAGTCCAGGGACCCTCCTGCAGAGGCGTTGCATTGAGCTCCTTTGGGCCTCCTGTTCCATCACACCCAAAGTGAAGAGCAGCCATCAGGGCAGGAGGCTGCAAGCTGCCCCTGTGTGTGCTGAGCTGCAGCAGCGTGGTGGCTTACAGCTCTGTCCTGTCTGCTTCTCTGCTGCATTGTGTTCAGAGGGCCTTAAGGGCACTGTGCACAGATCTGTGGGTGATGGGCCCTGAGCAGCTCCCCAGGAAAGAACAGGAGCTGTTCTGGCTGAGCTGTGTCCCTGTGGGAGGTGCTGCTGGCAGGGCTCTTTTGCCCTGACCTTGCTGGCCAGGTTGAGGAAGTGTGAAGGCATTGCCAGTGTGAGCATGACTCTTCCTCCTCCTCTGCTGGCAGCTCATGGTGCCTGTGGCTCAGCAGGGAATGTGGGTGTGCAGCCACAGCTCCTAGGGACTTGCTGGTGTAAGTGATGACTGAATTTTTTCCCCATCAGAGCGACAGTGTTGATTTCTTGCTGTTCAAGCCAGGTTGTGTCTGATGCACCAGCAGGGAAATGCTCCTGTGTCCCACACCCTGGTGGGGTCTGGTGCTTACAGTTCCCTTTGGCTTTACCCGCAGGGCCCTGGGAAGGCAGAAGTAGGGAGTTGAACCTTGGGGAGACCTGAAGTTGAAGCTGCAGCTGACAGTGAAGAGGTAAGTCTCTAGTTCACCTATATTCACTGGCTTTAATAAAGAAAAAGGGAAAGAACACCTTTCTCCAAGGAAGTTGCCTCTGCAGTGCCTTGACAAGTTAGCGTCCCTGGAGGTTTTGCAGAGTGGGGATTGTGTTGCAGAAGGGGCCCTTGTAAGTGCTGAAACCTGAATATCCCAGTTAAAATACTCCAATCTCCTGCAGGGAAGTTCCTGTTGAAGTTCTTTCCAAAGATCTCAAATTAGTGGCAGAGACGTCTGGAAGGTTTCAATTCAACTTCAAGGGCATAAATGTAATGTTCTTGTCTTGCCCCATTTAAGCAGTGTAAAACAAGGTACTTCTTGCAGAGTGGGAGCTTTTGTTCTTGATAGTTTTTGGCCTTTCCCCCGTCAGAATGGGAGGTTCTTAATGTCTTGAAAAGTGAGTAAAAGTCATGCTTTCAGCAGTGTGTCTGTTTGTAAGAGGGATTGCTTTTTGTGTTCTTTTTCTTACTTAAAGATCAACTATGTGACATCTGAAAACCTTTCTGTCTGAGTAGCATTTCACTAATTCTTTAGAAAATGTGCTTAACAGAACTTACCAGATAAACAGTTGCCACTGGGTCCGGTTCAGCCTCATGTGGCTGTTGAGGTGCAGCTGCTCTGTCTCCAGGGAGGCTGAAGTCTCTGAAGAGCAGGACTGTGCCCCTTCTGTGCTCCTGGATGCAAAGGGACACGAGTGCTCAGTTCAGATGGTGGGGCTGGTTGAGCTGCCTGGATGTTTCTCTGGCACTCTCTGCTGTGTTAGAGCCCCTAGGCTGGTGGCAAGTGCTGCTTCACAAGCTTCCACAGAGCACTTGGAGCTCACCCTGTTTGGAGTGCCTGGCAGGGAGGAAGCCTCTGCTCTTTGCAGAGCAGCCCTTGTCTAATGGTGGTTTTTGCAGGGGCTGGGGTGGATTTGAAAGCTGTGTATTTGCTGTTTGTGGTAGAGTGATGGACAATGTTGGCTGTTCTCTTGGCAGGTTGAGATGTGTAAGAAGTTGTCCTGGGCCCTGCTGGGGTTTTGGTGTTCTGCTGAAGATGGGTGGTTCTGCTGCTCCCATGCTGCTGCCTGGGATCCTCATCCGAACCACAGCATTCCCATCATCTTGAGACAGCTCTGACCTCTGAGAGCTGTCAGGAGTGATGAATTTGTGTCCTGCCAACTTAGATGGAGGGTGTTATGTTTTTTATCCCCTGGGTACAAGGCATGTAACTGGGATGGATTCTGGAACTTGCTGCATGTTTAATGCTTTTGTCTGTAGGGGCTGCATTCCCCACCTGGCAGCTCCTGTTCTGCTGCCACAGTCAGCAAGGAGGCCTTGGGAGGATGGCCTTGTGTGTAAGGAAAGGAGTCAGGGCTTGGTTCTCCCCTGCCAGTCCAGAAAGCTTCAGTTGTAAATCCCTGGCAGCCTGTGAAGTGGGCAGGGGGTGTCTGGGGTGCTGCCGCAGTGTGTTCTGTACTGTTGGGAGCTGTTTCCAATAAAATCAGTACTGGGTGAATGTGGCTGGTGACTGGAACTCTCTTGGCCCGCGTTCAGCAGCTCGTTCCTGGATCTCCAGGTTGTTTGGGGAGTTGGAGAGCACAGCAGCAGTGTGATGATGAGCTGCCTCAAGCCAGGAGAAGAGGCTGATCTCATGGCAGCAGCTCCACACACCCTGGAGCAGAAGTGCTTGGCTGAGGCTCTGGGGAAGTGCAGCCTGCTCAGCCTCTGCACAAGGGCTGTCCCTCAGCACAAGTAACAGTTTCAGGGCTTCTGGGATGGGATTCTTAGGTGTCTGAGCCGATAGTGGCCTTCAGCATGTATACTTACAGGAAACAGCAATGATGGAAAATCAGCTGCTATTCAACATTCAAAGCAGTCTTAAATTAACTTGAGATTTTTGCCATTCAATTATTGTAAACAGCATAATCCCTTGAAACTATTGATGAAGGAGCAGAACTGCTGCTAATACAGTTACTTTCGTTAATGAGTAGACCCACCAGCAAACATTCTGAAGTGAGGAGAGAGCGCTTCTTGTCCAGTGGGAGCTGGAGGGACAGATGCAGCTGAAACGTGTTCTTGGTGTGTTTATTACCTGCGAGAACAGTTGCGTAGATGCATCAGCATGAAGTGTGAAACTGTTGGCAGGTTTCTGATGCCAGGCAGCCCCTGAATGCTGCAGGAAGGGCTTGGATTCCTGGGGGAAGTTTTTGGGTTCCTGGGGCAGTTTTTGGATTCCTGGGGTAGGGTTTGGTACCGGCGGTCCCGCGGCCGGCAGGGGGCGCTGTGCCCGGCCCGGCCGGCAGGGGGCGCTGTGCCGCCGCTGCTCCCAATGGCGGCGCCGCCCGCGGGGCACCCGGCGCCCCCAGAGCCGCTGCCGTGTCCCCAGAACAGCCGTGACAGAGCCCCCAGAGCCGCTGCCGTGTCCCCAGAACAGCCGTGACAGAGCCCCCAGAGCCGCTGCGGTGTCCCCAAACAGCCGTGACAGAGCCCCGAGAGCCGCTGCCGTGTCCCCAAAACAGCCGTGACAGAGCCCCCAGAGCCGCTGCCGTGTCCCCAGAACAGCCGTGACAGAGCCCCCAGAGCCGCTGCCGTGTCCCCAGAACAGCCGTGACAGAGCCCCCAGAGCCGCTGCGGTGTCCCCAGAACAGCCGTGACAGAGCCCCGAGAGCCGCTGCCGTGTCCCCAAAACAGCCGTGACAGAGCCCCCAGAGCCGCTGCGGTGTCCCCAGAACAGCCGTGACAGAGCCCCCAGAGCCGCTGCGGTGTCCCCAGAACAGCCGTGACAGAGCCCCCAGAGCCGCTGCGGTGTCCCCAGAACAGCCGTGACAGAGCCCCCAGAGCCGCTGCGGTGTCCCCAGAGGCGCTGTGACAGAAGCTCCTGGGGCACGGGGAGCGGTGCGCGCACTGCCCGGGCTGCAGCCGGCCCCGTTGAGAATCTCTTTCTACAGCGCTCGGTACGAGGTGGGGGTGAGGAGGTGAACTCTGCATTTAAAGCAGCCTGGCTTTTGCTGGCCCTGGTCAGCTCCCGAGTCTGTCTCTGGCTGATTTGAATGAGGAGATGGAGGTGAGGGAGCGCGTTCTGGCTGAGCTGCAGCTCTTGCTCTGGAGGAGCGCTGCCTCACAGGGCCCGCACAGGGAGCCACGGCGGGGCCGTGCCCGGGGCTCTGCAGGGCTCGCAGCCCCCTCAGCTGTGCCAGAAACAGACCTTGCTGTGGTACTTGTGGAACTTTCTACCCTGAAACCTGGAGTCGCTCACTGGGCTGGTATGTTTAAGCAAATGTTTACTTTTCTCAGACAGGTCTGTTTCTTGGTGCCATGAGCATTTGATAGGAAAATAACACAAACTATTTCTCTGTCTGATGTTGCTTTTAATAGAAATTTTCATACACATGGAGAGTTTTAACATTTTTGTTCCCATAGACCCAGGCGTATTTTGACTGCATGGTGATTATTATATTCTATTTAGACCCATGTGTTAGCTGCTGCATTAGCTTATAGCACGGCACAGTCCATTACTCATTGCTGCTTCTATGTGCTGTGTTATTTCCTCTGCTCCCATCTCTGTTCAGTGATGAGATTGTCTGACACATCAGCTGGGTTGACAGGCTGGACATTGCCATGGACAGCCAGTGAAGCACAACTTGAGTTTGTGACCACCCAAGGGACCCTCAGACTGCTCCAGGCAGTAAGATGAAGAATTTGTTTTGAAGCGGAGCATTTCTGTCTCCTACAGCATCCAGTGTTTCCAATAAATGTTCTGCAGATACAACTTCTAGACTATAGACTCCTCCACGCTTTTCGGCAGATCCCTTGCAGTGGTAGAGTGCAACAAAGTGTCTTGGAAATGGAAACAGAGTCAGGGCGCTTTCTATCTCTGTAATCCCGAGAATCTGCATAATCCCGAGAATCTGTGTGATTTCTGTAGTGTTACATTTGGGAAAGTCCACTGGATTGTCTGCACTTGTCTATGCCTGTTCCTTGCTCTGCTCAGTTTTGAAAGCTGTGACTGGGTCAGCTTAAAATTGTCCCTCTAGTGCTGAGTAAGCTTGACTTCCTCAGTCTTAAAGCAAATACCAAATCCAGGGGCTGGCCTCATTTCTCCCCTCTGCAGGCTCCCTCCTGTTCTTCAGCAAGGATGTGCAGGGCCAGCAAGGCCTTTGGGGTGCAGTCAGTGCTGACTGCAGGCAGCAAGGCACCTTTTCCAGCTCCAGCAGGGCAGCAGGTGTGGGCTGGGGAGGCCCAGCTGCTGCTCAAGGGTGGGCAGTCAGTCAGTGCATCCTCACGAGCAGCTGCTTGCCCAGAGATTCCCTGAAGCCTGTTCATGAAAGCTGCTCCCTGGAGGTGTGTGTGCACCAGGGGCTGCTCCCCATCTCGCTCCTCCTCCTAGTTCTGTAGCTGACAGATGAGGCTTTTCCTTTTGATTCTCCCACACACCCTGGAGTACCTGGACTTTGGTCTGGGGAACAGCCTGGCCTGCGGGCAGCAGCTGCCTTCGGGAACCATTTCCTGGTGAGAAGAAATACTGAGCTGTGCCTCTGCCCTTGTTTAGCAGCTCGGGGTGTGTGTCCTCACTCTGTGCTGCACAGTTGCAGCAGTGGCGGGCATTGCTCACCCCCCCAGTGTTTGCAGATCTGGCCTGCTGATGAAGAGACAGTTGCCACGTCTTGCAGGTGGCTTCAGATCATGTGTAGCCCTACAAGAGCCGTGCTGTAATTGTTACAGAGGCTTGGCCTCCTTTCATGTTTGCAAGAATTTAGGTTAATAAGAGGGTATAAAAACATTTTTTTCTCTGAGATACAGCCCTTACGGGGGAAGACCTGTCTTGAGAGTGAATCCATTTTTTAGCAGACGTGGATCAGACCCTGGACACCAGCAGTTCAAAGCAGACTTTTCCTCTGAGTATTTGCTGTCACTTTTTTACAGTAGGATATTTATAGGTACAATTTTCTTGGAAATCTACAGAGGAGGACTGGAAGTTATAGAGAACTTTTGTCAGCAATTTGTGTTCCTGTGGAAATGCCTCAGTAGGGTTTAGGAAAAGGGCGTTTGCCAAAGGTGCCAGAAGCAATGTGCATCCCTTAGTGGTTCCCAGCTTACAGAAACCTGCACCTCAGGCACGTCCTTCACAGCAGCTGCTGCTGTGTCATATGGGTGACGTTTTGTGCTGCTTGTCATTATTTCCTTATGTAAGCCTTCTCTGTCACTCCTCTGAACTATGGCCATGGTCCCACCAGTCAGTCTTGCCTCTGGGACCCCCGGAGTGCTGTTGAAGTTCTCCTGGGTGAGGTTGCTGGCTATAAAGGTAAGTAGCAACATTGGCAGGAGTGAAAGGAATGCTGGTGAGGTCTCACCTCTCAAAAGGAGTTACAGAGACTTGGTGAATGTTTTTGCATGCAGACTGAGGTTTTTGTTCGGACAGAGCTGACCAGGCAGATCTGCTGTTCCATAATCCTTTTAAAGTCACAGGCTTGGTGAGGAGGGGGCAGCTGCTGGGTCATCTTGTTAGTTTATTGAGGAGTTGCAAATCTGCTCCTTACTGTTCTTTTCCTGCCCTGGAGAAAAGGACTTGCAGGAATAATGCAGAGCAGGGAGCAGATTTCCTCATGACAGAGAGCAGATCAGGGCTGTGTCTGGGTGCAGGGTCACCAAGCTGTGGGGGGCTGGATGTGACAGGCACAGAGGATGGTCCAGCCTGCTGCCTGAGAGATGGGATGAAGTCTTCCTTTCAAGTGGCAAGGGTGCCACTGTTGCCCTGTGTTGCAGACTGCTGGAAGGGGCATTGGTGGGTTACTCTCCTGCTGTTTTTCTTTTTTGTTTTTTTAACCAAAATGTAAAGGTCATTGTCTCCTTCGAGCTGCCTTTTCCCTGTCTGAATTGTGATGGGGAATCTGACAAAGGCATCTACCCACAGATGAGTCTAATGATTTTCCCTCACACTGAAGAGGAATGCTCACTGTTATCTGGGTGTTGTCAGATGTTCCCTCTGTCTCATGACAGGAGTCTGTCCCTCAATCACAGCTTTGCTGTTTCCCCAGATGTGACTCAAGAGCTGGGAAGAGGAAGATATAAAGCTTCTTGGGAGGTCTGCAGGGCTAACAGAAGACAGGATCTCTCAGGCCTTCAGGGATGCAGCACCAGGTTCAGCCACGGGTGAGCTGTGGTTTCCTGTAGGTTTGCCTGATCATTAAAACTGCAGAGGATTCCTGAGAGATGGTGAGGCTGGCAGCCTTGTAGAGAGAGTTGTAGCAGTGTTCGTTGCAGGGTTTATTCATCTTTATTTCCCTCATAGTGGGGGCAAAGACCTCAGGAGCTGAAAGAGTAGGAACAGTGCCCTTGTCCTGTGGGAGCCATGTGTGTGCTGCCCAGGCTCTTGGCCTCTGCAGCTGTAACTCATCCCACTTGCTGTCACGGTGAGCTGTGAGTTGTTGAAAGCAGAGCAGTTGGCACCCTAACTTTTCTTGTAGAAGAAAAAGCTGGTTTTGCCCCCTTTGCAGCATATTGCAAAGAACTGTGCACATCTGGATTGTGCACATCTCTACTATGCACATCTGGATTGTGCAGTGCTGGCAAGAGATGTTACTCAGGTCAGTGCCTGTGGTTTTCTGCTAATGTGGTCTAGATGTCACCTCTTTCATCATTCAGATGTCTGCTCCTGACTGTTTTCTTCAAGGCTCTGAGTCAGACACTGCTGACAGCAGTGCTGTGCTGCAGGTGGGAAAAGAACATACAACACTCCTAATTTTTAATGCAGGGTCACACAGATCTATGGAAATACAGTTTTGGGAAAAGCAACCAAAGAAAGCTCTTAACTTGTTTCTCTGTGATGTGCTAGGATAAAATCCTAGTCCAGCTACTGAACAATAGCTGTGAGGTCTGTAGGCAGCTCTTGTCATTCAGCCAAAGACCAGCCTTTATCACCCACAGCACAAGTCATCAGGCTTGACAAAAATTGCTGGTGATCTCCACGCTGTAGAACATGTGTTGGGACTCATGGGCCGAGTCCTGCAGGCAGCAGAACGAAGGGTGGTCCTGCCAGAAGTCCCAGAGAGCTGGACTTGGTTGTCTGCTTGTGTAAACTTGTTGTGAGGTCCCCAGGCAGAAACGGTTCCAAAAAACCTGGAGGAGAAGGTGCAGTCAGCCTGTTCTCCCCAGAGGTTACCGTCCTCTGCTTGTATTGCTCTTAAAACTTCTATGGTGACTAACTGTGATTTTCATCAACAAAATAATGCCCCTTTTTATACAACTGCAAACATCCATTGGTGTTCCCAAGGCCATCCCTGCAAGCTGTTCTGCTCCTGAACCTCTCCCTGTATGACAGACTAGCCACATTTCCTTTCTGTATCCAGCACACTTGCTTGGCTCCAATACTCCTCACAGGGCCACAGACCCACCCTGACCTGGCAATTGTCTTGCAATAAATCTATTGCTGGGCTGATGTGGTCCAGCATGTCTTGGGTCATGTTTCCTTGGCATCTTTAGAGCCTGCCAAGGGAAAAACAAAACCCCAAACCCTAAAAAATCCCCAGGGCTATGTCAAACCACAACTAGGGAGAGCTTTCACTCTGGGAATGTAAGATAAGAAACAAAGTTTGCTCCCAGGAGCCTGCTGGGGGCATTGAACACAAACCCTACTGGGACGCCTGGACCCAGATCCCATTTTCCTAACTACACAGGGTCAGTCAAAACTGCGGTCTTTATGTAGACCCATAGCTTTCTGAAGCTAATTTTCATTCAGTCTGTGTGTCTCAGAATATAGGGAAGGTGTTCCTCCTACCTCAGTTGTTGGCAGGGGGATGTGGAGCACGGCAGCACGAAGTGATCCCTGTTACTGCCCTCCAGGGAATTGCGCAAGAGCCGCACCCGCCTCTGGTTTGTGTGAACTAATTAGCTGAATAATGCAAACTCCTTTTGAATGTCCTTCCTGTTCTAGATCAAGAATGAGGCATGCATTGGTTAAATGACTTACCCGAGGTCACACAGTAAGTGACTCATTGGCAGAGGCAGGAATTAACGCAGTATTTTTTAATTCCTACTTCCTAGACCCCATAGCTACTGATTTCTAGTGCTCTTCTCTTTCCTCTCCCAGTCTTTATGCCTCTTACTCGCTGAAGGATTTGCCACACAGGCCATTTCCAAGGTGGCGATATCTGACCACTGCCAAGAAAACGAGATGTCTGTTCTTTGCTGCAGACATCTAGTGATATACAAAGCAGCTAAAGTTCTTTCTGTTTCTCATCTTTTTGGAACATTTTACCATGTTATGCCCAAGCTGATGCAGTGCCAGGTCTCCTCTGTGCCCATGCCTCCTGAGTTGTACATGCTGAAGGTGTTAACCTGTCCTCTAAGGTTATTTTCTGTTTTTCTAGAAATGTCTTTGCTGTGGTTTCCCTGAAATGGGAACACTCTGTCCATACCAAGTCTTAGTACAATAGCATAATCACTTGCAAAAAAACCCCAAAACCGGTGGGTGGGTTTTATATATCCCAGTTCAGTGTTCAGCAAGGTACAACATCTGTTGTGATCAATATTTTAGAGCAAGCCTCTTTGATTAAAAAGTTACAGTCAAGCCTATCGCTTTGTACTGAATAGCTAAATAATTCACAGGAGTGGCTGTAATCTTTCTAAGCTTCGTGCATTTCGAATTAAGAAGAAAATCCAGGGTAGTTCTGTAGAGAGGTAGCACAGCCAGCTGGATCGCGCTCCTTAGGAGCTGCTGTACTGGCAATGAAGTACTTGCCGTTTTTAATGACTCCTGAGGTATGCTGGAGTCAAATCCGGCAAAAAAATTGGTTTCCTTTATCATCTGGTTTTGATTATAATCTTTCGATAATCTGGTGGCTAAATGGCAGCAGTCAGGGCTGAAGAGTTTTTGGTTTGCTGAGTCCACACAAAGGGACAGTCGGGTGCGCGGCCAGGGCGAGGAGTCCTAGAGTGCGGCAGGAGATGAGGGCACCGCTGTGAGCAGCACCTGCAGCCACAGGGCTGCGGCTCGGCCGCGGTGCAGCCCGGCACGGTCCGGCACGGTCCGCTACAGCCTCGGTACAGCCCGCTACAGCCCGGCACGGTCCGCTACAGCCCGGTACAGCCCCGGTACAGCCCGGCACCGTCCAGCACGGTTCGCTACAGCCTCGGTACAGCCCGCTACAGCCCGGCACGGTCCGCTACAGCCCGCTACAGCCTGGCACGGTCCGGTACAGCCCGGGTACAGCCCCGGTACAGCCCGGCACCGTCCGGTCCAGCCCGGAACGGTCCGCTACAGCCCGGGTACAGCCCCGGTCCAGCCCCGCACACCGGGCACGGAGGGCTCTGCCGGGCTGGGGACGCGCTGTCACCGCGGTCCCGGGAAGCGGCCCCAGACTCGCCCCGGCCCCGCCCGGTGTGGCCGCCTCCTGCCCCGTCCGGGGGCCGGGCCGGGCCGGCTTCTCCTCCCCAGCGCCCGCGGCAGCCGGGGCGGGCGGCGGGCGGCGGGCAGCAGGTGGCGGAGCCCCGAGGCCATGGCTGGCAGTCCCCGCAGGTGGCGGAGCCCCGAGGCCATGGCTGGCAGTCCCCGCAGGTGGCGGAGCCCCGAGGCCATGGCTGGCAGTCCCCGCAGGTGGCGGAGCCCCGAGGCCATGGCTGGCAGTCCCCGCTGGCTCCCGGCGCTGCTGCTGCTGCTGCTGCCGCCGCCGGCCCTGCCCCGCCGCTCCCCCGGCTGCGCCGCCCGCGGGCTGTGCTGCCCCGGCCGCGACCCCGCCTGCCTGAGCACCGGCCGGCGGCCCGACGGCTCCACCGGGCCCTGCTACTGCGACCAGGCGTGCGCTCGCACCCTCGACTGCTGCCACGACTACGCCCAGGCCTGCCCAGGTGAGGGACTGGGGCCGGGGCCACAGCCGCTCCCGGCCCCGCCGGCGCCCTGCTCGCCCTCGGGCTGTGGCTGCGTGTCCGGGCTCAGGTGGAGGAGCCTGCAGGAGAACTACTGGGAACTGCCCAAGACAACTATGGGACATAACTGAAATAAGGAAGGTTGTACTGAGCTATGTCAAAAAGTGTTATTTCTGGAGCAAGCGTTTCACTGGCATCGTTCCTGCAACCTTTCAAATCCCCGTTTGTTGCTCTTCCTCCAGTTATCCCCTGCGTGGTGTCTCAGTGGAGTGCCTGGAGTGGCTGTGCGGAGCCTTGCCAGATAACCTATCGTGTCCGCACGAGGCACATCCTCCAGGAGCCCCGGAACGGGGGAGAGGCGTGTCCTGCTCTGGAGGAGAGGGCTGCCTGTGTGGAGTACTGGACTCGGCAAGGAGCAGAGTGCCATCAGTCCCTGAGTGAGTCCGCTGGAAAGTGCCTGGGTAGTCGTGGGGAGGCCTCTGGTTTGGGTCAGCAGAGCTGATTTTTACTCTGTTTGAAGAATTGTTTTTAGGCACCGGTATGTTTGCCATGGGCCTGTCTGGGCTAACTGAGGACTGAGCTCTTCACTCAGGGCCTTAGACACGTCCTTCCCAGGACAGTGCTGGAAGAGGTGCTTGCCATTTGCTGTGATCCACTGTGTCTTGAAAGTGGGATGTTACAGGTCTACTGTGCTCTTACTTATACAAGTGCAAATATCTGGAAGTTTTGGTGAGATTGGCAGATTTATGTCTGTTTAAAACTTCTATAAGTGGGTGTTGAACGCATTTTTTAAATTTATATATACTTTTTAAAAATGTTATGAGTTATCTGCAAAAAGTTGCAAAGGAGCAATACCTCTTAATGCATTCTCTGCACTGGAGAGGAGTGCAGGCGAAGGAGACCTCCATACAGCTTCTGGGGAGAAACCTGTGTTTAGTTTGTTCAAATCAGGTTTTCATGGAATGCCTTTACTGATTCTTTTAGAAGAATTGCTTTTCATTTTGGTTGTTATTTTGGGGTCAAAATCTGTCCAGTCTGGATGTCTGCTGCAAGTGACTTTGTCAAACCTGTTGAGAGCTGGCATTAAGCAAATATTGCCTCCCCCTCTGTCTTTGGGTGTTCCAGGCTCACTCTGCTCAGGCAAAAATCTGACAGCTACACAGATTCTCTTCTCACTGGGATGGTTGACAGTGATAGATAATATGAAAATACAAAGTTAGAATTGTTTTTGTTTCCTGCTAAAGATAAAACCCTATGACATTAAAAGCCCATCTTTTCTGTTTTGCAGACATAACGAGCCTCAGAGCAGCATTGCCACTGACGCTCTGTACCCTTTCTCTTTGGTATGCACAGTCCCAGCATTAATAACCACGGGAGGGTTTGCAAAAGCCAGGAAGAAAAGAGCTGCAGCTGGTGGCAGTGAAAGGGCAGGGTAAGTTGGAGGCTCAGCTCAGGGACTCAGCCATTCTCCACCCACGGATTCTCTCTGGTTGTGTGAGGGAGATCATCACAAGGAAAACCTTTACAGACCAAATCAAGCTACTGTCACAACCTGCTGTACAAAACCCATTCTAAGTAACTGAGAGGAGATGACAGACGAAGTGTGGCTCAGAAAGTGGATACCAGACTTGGAATTAGATTAGTCAAATTCTTGACCAGTCTGTGTCCCTATTGGTAAAAACAGATATCAGATACCAGTCATACCTGATATTTTATATATATTAGCTGAAAGCATCAGCAGAGTAGTTTTATTCCCTATTTAACCTTGTCAAAATGCAGGTCCACCACATATTCTGCTCTTGATGACCTTGGATAGGGGGATTTTTTGGTTTGGTTGGGTTTTTCTGAGTTGGTGACCTGTGGTCCTGCAGGTGAGTGTGGCTCTGGCAGCCCCATGCGGGGCCTGTCCTGGTTCCTGGGCTGACACTCTGGTTGGGTTGCAGGTACTGTGTGGAGTTCGAGCTGGTGGCCATCACCCCGGGCTGCCTGCACAGCCAGCAGCCCCACACTCGCTGGATGCACTACCTGAGGGAGGGCCACGCTGTCTGTGTGGAGTGCCAGCACCCGGCCCTGCACGCCCCCAGCCAGCTCTGCCACGGCGACGGCTCCGGCAGCCAACGGTGAGGGTGCCAGCTCTTGTTTTCGTGGTGCATTTCTCATTCTGCTCCCTTGATCCGCTTGTTTCAGGGTCACAGTGCACTGCATGCAGCTCTCTGGAGCACTCCATGTATATTAACTGCTCTTTGTTGCATACCTTGAGTTTGTTGGAGTTGAAATGACGTGGTGAATTTCTAATGGTGTGGGATTGCTCTGTGCACAGCCAGCTTTATCTGAATCCTCCCTGTGCAGATTCTGGTATTTTGAAATGACCCCAAGCCAAGAGGAACATATAGTGAGCCTTTTCCAACCATGTGTGATGCATGAATCCCAGCTCTCAAGGATGACACATCATCAAGCCAAGGGCAGGCATATCTGGAGCAGAGCAGTAATTCCAGTTTCTGCAGAACTACAAACCAAGCAGAAATTAGGGGTCTTTGGGCTGTCTGTGGGCAGCTCTCTGCACAAGAGTTGATCCAGTTGTGGTAGCTGTGCTTCTCCAAGGGTCAGGGCTGGGAGATACTGATGTGAGGAATTCCCTTAAACCACTGAAAGGTAAAATCTGGGAGGGGCACAGTGCTGCAGAACAATGTCTGTTCCTGTCACTGTTAGGTTTTACTTCACACTGGTACTACCTGTGGGCCTCACTGAGGCTGCTGCTGCTTTACAGTGGTAGAGAGGCAGAATCGGGCCCACAGAGTGCAAAAGGATGTTATCAGACTAAATGGGATTTCCTGGGTGATTTAAGCCCTGTTGTACCTCGTGGTGACTGCCCTGCAGTGGAGGTGCAGCTCATTTTCTCTCACCTTCTCCCTGTCGTGGCTGTTTCAGGGATCAGCTGTTGCACTGGCAGGTGGTGGGGAACCATCGATGCAAGGGAACCTGGAGGAGAATTCGTCAACTGGACACTTGTTCCTGCCCTTCTGTTCACAGCTTCTTGTTCATCTGACTTCTGGCAGTGCCAGCGAGCCCCAGGGTGTGGCAGCAGCAGGAGCCCCAGGTGAAGCAATGACTTCTCCATGTCAGAGGCTTTGCTCTCACTGACTTTCCAGAGGTCGCTGGTCAGGGGCACCTGGAATCCTCTCTGTTCAAAGAAATCAGGTTGGCTGGGAAGTGCTGATCTCTTTTTTCCCTGGGAGAATCTTGTCTGACCTTGATGACTTCTTGCAAATTCCTCCTTTCTTGAAAGGAATGAGAATTTACCAAATAACAAATCAGACAAAAAAGGCCATAAGAACCCAGGTTTAATTATTCTTTTTCTTAAGTCTCAAGGGAGAATCAACAATGCAAAGTAAATTAACTCAAGTGCCTTCTTTTTGTGGCAACAGCACTTTGTGGATGCTTCCTGCCTGTACTTGTTATCTGTTCCTTCTATTTTCATCCTCCCTGGTCTCATCATTTCATTTGACCCTCAGTCTTACAGAGGGGTGATCTTGTGCTGCTCAGGTAATGACAGAACTTAGAAATGTGCTTGTCAAATCTGTGAGAATAGGAGATACCAGGGACAACCTGGCCCTTGGACTTCAGATTCAAGGAACATCTCTTGAGTTGGCCCAAAATGCAAACCAGTCCTGGGGCTCTAAATAGGAAGCCAGCTCAGCTGTGCCAGGAGGGCTTGACTATAGCCTCGTGTTTTTGACTGGGAAATACTTGAAATATTTTCCTTATATTCTGCTGATTGATATTCATACTTTTCTATAAATGGAAATAAAGGAGACTGGAGACATTCTCCCAATGTCTGTCTGTTTGATTAATCTGTGTGGTGCCATCTTTTTAGCTTCTTAACCTGTCTAATTTGCTCTAGACAGGAACTCACTGCAGGGTGAGATCAAGGTCATTCCATTTGTCACACCCAGGTGAGTGGCTGGGGCTGGCTCCAGCAGGGAGTTTTAATGCTCAGCTCCACCTCTAGTGTGGAATTGGATCACAAACTCCTCTGATGACCATGCTGAGAAGGTGTTGCAGGGAGCCATCAAGGGGCACTGCGGGTTCGTGCTGCAGATGCTGGGGTGTGTGGGGGGCCATGAGAGCTCTGCGAGTGCCTGATGCCTCTGGCCAGTGCAGCAGGGATTTGGGAGCAAGGCTCTGCTTCTTATTGTGTGCTACAAGCTGTCTGTGAATTAAAGACTCACAGGGGCTGATACCATCCCAGAGTAGGAAGATTTTAAGGGAAAAACCAAATGGTCTTGTATTTCACTGTGCAATATAACCTGTCACTAACTTGTGGCCTGCTCACACTTGCTGGTGCGTGAGTGGAGGGGTGTGATCCCCAGAGATGGGTTGTGAATAAATCACTGGAGCATGTCATTTTGGTTTTTGCAGTGAGGATCTCTGTTAAGCTGAAAGCCAGTTTCATTTCTTGGTGATCTGTGATCAGAGTAGCATTTTGTCACTGGAAGGTTTTCTTTGCCCTGCAGAATCCACTTATTGAGGCACCGGCTCCTGAAGAGGCAGGTGCTTATTTCAGGAGAAGAATGGAGCCAGCTACTGGAAAAGTTTTTCATTTTCAGAATCTACCCAAACTGTTGATCATGGGAAACCCTCCTTTACCACATTCTTTCAGAACTGAGTACTGAGGCTATAAAGGATGCAGTTTTTGTGTAGTAGTTTTTAGAAAACGAAAGTCTTCCATGAGGGTTTTCTTTGCTGCTGCCTCATCTCTGAGAGCTGATATCATAAGGTCTTATCAAGAGCTACTGGTGGTTGCATGGTAGGACTGCCAGGCCTTTCCTTCTGTCACTGTAGCCTGGAGATGCAGGAGGATGAAAGATTAAGCCCCTGAGGGACCCTCACAGCAGCTGTGTTTCTGCACAGACTGTCACTTGGTGACACAAGGCATGGCAAATGTCTGCATCAGCACATCCTGGGAAGGGCTGTGCAGTGTGCTGGCTTCACCTGCACACCTTGTGCAACTGTACAAACACATCCTGTTGGTAAATTCCTGGGGGAATGTGTGTGTGACAGAGGGCAAGAGTGAGCCTTTTGAGTAGAAGAATGTAATGAAGTTATCAGATCACTTTCCCTGCAAATGAAAATTAGCTCATGGTTTTGCTACATACTGGGTCCTGCCTGTTTCCCTTTAGGAGTTTTATCACCATTCATCATTATGATCTCCATAATTTCTACTACCTGGGTTTTGTAAAAAGTGAAACGATTGGAAATCCAAGGCAAAACAGTCCTGAGAAATGGCTTTGTAGTGTAAACAAGCAAGGCAGCCTGGCATGGAGGAGAGGCTGCTCTCCGAAGATGACAGCCGTTCCCATGGCAACGCCGAAAACCTTTCGCCACTGGTTATCAGCAGGAGAACTTCTCCCACAGCAAATGTGCCAAGCCAGGAGCGGGGTCCCCATCGTCCGTAAATCACCCGGCTGGGCTCCGGTAACGCGGCACTGCCCGGGGCACGCAGAGCTCCACCCTGCAGGCACGGCTCCACCTCCCAGGCACCGCCGGGCTCCACGAGAAGGGAGAGCAAATAAAGCCAAAGCACCAGGCAGGCGGATTTATGTAAAAGAAAATTAAGCTCAGCTAATGATGTTCCTACACTTCCTCCTGCTCTCCAGCTGAGGATCTCAATTTTTAATGATGAAAAGTCGAGTAAAAAATCCAGGTCCTTTTAGAACCTGCTGAAGATCCCTTGTGATTTTCTTTTGTAGAGAAATCTTTCATTGACATGGGATGGAGAGAGAGAGAGGCCATGGGGGAATTGTGCTTTTCCTCACCCTAACCTTGTAATGTGCAGCCTGGGATGAAGCTTAAGGTTTGAGTGCAGTCCATGCTTTGAACAGCCAGTGCTGTGTAGGCAGGAGCCCAGTGGAAGGCAGTGACCTCCATGGGCCCAGGTGGCTACAGGGAGGAGCCAGGAGTGTCCATCCTGGACTCACAGGTGTCTGGACGGGTGTAAAACTGCCAGATCAACAAAAGGCTCCCAGGATAAAGAGAAACTTCAACTATGGAAGGTTTTTGTCAGCATGACTCCATCACCTGTTGATCAAAGGTGAGAGGGAAGGAGCAGCAGAGATGGTTTAAGATCCCAAACTACAGTCAGACCTGCTTGCTCTCAGATCTCTGCCTTGCAGCACCAACAGAGGGAAATCAAAACCAGATCTCCATCAGCTCATGTTTATTCTGCTCTGTGGCTTCTGTCATAGCCAGGAGATGGTAAAGCTGAATGCAGAAATGTTTTTACCGAAGATCCTAGCCCTCTAGATCACTGTGTTATAATTGACTGTTAATTTGTGTGCCTAGTTTGCTCATTTTCTTAATCTTTGCCTCTCTTAATTATTGCAGAACAGTTCTTGCTGAAAACTCCCCAGCAGTTTGCACTGCTGTTCTGAAATTATAAAATGATATAGTTGGCAGAATGGGTGCAGACATGTGCAGTTAATTGGCTTTTTGCAGAAGGAAATTGCACAGTATAAAAACATGCCCAGGGTGCCATGGGAAGTGCAAGTTCTGACTGTTTTAGTAAATAGGACTGGAGAATATGAGCTCTGGATTGTACATGGTCTTGGAATTTATCCCAAAGTTGGGGAGGGCTTCAAACCCCTGTCCCTGAGCTCTGGAGTCACAAACTCCTTGCTGGGAGGGCTCCTGCTGGTTTTCCTCAGCTCACTTATGGGGTTCCAGGTATGACTGGAGAGAGCTGGGCTCTGCTCTGCTCGGGGGCTGTGCTGGAGCTGCAGGAACCCTGTGATGGGAAAAGGAGTGGTGCTTGTGGGGGCTGCTGAGAGGAGAGCTGGGAAAACCCAGGGCTTTGCTGGGGGGACAGAGCACTTCTTTTCTCACCTCTTTCTTTAGGAAGTAGGATTAAAGTCATGGAGAAGATTTTTCTAAGTGAGGAAGCTTGGTGAAAATGAATGTTTTTTGTTTCCTGTTAAATGCAAGTCTCAAAACTAAGCCTTTTTTGTGTTGTTTGGATTTTTTTTTCTCCTGAACATGAATGCACAATCTTGGGTTGACTTGGAAGTTGTTACACAAACTGGGCAGTTTTGATGTCTGCAAAGACTTTCTTAGATAAAAATGTGAACAACTTGAAGGGAATTTGAAGGATAAACAGAGGTTGAAAGTTTATTTCTAGTAAGAAGCCATTTCTTTTGAGAAGAACAACTCATCCCCCAAAAGGTTTGAGTAGCAAATGTTCATTATTGCTACCTGGCCTTATCTGAAAATGTCAATAATTTGATATCAGCCTACTTTGATGTCTCACAAGTGGTGCCAGCTGCAGCGGGGTGCCAAGGCTGGGACCCTGGTGCCGTGTCCAGCTCCTGGCCTCCTACAAACCCCCAGGGCTGCAGCTCTTCTCTGTTTCATCTTGTCAGCTGTCAAAGGGAGAGTGTGCACCTCACCTTTTCTGTGAAGGGCTCAGGGTCCCTCAGCAGGATGCTCTGGATGCTCATCCTGTCCCGTGTGCACGGCGAGCAGCTCCTCCAGCCTCTCCACTGATCTCATTAAAGCTCTGGTCGCAGCAGTTGGGGATTTGTAGTTTTTTTGTTGTTGTTGCTGCTGCTTCTGCTGGTTTTCTGCATCACCACTCATTCTTATAATTAAAGTGACAGCTCCTGAACTAGTGTGTCAAAACAGCATGATTTAGTTAGAAAAGTACTGGGAGGATCATCCCTAATCAGACAACAGTGATTCATGTTTAACTAGGTAAACCCTAGATCCTGCTGGCACCTGGGGAAGCTTCCCCAAGGACAGGATGTTGGCAGGAGCTTGCATGACTGGGCCCCACTGCTTTGGGTTGATGATGGAAGCTGTTTAACACACTGTTTGTGTCTGTGTCAGGGCTGCAGCTGGACAACTCTGAACCTTAGCAAAGCTTTAAGCTCTTCAGACTGATTCCTAGAAGCTGTAAGGAAAAAACCCCAAATAAACATAAAGGAAATTATTTTGGTTTGAAAAATCAGTTGACATTTCCAGCTTGGCTGGACATTAATTGTTTCCAGGAGTCCCAGCTCTTTGTTCCCTGGCCTCTTGGCATCAGAAACCAGATATGCCAATCCTGAAGGAATCTCAGTGGAGAAATCCCAGGTGTGGATGATGTTTGCAGCAACAGAATTGTGCATCTCCCCTGTGGTGTGTGGAGCAAGAGGGGCACAGGGCTGGGCAAGCATCCTGAGAGCTTCTGACTCACTGCTTGCTCCTACTCCCAAGATTAACCTTGGTCAAGTTCTCACCCTTCCTCCTGCTTTTTCTGCTCCATGCTCTGCTGGCATCAGTGCGTGGGGCTGTAGACACTACAGTACAGGTGTGTGTATCTGTGTGTCAAAAGTGCCCTGTGACTCTGACAGCCTGCACATGGGGAGGCCTTTAAATCTGTCCTGCTTACAGTGGCTGCTCTCCAGCATCCTGCTCTGCAGGGTACAGGAACCCTGGATTAATGGCAATATTTTTATATTGCCTTAAATAAACTTCCATTCTTGACCAGAGTGCTTTACTTCATTACACAGGAATGCTGAGTGCAGTATTTATCTGCAATCTTCCAATAACAACACTTGATGCTGTTTAAGATTAAAGGGCTCTGGTTCCAAGAGCAGAAAGGATTTCTACCTGGAAGAAACCAGCCCTTCAGTGCTCAGATACCATGTAGCAGGAACCTGAGCTTCCAGTTCATTTTCCAGGAAAGTTTCTATCGCTGAAGTCACTGACCTCTGTGAGAAGATCATTGGAGTGACAGAGCAGTGCTGGTCCAGCAGGCACCTCCTGTGCTCCTCGTTCTTCTGAGACAATATCTTCTCTACACTTTGGATAATATCTTTGATTTCAGCACCTGTGACCTGAGCTGAGAAAGAGGAGTGAGCGGGGGCAGCTGTTCTTTACACGTGTGCTGCCCTATGAAGGTCACTGAACTGGGAGTTTGGTGCTCAAGTGCAACAGCTGGGACAGTGCAGAGGCTCCAGGAGTGGCTTTGGGCAGCCTGAGTGCTGCTGGGATCTCTGCCAGGATGGGGCTGAGTGTTCATGACACGCTCGTGAATTGCTCAAGGAACTCAGTGTGTGGGAGAGGAAAGAGAAGGGGAAGGTGAGGATGCCTTTCTCTCCTGTGCTCTCATACAGTGGAAAGCTGGTGACTGGGAGCTCTTGAAATGCTTATAATTGTCTAATTAGAGACAGAAAATGTAATTAAAAGGGGTAGAAATCTCTCTCCAAATACAAAACATTGCAGTGTCTCTTTGAAAGCAATTTTGGCTATTAGCACAGGTGGTAAAGTCCCAGCAATTGAACCCGATCTAATTGCTGTGTCAAACCACCAAGGAGGAAACACGAGCTCCCTTCCAGATGCCTCCGGACCCATCAGCCGCGTGTGCAGGGAATGGGGACCTGGGGAGGGGGCACGGGCAGCCCCAGCGTGGAGCCCCCGAGGGTGGACACCCTCCAAGGGGGGCAGAGGCTGCTGTCCCTGCTGGGGCTGGGACCCTGGCCCTGCCGCGGGACACGGAGCAGCTCCAGAGCCAGCCCTGGGACACAGAGCAGCTCCAGAGCAGAGCCTGGGACACGGAGCAGCTCCAGAGCCAGCCCTGGGACACAGAGCTCCAGAGCAGCCCCAGAGGCAGCCCTGGGACATGGAGCTCCAGAGCCGGGGCTGTCTGCAGATGGCACCGAGGGCACTGACAGCTGAGGAGGAGCAGCTCAGCCAAGTGCTCTGCGGGATAACAAGCAAATCACTCACATATTTTTCACATTTTACTTAGATGTTAAAGTTTTAATTCCAAAGGAATTAAAGAAAAGAAAATTAAGGAAAAAGAGCATTCCTGACATTTGTCAGCAAAGCTGAGATGCGTGTGAGTGAGACAGCGGGGTGGAAGTGCAGAGAAAAAAAATCTTCCTGGGTTTTCCTCCCCCCATGAAAAATGGAGCTGTTAGGGTTACTGGGGTGAAAGCAGTGCCTCTCCCTGGGTCCCCCAGCTTAGTGCTGGCTCTGTCTCTGCTGGGAGAGGCTGGCTGATCCAACCATTCCTTTTGCATCTCACCACGGAGCTCTGGTGAGATCTCTCATCGTGCTCTGGCAGCCAGAGGCCACCCCTGACGTGTCCTGCTGCTCCTCTGCCAGGGCAGGTTAAGAAACCCTGCCCAGAAAACCAGGAGTAAAGTATGAGAACTGGTGACAGGCACCATCCTGTGGTGCCTGGCCAAGAGTTCACCTGTGTCTCTGTGCTTTCTAAGAGCTCCGGTCTCAGCTTTGCAGCCTGGAGAGTGCTGAAGGAGATGGAAAGGAAGGAACCAACAAGGAAAGTAAAACAGCTAATTTTTTGTTCCATTTCCTGAGAAATAAGAGAAGATTTTTGCAGCTAATGAATTATTTCTGAAAACACTAGTAATAGCTGCAGGCAACATTAGCTTCAAGTTTCCCAATGAGCAGGAATCACTTATGTACCGTTTTAAAATTCTAATGTATTTTCATTTGCTATAGCTCAACTCTAACATGACTGGGGGTCTGGAAAGAGGCCAGAAGAAGTAGCCATGTTTCCAGCAGATTACTGTGTCTTCAGATGAAGCAGTGGAAAGCTGTTCCTGGATCCTATTGTAGCCTGGGGCTACCAATTATCTCAGCAGAGAGGCTCCAGAGCCCTTCGTTAGTGCTGGGGACCGGCGATTTCAACTGAGCGGAACAATTGGTTGTGTCAGAGATTAAATAGCTCTGCTGCTGCTTAAAAACAGGTTTGCTCTGGACTTCAGAGGCACTGGGGTTTCTGCCTCCTTTGCAAAGAAACCCTATGGCAAATCTGGAAGCAAACCCCAGCCAGGAATGTGGCCTGGAATGCAGTGATCCACCAGCACATGGTCCCCTCCCTGTCCCGGAGGGCTGGTGGGGGCTTGGGGTCCCACCTCCCACCCAGAGCTGAGGCTGGGCCACAGGGAGGAGGGAAGGTGCTGCTCTGGCAGAGTCTCCAGGGCTGGGTTGGCTTGCCATGGCACTGCTCAGTGACTGAGGGATGTGTCATCTGAGAGAAAAAGAGGAACAGATGGTAGAGGGAGTTACAGTGGGAGGAAAACCCAATTAGAAGTCCCAGCATGGTTTGTGTTGGGGATATGGATCTTATACCCTAAGTAACAGCCAGGAAAAGAGAGAAACCAGGCTTTGTCACCCATGGTGGAGAAAATTCTTGTTTCAGGCAGAGAATGATATGAAAAAAACTTTGGTAAAGCTTCTGGGAGATTCTTCTCTGAAGGGAGAGTGAGGGAGATAGACCATAGGAGAGATGGACTTAATATGTCCAGTGTGTGGGCTCAGTATTCCAATAGAGGTTTTTTAGGTTCCCCCTCCTGGACAAATATTTAATAGTTAAAACAGCAGCCTGAGAGTTGGAAGTCTGGGGAATAGCCCAGATATTCTCCAGGGAATACCCCTGGGCATATCCCCGGCCCCTCCTGGCATAAGCACCTTGGCACCAGTCCTGGGGGGGTCACTTGCACCCTCTTTTGGCCATTCAGAAGTTAATTTTCAGAAGCAGAGAGCATTCCATGAGCTGGACTCAGGCAGTGGCACCTCTCAGCCTCAGCTGCTGTAAAATCCCTCATTGCTGAGACAGTTTGCACCTTTCTGCCAAGCACAGGGATGGGGCTGCCTGGGAACCACTTCTCCCTGGGAGAGGGCCAAGCCCTTGCTCTTGGAGTCCAGGGACTGTGAAAAGGCCAAAGACAGCACATTTCAAGCTCTCAGCAAGCGCTTCGAGGATGCTGGACTCAAATTCAGCTGGGACAGTGGCTGTGTGAGGGGAACTGTTCTGAATAGGGTTCGTGTGTCCAGAGGGGGAGAAAACAACACCCCAACTCCGCTCATCCCTGCAGCTGGGTGTCACCCCTGCTCATCCCTGCAGCTGGGTGTCACCCCTGCTCATCCCTGCAGCTGGGTGTCACCCCTGCTCATCCCCGCAGCTGGGTGTCACCCCTGCTCATCCCTGCAGCTGGGTGTCACCTCTGCTCATCCCCGCAGCTGAGTGTCACCTCTGCTCATCCCCGCAGCTGGGTGTCACCCCTGCTCGTGTGTGCAGCTGAGTGTCACCTCTGCTCATCCCCGCAGCTGGGTGTCACCCCCGCTCATCCCTGCAGCTGGGTGTCACCCCTGCTCGTGTGTGCAGCTGGGTGTCACCCCTGCTCATGTGTGCTCACTCTTATGCTATGACCAAGTCAGCCTAGAAACTCACAGAAGCAACCCTGGTGGAAAGGACTGCCCATCCTTAAAGCTTTTTGTTCCCTAAAAAAGTACAAGAAATGCTTTTGAGAGTATCAGCCGCACAAACTTTTCCTGATGTAGGCAACAATGAATAAAACTGCAACAGAGTATGGGGTGCTTGGTGTCCTGGAAATCCTCTTTAAGCACCTCAGTGTCTGTAAAACCTTCCTGCAGCTCAGGGTATGGCCCAGCATGTCCCATCTCAGCTTCCACCCATCCACCCTGACACCAGAAAAGCAAAAGTATTTCGTTGGGAAACGGGCACTAACAAAATCCTTCCTTCACTTTCTCTTCATTTCTGTTACATAAATTCTGTATTTCCTGGAATAGAGGCTCTGAACTGCTGAACTCAGTCTGAAGGCAACCCAGATAACGAGTGCATTTATATTAATAAGAAATCAACTGTTTCTTTTTGCTGGATTCCCAGGGGAGCAGCTGGTGGTCTGCTTTTTCCATGCAGTCATTCTCCTCCATCCTGAAATGCCTCAGAAATATTTGTTTGCCTGAAAATGTTACTGGAAACCAAAATTGCTTATGTGAAAAACAAATAGAGAAAGCCATGGATAGTTCTGGTCAATTAGACCTTTGGAAAGTGGTCAAATACTTTGAATATGATTTGATAGCTGTATTCAAGCCTCGTGGTTCTTAATTCACACTTTCTCATGCCTGGATCAGTCTTCATCTCACTGTCCCCAAACGTTTGCCTCTCTGCTGTTCAGGACAGTGCAAAAAGCTGCATCACTGTGCGGTTCATTTTAAGACTAATTATCATCATGAAAACAGCATTTTACGTTATGTAATTTTCGTGTTTGCACATAGACCAATTCATTTTAGCTTCAATTATTACTAACCACGTCTACTGACATTAGGAAAATGGTACTGGGTATGGCAAAGTGTAAATGATTATGGTTTTTTAAAAATCTAAATATATTTTCTATTGATATATTTTCTATCTTTTGTATATCTATAGATATGTATCTATAAAACAAATAGATATATAAATAAATGTATCTAGATCTATAGATACAGATAAAAAAGATAAAAATCTAAAAAATTAGATTAGCAATGTGGGTTAATTGTTTAATTGTATAAGGATTAAACTCAATGATGCCATATTGTACATTTTTGCTTTTATTTTTCAAAACTCAGGTTAATGCTCAGTACTTGTGTTTCCAGCCAGAAACCACAAACTTTCATTGCTGTGACACATTAGTCTCAGCTTGTGCCTGGACTGTTGAAAATGATACTCTGGGGCAAAGTTACCTCTAAATGCTCTTGCTTGCTGAATAATAATGATGTTGCATCTCTTAGCAGCCCCATTTCCTTACAGAAAGTAGGAAGGAAGGTAAGTAAGTAGAAAGAGGCAGCATGGAAGAATCTAATCTATATTTTATAAATCCCTTGTGAATTATTTATATTATTACTGTCTCTTCTGAAATTATTAAAATACATCAAAATGCAGACCCTTTCCTCATGTTTAGCTGTGCTGAAATGCCTGAAGATCCTCTTTGGGTTTGGTGACACAGTATGATGGGAGAAGGAACTGTCCCTGGGCAGGGCAGAGACATCCCGAGCCAGGGCTGTGCTGCACCTCCAGCCCAACTTCCAGCTCTGCTGCCAAGCTCAACTCTGGAAAACTCCTGGGTTTACTGAAGAAAGAATGAGGAGCAGCACAGCCCAGTGCCCACGGCTGATTTCTGGGATGAGCCCCAGCAGTGCCTCGGGAGTCGCTGGGATTCAGTGCCCTGACTCACCAGATGGTTTTGTTTGATTTACCTTTGGCATTGCTGGCTGTCTCCTGGCTCGGTGTGAGGCAGACATCACCTTGCTCTGGCTGCTCAAAAAACAGATATTGTGGGTTTGCAGGTGGTTTAGAGGATGATGAGCAACAAAGAAACAATAAGCTTTCTAGTTCAACCTAAAGAAGGACAATCAAAGGAAAATCCATTCAGGTGGGAAAGAAGAGCTGGTGAGGTTATTTCTGACAGAGCCAGAGAGAAGAGGTGCCTGGGGATGTGGGCTGGAGAAGGAGGAGAGGAGTGGAAAAGCTCCTGCTTTTCACTGATCTGTACAAAGCCTGGAAATGCTCTGGCATCGGTAGAAAGTGAAATGCTCAGGTGATGACCCCAGTAACTTCTGGCAGCTGGTGCTGGGCAGGCAGAGCTGAGCTGTGGAGCTGAGCTGCCCCTGCAGCCTGGGCTGGGGTCCCTGCTTTCCACAGTGATCACTTTAACCTGCTCCAGTCAGTGCCTTGGCATAAAGCACGTGCAGTTATGGGGCTGAGGGGGTGTGGGATGAAGGGGCCAGGCAAGGCGAGGCAAATCTCAGTAGTGTGTGCTAACTAGGGCAAAAATATTTCCTGTCTATAGATTTGGGACACAATAATGAACCACCACACCTCAGGAGATAGGCATTATTTTAATTGACTTGATAAAGTAAATCAACTCATAGAGAAAACCTCCTTGGACAGTATAATTACACACACTGGGTTATAACTCCTGAACTTGAACGCTTGGGCTGGCAGGCAAATAACAAGAGAAGTCATTAGCAGAAAGTGAAAGAGGAAGACATATGTTATAGGATTTTCTCCACTTTCTAATTCTTCATTGGTAAACTTCCCTTCATGTTCAGTGCCGTAGTCTTCTTAGACGTCACTGTCACTGCTTGTGATGAAGCATCTAATAATTTAGATTTTTCTTACACCGATTTTTCTTAAACTGAAAATGAACACAAGCAAATGCAGACCAAGCCATTAAATGCATGGACTTCTGTGGTATTTGTCCATTTGTGCATTCAACTTTCTGATTTTCTTTTGCAACTGTATGAAGTGAGATGTAGAACTGCACCATGCACTTAGTCTTTTTCCTTGGATTTGTCTGTGCAGGAACCTGTCAGGGTATGTGGAGTGCAGAACCGCACAAACAGGAGGATGGTCTGGATAGAACATATGCTTACTTGGCCTTTATTCTTCTCATTTTTAATGGCCATAAATCAAGGTCTCCATAACTCAGGGGGTTCACATTAGAGCTTTGAAGACTTATAGAAATAGCATTGCAATATAAAACAACATTTGATGTAATAAACTTAGAAAATATCCTGAGTAGTTTGAATTACCTTTGCTCTGATGACTTGCATAATTTAACCAACCCAATCCAATGGAGCAGAAAACCACAGCGACTCTCTGAGAAAGCCCATTTCTGTCTCCAGGAGCAGCCAAAGCAGCCTGTTTGTCTGATTTTCACACCCAGAGCTCCTTGTCTCCAAATGTCAGCTGTTCTCCCATCTGCATCTGGTTTTGCATCTGCAAAATTGTGTGATCAAGATGCTGATCTGGTATGGCACGAGTGCCAGGGAACATGTGTGTGTCAGGGAACATGTGTGTGTGTGTGTGTGTGTGCGTGCCAGGGAACATGTGTGTGCGTGCCAGGGAACGTGTGTGTGCCAGGGAACGTGTGTGTGCCAGGGAACATGTGTGTGTGTGTGTGTGTGTGTGCCAGGGAACGTGTGTGTGCCAGGGAACATGTGTGTGTGTGTGTGTGTGTGTGTGTGTGCCAGGGAACATGTGTGTGTGTGCCAGGGACTGTGTGTGTGTGTGTGTGTGCCAGGGAACATGTGTGTGTGTGCCAGGGACTGTGTGTGTGTGTGTGTGTGCCAGGGACTGTGTCTGTGTGTGTGTGTGTGTGTGTGTGTGCAGGCACTCGGCAGGTCTGTGCCCAGAGGAGCTGGCGATGTCCCAGTGCCCAGCCTGGCCGTGGCACTGCCAGGTGTGGATGGATTCTGGCTGTGCCAGGTGTGGGTGGATTCTGGCTGTGCCAGGTGTGGGTGGATTCTGGCTGTGCCAGGTGTGGGTGGATTCTGGCTGTGCCAGGTGTGGATGGATTCTGGCCGTGGCACTGCCAGGTGTGGGTGGATTCTGGCTGTGCCAGGTGTGGGTGGATTCTGTCCCTGCAGGGAGGGGACTGGAGGTTCCTGCACTGAGTCTGTCAGACAGAGCAGGGGGTGCCAGGCTGGGCACAGCGTTCTGGGGTCACGGCCTCAGCCATGAGCAATTGTGTGAGTCTGGACCTGCTGGCAGCTGCAAGGAGCTGAGGGGGCAGCTCAGGGCCAGCCAACTGGAGTTGTATTTTTGGCCAGTATATGTGACCACGAAACAGAGCAATAAAGGCTTCAGGTTTTTCCATTCCTTTTTATTTATTTCTGTAGGCTGTAGTAAGGGACCATTGCTTTAAAACCCTTAGACATTTGGACATATTTTACAAGACAGTACAGTTTCTGAATGTCACACATTGATCACAGTTTCATACTATTACATGCATATAAAGACACAGAATTTTTTTTTAATAATTTGTTTTACAGAAACAACTGGAGAGGTCAATAAACTTCAACAAAGAATGACTAAATCAAAGTTACAAAAAAATGTAAGACTCTAAGTACACTAGTATATGGCTAATGTTGCTGTAATCACCCCAAAGTGCCAGGGCATTGAAACAATTTTAAAAGGGAAGAAAACATCTGCTGGTGCATTGGACAGTGAATTCCAATATAACCCAATGAAGAGATTGTGCAAGGCATGCAGGACCTGCTGGGCTGTGGGGCACAAGCACTGCCCTTCCTTACAGCACACTGAACTGGGTTCCCCATTGATTCCCCACTGTACAGGTTCAAAAATAACCCTGTGCAAGGCAATGGAGAAACCGGTCCTAGTCTGCCCTTTCTGGGTCACAGCCAGTTTCAGTTTCCAGCTATAAAAGCAATTTGATCTAAATGTACCAGCAGAGCCACAGGAAACACGTTTTCCAGTTTTTATTTGTTGTTAAGTATCACTTTCTTTTTAAAATGGGCCCCCCCAGGTTTCCTGTCCTTCGGTGCCTGTGGGTGCCCTTTGGGGATGTCCCTGGGAGGCTCTGCCTGGCTCAGGGGCCCTGCAGGTCCTGGGCTTGCGGGGAAGGAGGGCCCGGGCTGGCAGCCCCAGCGCCCCAGGCACGGGGCATCACTGAGCAGCAGGGCCTCTCTAATGTGCTGATGTCTTCCCCCTTTTCTGAAACTGCTTCACTGGCCTGACGAGAGAGCAGGGTTCTGCTGCAGGAAGTGGGGGTGAATTTTGTTAATGCTCATCTAGTTGGACAGCAAGTTTGGTTGGTAGCTGTGGCTGGCCTTTCTGAGTACAGTACCATGGCTTCAAAATTCAAAGTAAAATGGAGATGCTGCTCCCCCACCCTCCCTCCAAACTCACCAGTGGGGAATGGTTCAGTGAAAAAGTAATTTTCTGCACCGACCACCAAAAAGCCAGAGAACGGGAGAAAAAATGTTCGTCACAAGCCAACAAAACTGACATAAACAAAATAAATCCCAGGGCCTGCAGGAGCCAACGTGTGGCTAATGGTATGTGGAGGCAGTAAAACATAACAGGAAGAAGAGTCATAAATGGCAGAGCTCCTAAATGAAAAACACAGAGCAGAGAGGAACGGATGAATGGTCTTGAATGCAGATTACCAACGGGACCAGAGGTTGTGCCACAGCTCAGAGTAACCCATGGCCCCTGTGCCAGCAGTGTCCTCCCAGCTTCACTGAGTCCCTGGGCCCAGGGCAGACCTTGAGCTGTGGGACCGAGGTTGGGATCCTGCTGTAGGGACAGCACCTGCGAGTTTGGGATGCTGCTTGTGGCACCAAGCCCACAAGGAGGGAGCTGCCGTGCAGGGATGCTCAGTCATGTCTGGAAGGATTCTCACCCTCCTGCCTGAAGGGTTTGCCCCTTTCCCAGGCTTTCACTGGCCTGCCTGTATCCCCATTCCCTCACCCCACTGGTTTCCAAGCAGGTGCTGTGGGCAGACACCTCCAGCCCTGAGGCCATACAAAGCTATTAGTTTTCCATTAGCTTTTAGAGATATGGATCCAAATTCTTCTACTGATCTAAAGGGGGCACAGCTCCATTGGCCTCAGTGGGCTTTAACTTACAGCAGCAAAGAATTTGGCATTTCATATAAATTTGGCTCCCTGGCTTTCATGAGGGTCTAGTTTTGAGAGGTCTTTGTACAGAGTTCAGCCTATTATTAAGTTTTGAAGGTAGTGTCACTGCAGTCTTGGAAAGACCCCTTTAAAAATAAAGGTTAATCCTTGTTCAGTCCTACAGAGCATCAACACTATTATTTCTAGTTAAAAGGAAAAAGGAAGGTTTTGCTTTCTCTTCTAAGCCTCTAAGACTGAAAACTTGTGCGATGAAGCCAGAATCAAGCAAAGCAAAATTTGGAGTAGTATTTACAGATATGAACACTTGTGGCACCCAACCATTGGTGTCAAAGGACACTTATTGTGGCTTAGGTAACACCAGCAATGAACGGGATGCACAACCTGGATGCAGACTTGCAATTTCCTAAGGTTTCCTTTGCCTGGCCGAGACAAAGTTTCAGTGCAAGAGCCTAAATGTGATCAGCATGGGGTACGAGATGCATGCTGGAAAATAAACACCCCTTCTTCAAAGGGCTGGGTGGTATTTGGGCCTTTCTTGTCCTGGTGTGGGAGATCAAAGTTAGGAATGGTCTGATTGGAATCTTTCTATGGTTTTGTTGACTTTGCTCTAAGAAACTTGCTGACATGGAAGGTGCCTTTGGAAGGGATTTCTGTGATCACTGACAATAGATGAGGCAGCCTATTGCATTGATTGCTTCCTAAGAAAGAAAAATCCCACCCAACTTTATTTATTTATATCTTCATTTGTGAACAGGTCTTGCTGATAATTAATCACATGCAAAAGTGGGTCTACTGGTGATTCCTTTCATTCAAGGGATACCTGGACTTTCTGAAACACACACCTTTCCAAATTACATCTGTTTCAGGTTTATTGGCTATTATGGTGGGTGTTAGGAAAATCTCACAAACAAAAGGAAATGGAACTGAAATTCCATCTTTGGCAAAAGCAGGGTCACACCAAACTGCTGGGCCGAATCAAAAGGAGATGTCTGTGCAGAGCCAGAGTGGGCCTGAAGCTCTTCATCGTGCTAGACTTCAACAGGCCATGAGAGAGCTTCAGGAGGAACATTTATCTCATCAACTCTTTATTAAATTTCTGTGGATATAGCTGTGGGTACAGCTCCAAAGGAGCAAGGACAATTATTACATAAGCAGGTACATGGACAGATTTTACCATAACTAAATCAAAATCTGTCCCTTTCTGAATGCTTATGTTTCTCATTCCTCCATAATTTTTTCTCATTTCATTATTTTCTCTGGGACCAAAAATACAAATTCCAAAACCCAGTGGGAAAGTCTGGACATTTCTGTTTTAATCCAGGAAAAACTCCCCTGAAGATGCCTGAGCATTGTCAGGTCACTGCCTTGAATAGGAACCTAAATTTTGGTGCTTATCCCAACTCCGTCATGTCACTATTAGGACAATTAGATTCAAAACCTGTCTCTTCTTTCTGTTCTCAGCTTAATCGATGTAAATCTGGAGAAGGTGCAGCCAGGGGTGTTGGGTGGCCTTTCCCTGCCGTCACCGAGGGCAGAGCCCGGCCCACTCCATGTTTCTCAGCAGGAACATCTCAGTTTCCACAGCCAGTCCCTGGCTAAAGTACCACAGACAGGAAAATACAAAAACGTGACAACATCAGACAAACCCCATGACCTTTCACAGATGCACTTCCAGGAGGAATGTTGCAGGTGTTTATCAGAAAAAAAGAAAATAACAACAACAAAAAGGCTGGGGGATCAGCTGTGTAAATGGACACTGAGAGAGCATCTAATATATTATTCTGTAATACAAAAAGAAGAAATCTGACTTGATTGCCCTATTATAAATTTGCTAAAAATACAGATATATATTTATATTTTTATATATATATATATTTTAAAATCTGAACAGAAAAATAGACTACTCTGGAATGCATGAAAGTCACATGACTTTTCCATACATCAGATACTTATAAAGCCAGCACAATGGCAAGCAGGAGGTACAGAGGTAACTAGAACATCTGTACTTTATTCAAGAACTATTTAAAGCCATATTCTCCCCAAATGGGTGACCCAAATGAACCCAAGGTAGCATTTTTCCCATCTGATTACCATGAGCAGAAGTGACTGACCCCACAGGGAGGAGCTGGGGCTGGTTTGGAGCCCCAGGGAAGCCCATCTCGCCTGGGCTGTGCAGGAGGGCACCGGTGCCTCGCGGCCCCTGTGCTCGACTGCTTCACTCAGGGATTGCAGGATTTGCTTTAGAATGAGGTGTTCTGTGGGGCTTTCCAACAGAGAGAACGTGGCTTTAGAAACCTTGTCTTTGTGATGAGTTTTACATAACCTTGTTATTTACTATAAACTGTACCGGTCATAATTCTGTCAAGACATAAATATACAGTAGGTACAAATATTAACAATACATTACAATTTTACAGAAGAGAATACTGTTTTCCTTAGAAATGTGTATCTTATTAGCTGCAAGGGAAGAAAAGGCTACAGTTTATCACAGCCATAGTTGCCAAACAACCTGACCGCCTCCGATGTGTTTCTCATGACTCGCCCAGGCAGATATTCCCCGGCATTTGACACACGGCATGTTCAGGAAGGGAATGTGCGTTCCACTGATTTCTTTTCCTCTCTCTTGCTTTTGTTTTTTTCCCCTTTCTTCTACCTTTTTTTGACTCTCAAACCTTTCAGAAAAATGTGGATTTCACAGGAGACTCTTTTGTTTTGGGTTGGGTTTTTTTCCATAAGTGTGCTTAGGTGACGTTTTTAAGAAAAGGCACTGAGAAATCTACTGCAAAGTCACTGCTTTTTTCCTCTGTTCAAAGCTAAAACTCAAAGAATCTTTAGCCTCCTGGTTAAGAAAACTGCACCCTCTCCTTCCACATATATATATACACACATATATATATATGTTCTATATATATATATATTTATAGGTATGTTTTAAAAATTATGTAGATGGCATAAGATACAAGCAAGTGCAGACATCACACGTCCAGAGAGTCCTTTCAGGTGTGATGTCTCCTGCAGCAGCGGGCGAGGCTCTGTCAGCTTGCTTGATACGTGGTGCACAGTAAATTTGCAGACCTGAATGCCAAATACCAGTGATTAAACCCCACGCTTTAGCTCGAGGCAAGAGATGTTCCCTGTTTTCCCCAACTGCTATGAACTTTGGGAAACATGTATCAAACAAACAAAAATTAAATGGTCTTTCTAGGATCTACAGGGTTTGGTGAGCATTATGTTTCCACAGCACTGCCTTTCCTTTGCAATGAGTACAGATTTAGTCTGTCACAGCTTTAGGTTAGAGTAGATTTCCCAGTGCTCACATTATATATATGTGTATTATGCACACACACATATATAGATACATACTTTGTATTCAGACTTTATTTCATTAAAATAAATTAAACATACTTCCTTTTTAATTGGGCACAAAACGAGAGCTACATCTTTGTACACAAATAAGAAAGAAATGCTCTTCAAGCATATTATATGCTTAATTTTAAATTATTTGCTTTCTATAAGAAATCTATACGACTTTGGCTATTCAGACTCAAAAGGTAGATTTTTTAAATGATACTTTTGAATTTGGCTTTCAAAAGTGACTCAGTAAAATGCTACTTTAAAGGTAGGACTAAATAGATGACATAAGGTGTGTGTCATGAGCGATCACGCAAGGCAGACAGAAGGCCTTTGGTTACAAGGAGAGTTGCACCAGTTGACTATCAGATAAAAAATGATAGAATTGTTGATTTATACATTTTTGTCAGTGCCATCTATAAACCAAATACATCAATTTGGATGAGAGTGTGGTAAATACTACACTATATGGCTATATTTAAATACGTTCACTTTCGTGATATGTAAAATATGACTTTTTTTTCCACATGAAAGCATCAGCTCTAAAAATATTCAACTTGGAAATCACTATCACTTTATAAAAAAAAATTCCCTGATTTTTCTTGTTTTTACATTTGTGCTGATGGCAGACATGACAGATCACCGAAACACAGAGATTATATTAAAACTGTTCTCTTTAAGATTTCTTGTTGCCGCTCTGTGGCCTCAGAGAGCCACAGAATAAATCAGTATTTAAAGCTTATCTGCTGGAAAGTCACTTTTCACTTTTTTGTGACGACTCAATCTTAACCAGTATCTCAACAATACATCGGCTCCTCTAAGTACACTTGTATTTACTATGGCCAAATCCTAAAGTCCCTCACCAGGCAAAGCCCGCTCGGGGGGAGGAAAGCGAGCGAACCTCGGGAACGGGCCCTGCGCAAACACCCGGGGAGCTCCGCGGCAGCGCCCGCTCCCTCTGCCCTCGGCCCGGGGCTCCCTCGGCCCTCGGCCCGGGGCTCCCTCTGCCCTCGGCCCGGGGCTCCCTCTGCCCTCGGCCCGGGGCTCTCTCTGCCCTCGGCCCGGGGCTCCCTCAGCCCGAGGCTCTCTCTGCCCTCGGCCCGGGGCTCTCTCTGCCCTCGGCTCCCTCTGCCCTCGGCTCCCTCTGCCCTCAGCTCTCTCTGCCCGGGGCTCTCTCCCTCGCCCGGGTCTCTCTCTGCCCTCGGCTCCCTCTGCTCTCGGCCCGTCCCGAGCCGGGGCTCAGCTCCTCCCCGGGCCGAGCCCCGCGGGGCCACCGGGGCGGCTCCGAGCGGGTCCCTGGCCGTGTCGCAGCGCCCGGGCCGGGCCAGCCGAGCAGGGCAGAGTCACTCTGCCAAGGGGACACCCGGCAAAGCCACCCTCACAACCCGCACTGGCTCCTACAACAGAAATGTGCTTATTGCTTTTGTCCGTACATGCTGCATTCACTATTACGTGTTACAGACAGTGCTGCACGGCCGGGACGGACACACGGCTACATTCAGGACTAACCAACACTTGTTTTTTACAATAGGAAGGAACAAAATGCAGTGGACTCGAGTGGCTTCGGGGGGTTTTCCTCCCACGTGTGCCCCCCTGCTCCCACGCCCCGTGTCTCAGCTCATCCCCGGACCCGCTGCCTGCAGATTGCTACACACCCGGCAGGACCTCAGGGACAGGTCAGGAAACGCTCAGTGACAATTATTTACAACTGAGTTTTACAGTAGAAACGGAGAACAACATAAAAGGTTACCATCACAGTTATCACAGGACAAGTTGTGACTTGCTACAGGCGTGTAACAAATCACAGTCACAACAAGAGGCACAAATTAAAGTAGTGCTTGGTTAAAGTGCTTGATTGTTACACTCTGCTATCCTACTCCAGCATTGCAACAACGACAACAAAAAGTCAACGTAAAGTGCTTTTCCCCCCCGAGATTAAAAACCAAAGACAAATTATTTCCTACACAATTTGACATAACTTTATTGAAACAATAATATTTTAAAAACCTAGGCTGGTGGCTGCTAGTTCTATTCACTTAAAATGGTCAGATCCTTTTTTTTTTTTTTTTTCTCTTTATTTTCTTGTTTCATTTAAAAATGACTGGATGTTATTAAAACGTCAGGCCTGATTCTCCTGCCTCCCGCAGCTCCTTCGTGCCACGGCCCTGCAGGAGCCAACTCTGCCCGACCTCCTGGCGAGAGGGAGCACAGCCAGGCCTGGGACGGATCACTAACGAATCCCTCTTTTTGCATATTTATGTAACACTTGCATATCTTTCACTGCGCTGCTCGGGCGCAAAAAGCTTCGGACCAACCTGCTCCTGTCCTGCGCCACGGGCGAGGCTCGGCTGCGCCGGGAGCCGCGGGGAGCGGAGCCCGGGCAGCGCCGGAGCCCGGGCAGCGCCGGAGCCCGGGCAGTGCCGGAGCCCCGGCTCGGGCAGAGCGACCCCGGCTCGGGGAGAGCGGCCCCGGCTCGGGGAGAGCGGCCCCGGCTCGGGCAGAGCGGCCCCGGCTCGGGCAGAGCGGCCCCGGCTCGGGCAGAACGGCCCCGGCTCCGGCCCGGGGCGGGCAGGGCGAGAGCCGCGCTCTCCTCCCAGCCCCGAGCGCCCGGCCCCGGGAAGGCTCCGGCCGCGCTGCCCCGGAGCGTCCCGCTTCTGCATGGCTCCTCCAACCTGCCCCACGTGGGCCGCGGGCCCCGGGGCAGGCACCGGCCTCTAGCAGAGGGTAAGTGCGAGTCTCACTATGTCTTAGGGCATGTTTGGAATTAGATACAAGTGGTGCAACTCACCCTGCTGATATTTCAGAAGAAAACATCAGGTCCTACAGGATATCAGATCGTTAAACACACAAAGAGCATTTTAAAAATTGGTTTCTCTAGACCATTATTTGTTTCAAATGCTTTTCACTTGGATTTTCCAATAATGCAAGTGTTCCCTGTTACCTTTAAACATAATATCCATCAGAGAAAGCTGTAGATGGGGAACAGCTGCCCTGAAGCAGTGAGCATTGTGTTTTTGAAAGCTTTATACCAACCCCAGCAATTTATTCCAGAGTTCAAATCTGGCTGCCTTGGCATCCTTTATGGAACTAATGCAAATCAGATGTTAATATTTCCAAAAGGAGCTCTAGCATTCAAGGGGAATGGATGGATATTTGGTCACATTGGCTTCACTGGACAACATGAAAGGAGATCAATGTGTAATCATGATTTGCGATCATTTTTTTGACTGATGTGGGCAATGTCTTTAGAGTTGTTTCAGAGAAGGACATTTTCACAAACCCACACTGGACCTCCCCCAGACTTTTAGAAACAGGTGGCTTGTTTCAGCCAAGTTCATGCCATGCAGAAGCTCTTTTGTTTGACTGTGAAGATATTCCTTTAAACTCTCAGTAAGTTCTTCCAGACCCCACCTCAGATGCTTTGATCATGTGTGTTAGCATGTCCTCCGCTGCCTGGTAATACATGGACTTCTGGGGAAATGTGATTTTCTAGTCTGACAGTCTCCTGATTGCCCTGGGTTCTTCCAGTGATACCTTCCATAGAGTAAATGCAGTTCTGCCCTATCAGCTTAGGGGAGGTGGGTAAAGCAGCAGCTTCTAGATGGTTCTTCTCTGTTCTATAAACATGGTCCTTTTGCTTTAGATAGCCACTGTTTGCAACACTGTACTTGGGACTCACATTTCCAGGTGGACTGGAATCATACATCAGCTGACCTTCATCGTCAGTGTCAGCATCGATGTATTTGTGAATACCAGCATCGTGGAAGTTGAAGGCTATGGCTGCCTGCGACTCTGGTGACTTTGGGGGGGTTCTCGCACTCGCGGTTGTGTAGATCGAGGTTTCTGGGCTCATGAGAGACCTGTCAGAGAATAAGGAAGTATCAGCAGCAGCAGCAGCAGCTCCCCGGCTCTTGAGAGGGTCTGGGTATGTTCTCAGTACATTTGATGCTGGTACTAATGTGCTGGTGTCCTCTTCCATGAAGTTGACTTTCAGAGATCTTAGTTTTAAAGGGTTACTGGCCTTTGTGGAGCTTTTGGGACTTTCAATGAAAAAAGCAGAGCGGTGGCTGCTTTCGGAGCTTGGGATTTCCACGTATCTGGCAGTGCTCCCCTCCGGCCTGCCCTGCTCCTGGATGACGTTGATGCCGCCCTTGCAGGGCAGGGCAGTGAGGGGGCTGTGGGAGAAGCGCCCCGAGTCGGGGAACTCAGCGGCACAGCTGATGAAGCTGTCGATGCTGGACATGCTCCTCATGTCGATGATCCCGTCAGTGCGAGTCGCCAGCAGCGGAACCATGGGGCCAGGAAGGGTTTCCATTTCCAGCTCTTCCTTTTGCTTTCCAGCTTGACTCGACTCTTTAGTGTTGAGGTTTGGCTGGGACTGAGTCTTTGCCATTTTGTTGTACATGTCCTCGAGCTGTTGGACGTTCAGGTGCTGGGGACTTGAAGATGACCTGGCTTTTTCTGGGGATCCTTGTTCCTTAGTTTCAAAAGATTTACTAGAACTAGTTTCAGAGAGTGTTCTCTTGGTCCATTTCCATTTGCTTGGAGATAAATGATTGTCCTGAACTTTATCCTTTTTGCCTATGCTTTCTCCATTCTTTTCAACCACAATGTCCATGAGTTCTATGCTACGGGCAAACGCATCCTTCATGTTCATGGAAACAATGCTGCCATTCCTTTTTGCTCTTTCAAGAGCTTCCCTGCGCTTAATGGCTTTCTCCTGCCTCTTCTGCTCTTTGTAAAACTCGGAGAAGTTATTGACAATAATTGGGATGGGAAGAGCTATCACCAGCACACCGGCAATGCAGCACAGTCCTCCTACTATTTTACCCAAAAGAGTTTTGGGGTAAATGTCTCCATAGCCTACTGTTGTCATGGTGATTGTTGCCCACCAGAAAGAAGCTGGGATGCTCTTGAATTTTGTATCATCCTCATCCTTTTCTGCAAAAAACACTAAACTGGAGAAGATCATAATGCCCATAGCCAGAAACAAGATGAGTAATCCAAGTTCATTGTAACTCCTCCTCAGTGTAAACCCCAAGGACTGCAAACCCGTTGAGTGCCGGGCGAGTTTTAGAATCCGGAGTATCCTCATAATCCGAAATATTTGGACCACTCTTCGTACGTTTTGGAACTGAAGTACACTTTTATTGGATTCTGTGAGGAAGATAGTAACATAGTAGGGTAAGATAGCCAGCAAATCTATAGCATTCAGTGGGCCTTTGAAAAACTTCCATTTCTTAGGGGAGGAGAGGAACCGCAGGAGGTATTCCATTGTAAACCACGCAATGCACACCGCTTCCACGTGGGCCAGCTGCGGGTTATCTGTGGTCTGCCCAAATTCATCCACGCCTTGTAGTTCAGGAAGTGTATTAAGGGACAAGGCAATTGTAGATAGTACAATAAACATGATGGAAATGATTGCCAAAATCTGGAAAGGAAAGAGAAAACAGTGAGTTAATCTCAGAGCACACGAGGCTGTCTCTCACTGCTGTTAGCACACGGCTGTATTTTCACTCACACGCTGCAAGACCCATTTTGCTCAGTACACAGAAGCTGGATAACCAATGCATCCTCATCTGAGTTTATTCTGGAAGCTGTTTTAGTTCTGGCAGATGCATAAAGGAGATAAAGCATCTACTTCAACTCCTGAGCTTTCATCTCTGTGAAGTCAAGGAACACGTAAGGAACAGTAGGATGCCAGGAGGGCTGTGAAGCAGCTCACAGCGGGAGCTTTTGATTAACTACTAATTGGGTGCCCAGCAAGGCCCATCTGGACAACAAGCTCTGAAATTTAAGCAAGAAGGAATGCAATTGTGAATACATGATTCGATCAGAGTGATGTCCTTCATTTAATGAACGGTTGCTGCTGTAATTTGGGGTGCTGATGACTAATTACAAAGATGTGTGTACAACTCTACTACATAAGCATACAAATAATACACTCTTGTTTAATGACTCATCTCTAATTTGATTCTTGATGGTTGTGAAAAACATGAAAACTTCACCAAGCTTTCTAAGTCATTTTGAGCTTTGAGTGCTCTGGAGGAGGGAGCAAGCATCTGAGCAAACCGAGTTGGACAGCACTGAGGTGGGCAGGGCAGGTCCAGTCACTGGAAACCTCACACATCTCAAACTCAAGAGAATAAAATGTAAGTCAAGTGTCTCATGGTGAAGTGTGGGGAAATTTAGGTGTTAATCACTTCTGCATGGTGGCTGTTTCAGAAGACCATCCCCTGGAGACCAGCTGCTACTCCTGAGAAGCAGATAGCCTGATCTGCTTTCCTAGAAGGCTCTTTTGGTGGTTTTGCTGTCATTTCTTTGTTCACAATCCACCATTTCTGAAGGTGTTTGGGATGTTTGCAATGGTAATTTCAATTAGTTTTGCTTGGCTTTATCTCTGCCCACTATACACAGAAGGGCTTATTTGTAGGCTTAGATGTATGTACCTGCTGGGTTTTATCTCCTTCACTTCCAGTGTAAATATTAACACTCCATCTTTATTCAGTGAATGGCATCCAGCAGCAGTAATTGGTGTCAAACCTTCTGTTTCCTTTGATATACCTTCCTACTTTGAAGATCAAGGCAATGCCAGATGAATGTAAATAAATAAACTGGGAGATCTAAGAGTAAAATTTGATTTTGGTTTAGGAGATTTAGCCACAAAACTGAGCAATAAACAGAGACAGACATTTATCATTTCTCCCACAAGCTGCAGCAAGATGTCACTTGTGCTCCCAAGACACAGATTTTCCCCCTTACTCATCCACTGCAGCCACATCTTTGGGAATCTTCTAAGGTAAATAAAAGCTTCTAAATGTGAGTTGATTGTCCTCAGGTATTCAAGGCACTTTTCAATTGGAAAGTACATAAAACTGAGATGGAGTATCTCCAGCAGGGTTTAGAAGATCCTGCTCCTTCTGTACGAGATACCTTGTCCTGGTAGCATCTACCATCCCCTAAAAGCCACCCACGGAGCAGTTGTGCACAGAAAAATGGATCCAGCTGCTGCTGTCAGGCTTTAGCACTGTTCAGTTGCACAGGGCTCTGTCCCAAAGTATTTACAGTCTGGGATTTCAGATTATAGAAATCACCATCTGTCTCTCTAATAAGGTTTCCCATCTTGGCTGTACTGAACCTCTAGCTTGGCAGCTCTTGTATTTTCCACTGTCAGTAATGAGAGACAGAAAGCTGATGGGAAGACATTTACATCCCAGGGAGGCCTCTAGGGATGCTCTGCATCACAGGCAGCCTTTTCATCCCATTCCTGGCCTTTCCTCCTCCCTTTACTCTTCCAGGTTCACTTTAACAAGAAAAGCCAATAGGACCAATTTGGACTTGAGCAGAAACAATCCCTCTGCAGTGCATGAGGTCCCAGCTCTCACAAAACTGGAAATCTTTTTTCCAATCACTGTAAAAAAGCACCTGCAGTCCCTGTTCCAGAGCACTGACCCCGAATTTTTCTGCTTCTCCAGCTGCTCATGGCTGCATGAAATGGAAGGAAGCATGGGAGAGAGCCTCCTCCTGTGGCACTGATCTCCATGATTCTCTAAAAGGCATTTAACATGGCGTTGTGCTCGTGAGAATATTGGATGGACAAACAAAGAGCTGAGGCTGAACAGGCTCAGGCACAGAAAGGTCCCTAGAGCTCAGGTTTGGACTGGCAGAAGGAACAGGGGTGGGAAAGTTCAGCATCAGAGGCCTGTTAGATTTTGTGAGTGCTGCTGAAATGTCCATGTTCCCGCTTTTGGAGCGAGTTGTGCCTCTCCCAGGTCTGGCTGCTGGCCAGCTGGCATATGTGGGCTGGTTATTAGGATCAGGGAAGGCACCTCCAGCATCCCTGCAGGAGCATCCAGAGCTTTTGACTTGGATGCCCATGTTTGTGTAGGTCCTATAAAATGCATAACTAAAACTGGAAAAGCTTGCAGCCTAAAATTCGGAAGCATAGGAAAAAAACTGGAGTCAGAAAGAGCTAAAATGAGTGATGTGAGGACACATCTGTGACACAGGCAGGTGCAGGAGTCCCTGTACTCTGGAGCCACAGCTGTGACAAGTGTTCTGCACTGTCCTCACATCGGCTCCATGGGAGCTGAAGGCAGGAGCCCTGACAGAGCAGGTGGGGCTGGGCAGGCACCCTGAGCAGAGCAGCACACACACTCCTGCAGCTGCTCCTGAACCTGACAGGGGTTAGCACTGGCCTTTCCCTCGACTTTCAGACCATTTTCACTAACAGCTTGTACGAGAGGAGCTCTGCAGTCCCCTTCCTCTTTGCTTCTGTATTTGCTCTTGCATTTCACCTGTAGCAATACACCATAAACAGTGAAAATCCCCTCGGGTACTTTGTGAGGTTACTTGCAGGAGGCATTGGAAGGGCTCCTAATGATGGCCCTGGCTTGTGGTGCACATCTCAGCATGTATGGGCAGGATTTCAGGAAAAAACTTCTCCTCCACTAAATCGGCTGTTTCACAAAGGTTTTTGTGGAGTGAATCTCTGGATTGCTGCTGTGGTTCCTTTGTGGAAGCAAAATAACCCAAGGACAGGCAGGGCAGGGTTTTGGATGAATTCAAAGCAGTTGCCTCGAAGTGATTAGCATGATTGTACATACATGCTGGTTATTACACATGCAAATGAGACAAGCAAGCTGATTTTGGGAGCAAGTGTAGCCAGTTTGTGCAACTGCTGTTTCCTGAGGCAGGATGGTCGTGCCACGCTTTAATCCACACCCCCTCTACAATCCCCCCCAGACTAGGCAGGCCACCTCTACCTGGCACCTTTCAGGAAATAACCTCCTGCCCTGGGCCTGATCCTGCTTGCTGGGTGAGACTGGCCCCAGAGATTCCTCCTGGGTGATGGCAAGGTCTGTGCTCGTCCCTGGGCAGGAGGGCTGTGGCTGCTCAGGAGTTTCCCCTGTCTCTCTTTGCAGTTTGTGTGCTCACCCCGCAGGTGGCACAGAGAGGGCTGAGTTTCAGGCAGCAGGGACTAACGCAGCACTGAGGTTTGGTGATATTTATTGCTTGGTTGTTTTTTTTGCACTGCTAAAAACCCAAGCAGAGATAAAGGCATAAGACAGGAGACTTCCAAGGCCATTAAAATTGATGAGAACTGGCCGTCCCAATCCCATAGATGGCTCTAAAATCTCAGGGTAAGCATCTGAGATCTCTCTGCTCGTGGCAACATGCCCTATACTTTTTCTGTCTTCATGCTCAGTAATGAAGCTGATATAGCAAGGAGAAGGGGTGGTGTGTGGGAGAGAGTAGGAGGGTGTTTGAATATAGATTTGATATTCTTGGAAATACGATGAGGAAATTGTTATGTAATCAAGAAGTTCAATAATGGTTTTGTCTAATGTGCTTTTTTAGCTCCATCAAAACCTGCAGAATAAATCTGGCATCAGGACCAGGTTTCATTCATATGCTCCATTTACTAAGGGATTTTTCCTGCAGCCCCTCTGCTTTCCCAAGCTACAATACACTTTGAGCCAGACTGTCCAGCTCCATCCTGCCACGCCTGTGCCAGCCTCTGTCTCCCCAGGCTCTGAGAAACAGAGAGCACAGTGTATTTTGAGCAATATCCCACGTGCTGCACAGTGCAGAAACAGATGGAGAGTTCCTTAATCTCCTCCCCACTTGATTCTGCACAGGAATAACATCTCCTGCTCACAGCAGCTATACATGTCTGTGGTATTTATTGACAGGGACTTGTTTTAGGAAACATCTCTTCACTAGAAAATGCCTATTTATTCAAGAACTGAAAGAGTTTGCACAACATAGGCACTTCTGATGTCAAGATTCTGACCACGGGGCTTGCAGGATGCCTTTTCTACAAAATGCTGAGGCCATAATGAAAGGTAACACTTGTTTCTTGCATCATGGCAAGGTGAGGCCTAAGTGAGGGAATGGTTGCATGGGCAGTACAGAGAACTTTTAATCTGCTTTTTTCATGTGGAAGGATGTTAAGATGTAACGTAAGACCTTGAATCTCCAAACTCCTTAAGTCCTACTGGCTCCTGTGGAGTGTAAAGCTCTGCTCAGGAGTTTTCCCTGACCTGGCACTTTACACATCACTTCTGGGCACTGCCCCACGGGGTCCTGAGGACCCCTCTGCTCCAGGAGCTCTGTGCACACACAACTCAGCTCCCTGCAGTGTCCTGGGACCCTGCACACAGCCTGGAAGAAGGCAAACCCCTGCACTCCTCTGCAAGCACTGCTGCACAGGATAACATCCATAAAAACAAAAGCAAGATAAAGCTGCTTATATTTTGCTTTGGAAACATAGGAGATCTTAATTTTGACATTTGCCTGGAAAAGCCAAGATTGAATAATAGTTAATTATTTGATTTCAATGACAGGTGCAATGAGTTTATCTGTTGAGACAGTGAGTCTATTTAGTTTAAAAGGGGATACAATACTTCTGCTGATTTTATGTCAATGCTTCATTTGCCTACAGGCTCCCAGAGAGCTGCAGCTACAACTGCTGCTGACTAAGGTACAGTGGGCAGAAAGTTGCCTTCAGACACAGCTGGCTGCAAACTCTTTCATACTCTTAAGAACGTGTTCAGTTGTCAGAGAGCTATCAAACCCCATTAAATGATAAATGGTGTCAGTCTTCTTTCAGAGCAAAGCCCAGATGCAAATGGTGTGCTGGAGAAGAAAATGATTGATGAATGAAAATACTGAAAAGGCAAACTTGAAAGACATGCACTGCCTTTAGACATCAGTGCAGTGACAGTTCTCAGGAGAGGATGAGAGGGAAGCATCTGTCCTATTTCTGCTGCTGCTAGCATGGGGGAAATCAAAAAAGAAAACAACTGAATGGCACATGGAAGCTGAAGTTTCCTGTTTTTCTCCTGGCCTCGCCTTGTGCCCAAGATGATGCAATCCCAACAAACAGCACTGCTGGAGGCATCCAGCTCCCACAGCCCTGGGCAGACCCAAACCCCTGCATGTCCTCCCTGCACGTCCATGCAGACAAACCCTGCTGCCACCCTCGAGCCTCAGCCAGGCTCTCCCTCAACAGTGCCACTGCCATCAGCCCCCTTCCCAAGCTCCCGCTGACTCCTGTCCTCCTCTTGCTCACACAGCCCCACCCCTTGTGCCGTGCAAAATGCTGCTCTTGGAGCACAGAAGTTGGGATGGCAGCGTGGTATTGCACAGCCTGGCCTTTCCTTGCTAAAGACAGAGCTGGGTGGAGACTCCAGGCACAGAACATCCCAGCTGCTCTGGGTCTCTGCACAGCAGCAGGGCAGCAGCTGCCCCTGGGGCCAGGCTCCAGACCCCTGCACGGACACCACCCTCCCCCTGGCGTGGGGCTCCCCCCTCTCGTGCATCTCCCATTCCCACCGTCTGTCTTGCACTCAGGCAGAGAGAGGTTTGGACTCAGAAAAAGCAGAACATAAAGCAAAATAATAAAGCAAAAAAACCCCTGCCTTCCACCTCAGCGCTGGTGAGTGCTTGGGAACAGCTCTGCAGGATGCCTTTGGGATTTTACCCTGCACCAGGGAGAGACGATGCTCGTGATCGACTCCCACCATGCAGAGCAGTCTGCTCAGCCTCAGACACTATTTACAGGGGATGCTGAGCTCAAAGTGTTGGTGTTTGCAGGAGTAGTTGTGGGAGGTTTTTTTTAATGGTTAAATTCAATCAGGAATGTGCCAAGATAGCATGAAATCAACTAAACGTAATTAAGCAAAAACTATTAGCTTGATTGCTAAACCAGTCTTCCTCTCATGAATATGCATGAGAATAATTGATATTAATTCTTTTCAAATCTGAGGCACATTAGTCCTGCATATTATAGTGTAGACATTTTTGGAAGACCAAACCAGTTCCACTGCTGCTTTCTCACCAAAAGGCATAATTAGTCTTGCTGCAGGGAGATTTACCAAGTCATTGATACCATCCTGAGTTGCCACATAGAGAGGAAATTTGAACAGAGCTCAAGCAATGTTTTGTCTGCAAAAAACAATGACCTGTTTACCATTTCTTCCAGAAATGTGTTAGGAAAAGTGGCGAATCCATTTACCAGCATCAGCCACACCAGTGATGCTCTGAAGAGCCAGGGGAGCCTGCAGGAGCAGTAAATCCCTGAGGACAGGAAGGCAGGGCAATATCCTCTCGAGTTTGATGTGCCTGGAACCAGCCTGGCCCTGCCAGCTGGGTGTCCCCGTGTCCCCAGGGCTGCTCCCAGGGCTCACTTCAGCTCCTGGGGCTGCTGCTGCCCCTGGGCTCCTGCTGGGTCATGGGGGCTTCTCCATCGGCATTCAGAGGACATTTTTTTTTTTTTCTTAACTGATGCCTGGAATAAGGGCATAAAATTTAGGCTGAGGCATTTCTGCTGCCTCACAGGCTGTCCTTGGGGTGCAGCCTCTGACCAGGGTTTGCCTGGACACTCACAGCCTGATGTGAGAGGAGCTTTGGTGGCATCTCCTGCACTGATGGGAAATGCTCAGACTCACACAGGGGATTACAGCTGGTACCTGTGTGGTACCCCGCAAAGAAACTGAATTTCTCAATTCTTCTTTTTTTCAAAAGAGATTTATGACGCTTCTGCAGGTGATGGGAAACAGACTTACAGGATCACTTCAAGCTCTCAGCACCTTCCCAGCCCTTAGTCTTTTATTCTGCTAAAACCTTTCGCTTTCCTGTCAGCTTCTTGGCTCTCCATCATGCCCACACCCCTGCCCCTGTCTGGCAGGCAGACCTTGTGTCAGACAGAGCACTTTGATGCAGGGGCACATCCACACAGGAGTCCACCTTCCCAAGACAAGGTTCCCAAGGCTTTTCTCTAGAGCAGAGCAGGGAGCCCTCGCTGACAGCTTTGGCACAAAGTGAAAGAAGTGTTTTAATCTCAAGCACAGATGGTTCTTCCCTTTATAAGCACCAAACACTGGATTAGATGTCATATATTTAATAAACAGCAACCACTGTATACAAACTGTTCACAAAAGCAGCTAAAAACTAATCCTTGCCAACAAATCACTCATATTAGCATGGGGCCATAGCAAGTGGCAAGTAGAGCCAGTGGACAGCAGATCTGTGTGAACATAAAAGAATAGGCAGCTCTACATCAGCAGTTCAATAAGAGAGTTTGATTTTGCCTCACTATGAGAGTTTTGATGCATTCCAGCTATAAATGCAGAGGATGAAACAGAACTGTGAAGATGTGTTCTTGGTTCTTTATTGGGGTGCCTTTTCCTTTTCCTTATTTTTCTTTCTTTTTTTTTTTTGTTTGTTTGTTTGGTTGTTTGTTTATTGTTGCATCAGTTTTGAGGTTTTTTTTAAACTCAATTTCAGTTTAAAAATGCTCAGAAAATGCTCAAACTCTTTGAAGTGTTCACTGGCAGTCTGGGAATATTCATTCTGGACACTGACATGAGAACAAACCTTTCCAGAGCACAGGGGATAAACACCTGCCTGGTCAGCCCTCGCCTTCCCCACAGCTTTGCCAGCCTTTGCTACATCCCTGCATCCCAGTGTGCTCCCAGCAGGCACCAGCCAGGCAGCAGTGGCCCCTGCCCCACCCAGAGCAGCCCTTCCTGCTCTCATCCCCTGGGAACTGCACTGACAGGAGAAAGAGAAACATAAAGCCCCGCTGGCCATTTTGAGAGGGAGCAGAGCTGGCGTTTGGCTGTTTGATTTTTAGTGGTTGTCCTTCTGGTATTTTGCACCAGAAAAATGGAAAATGCAGGTGTGCTGCCTTCTAGTGAAGGCTTATTGAAGAGAGGGGAGGGGGAGAGAAAGGTTTCCTGCAAATGGCAGCTGAACAGTGCCAGTGGTACATCCTATTTTAATCCAAGTGGAGAATAGCAAAGAGCAGCATTGAAGATTAAGGGAAATGATACACCTCACTGGGTTGTAGTGCATTTTTCAGTTACTTTTTTTTTGTTGTTGTTTAAATTTGGGATTTCAGTGTTAATATAGGATGGTGCCACACTATACACTGGGTGGGAGAAATTAATCTTGTCATGAATGTACTTCTCTGAAGGGCTGAGCCTTCCTGAGCCCTTAATTTGAGCTGATTGGACTGGCTCATTATCATAGCAGCAGATTTTGGAATGGCAGAGTTGAACCTTACTTGAACTTGTTGGCTACGTTAGCACTGTTTTCCTTTCTCACCCCCACCTCCATCCATGAATAATAATACCCAGTACCCCTTTTATAAAACCCTACCAGCTATCCTAGTAACTGTCTGCCAAACAAACACACACTAGAATCGCAGGCTGGGGGAGAAGCACATTAAAGAGCCTGAGTTTTTTTTGGCAGAGATAAAACTTGTCATTCCAGGGAAATGTGCAGATTTGATGTCCTGGGAAACTCGGGATCTTCTGTCAGGCACACGGTCCCGTTATCTCACACATCGAGCACACTGTGAGTGCGACAGCTTTGGGGTTTGCAAAACACACACAGCGTGTGGCCCGGGGCCAGGTCACTTGTGGTCTGTGTTTCTGCTCTGGAATGTCACTGCAGTGCAGCTGCACACTCCTCTCAGAGCAGGGCTCTGCCTGGCTCATTCTGGCTCCAGGTCACTGCAGGGAAGCAGCTCAGGCGCGGTCTGGGTGTTTCGGTTCAGGCTCTGCTTGTCCAGCAGAAGAGGCCCCGTTCCCCTGAGCAGCCCCGGGCTGGAGCCGCCCAGGTCGCGGTCCCTGCAGGGCTGTGCAGGGCACGGGGGCTGTGCAGGGCAGCTGTCCTGCAGGGCTGTGCCCTCCTGCAGGGCTGTGCAGCAGCTGTGCCCGGGCTGTCCTGCAGGGCTGTGCCCTCCCAGGGCTGTGCAGGGCACGGGGGCTGTGCTGTCGCAGGGCTGTGCCCTCCTGCAGGGCTGTGCAGGGCACGGGGGCTGTGCAGGGCACGGGGGCTGTGCTGTCCTGCAGGGCTGTGCCCTCCTGCAGGGCTGTGCCCTCCTGCAGGGCTGTGCAGGGCACGGGGGCAGAGGCCGTGACCCGGCAGAGCCGCGGCACCGCAAGGTCAGCGCAGCCTCCGCGCGTTCCCCAGCGCTGGATAAAGCTCTGTCCCCGATCAGGCTGCATTACCCCTAACGAGCTGTGGCAGATGCTTCAGCTCCCAGCTCTGCCTTCAGGACAAACTGCTGAGAGCCCCCTGCCCGAGGGCAGCGCTTAACCCTTCCCACGCCGGCACCCGCAGGGCAGCCCAGACACGGCCGGGAACGGCTCTCGCTGCTGCAAGCGCTGGTTCCTGGGGTGGGGGGAGTCACCTCAGCCTCCAGGGGCTCCTGATGTTCCACTCGCCTGCAGAAATGGGCACCTATTTCTGTGCTGCCGTATGGCTTCATCCTGAGTGCAGCACAAAATGGGAAAATGCCCAAGAGAGCAGGATTTGCAAAGGATCCCAGCTCCAGTGCAAGCATTGAAACACGGCTTTCCAATGCTCGCAGGATGCAGCATCCCTCACTGACAGCACTTGTGACAGTCACCTGCTGCCTGCTGCCACTTGCTGCACCTGGCCTGCTGGGGAGCTGCTCAGAGGTTTGGAAATGAGACACGGGGTGAGCCCAGCACAGGGAGAAACCTACACCTGAGGGGGGAAAACGAGTCCTGTCCAAACTGGGAGTTGTCTAAAGAATGCAAAATAATAAGGGAAAAACGACTCAGAATTCCAGGGAAATAAGTTTACAAGAATTGTCCAGGGATCTAGGAATAACCTTTCAGGGGTTGGAGTGTGGCACAGATGTGAATGAGCATCCCCAGCAGCTGAGGGCTCTCTCCATGTGTTACCTGGGATGAGCTGGCAATTCCCACGGCAGTCCTGAACGGACTCATCAGAGCTAATATTGGCTAATTGTTTTCCTTCATTTCTTGGAAAGAAGAAAGAGTCCTGAGGGCAGTGGCACTGGGGCCATGTGTCCCCATTAACCTGCTGCAGGCTGTGCCGATCTGCTCCCTCCTGCATCCCCTTCACGGGGCACAGAGCGTGTCTGGTCCCATGACCACTCTCCCCTGGGAAAGAAAGAGGAAGGAAAAAATGTGCTGCTCTCTATTTATGATTGTCCTGCCTTTCCTGCAGCCAGGCTGAAAGGTCTGACTTCTTTTCACTCTCTCTCTTTCCCATTTCTCTGTCAATTGATTGCTCACTGCCAGAGGGCATTATTGGCTTCAAAGCTTCATTTTCTAGTTCATGAGCTGCTCATCTTCTCCTGGCTCATTGCTGTTACTGGAGGTCAGATCCAAGTCCCAGAGTCATTAGGCTGTTTTGGATTTGACCTTGAGAGCTTCTTTTGCTCACCCCATCACATGAAACAATCCTTTGATCACTGTAGGCACTACTTTAAAAAAAAAAAAATCCAGTGGGCAGCAGATTATTTAATTATATCAGTGGTGAGTGGAAATAAGCTGGAACCAAAACATTCCCAGCCAGGTTTAAAGAATGCCAGTGCCTGCGGGCAGCCCTGCTCACTGGGGTGCTGTGGCACACACCAAAAACTTGCTTCAGTTCTGTAACTGAGCAGCAATTGTGCCCTGGTCCCAACTTTTCTTGTGCTTAAATTCAAGGGCTGCAAGATGCAGTTGTGTAATTTCCATGAAAATTACAGCCTGTTCCTGATGTATTTCCACCTGGAATGGAAATTCCTGAACTGTAACTTTCAGCAGTGGCCACTGAAAGCACAAGGCAAAAAAAAGATGGGAGTAGTGAATCTTGAACTTCTGTTGCCTTGCTGTCCAACCTCATCTGGCCTGGCTGGGGAACCACGGAAAAGATGGTGCTAAAAATGCAGTGGTAAAAATGCCTTACAGAAAACATTTTTCTTAACTAAGCTGCTCATATTCTGTTCCCTGCAGTACTCTAGAGAATTAGCTTGTTTTGCAAGGTTTCATGAGATTCAAATCTTTGACATGAGGTTTCTGCTATCCTCTGGGCAAAAACATCTCCATCAGACTATTGAGTAGTGGGTGGGTTTGTTCAGGGAGTGGTTCTTGGATCAGGATTATCAGGAGTAGATCCTTCTCCTGCAGGCAGCAGCCTGGGCACAGGCTGTCCTTCTCTGGAGTGAATAAGCCAGACATGGAGCTGCTGCTCCAACAGCTGAGCTCACCTGGCTTTGGGCAAGTTGGATGTCAAACCAGACAAACTGGGGCATTCTGGCTGACACCCTGCTCTTGCAGATGTGAAGTGGTACTTGGCTGTATTAAAGCTGCCACACGTAAGAAGTGACACTGTTGGAAAACAAATAAAAAACCCACAAATACTTTGTCAGCAGGAGGGGGAGGGATGAGTCCTGTCTAAAGATGTCTTAATCAAATCCATCCCCTTCTACACCTCTAAGTTTTGCTCCAAAATCCAGTTAAACCATGAAGCTACTAAAGATCCCAATTAGCAAAGGGAGAGATAATGGAGACACAAAGGAAGAAAATCAGTGGCAAAGCCACGCTCCTGAATTGTTTCAGTACTCCATGGGAGAGCACTGAGTTCCTGACAATTTACCTTTCAAGTCTCTCAAATAAAATAACTCTTGAAAATTGCCAAAACATTATTAACACAAACAGCAACAACCAGCAGGGCAGCTTTGTCAGGTGCCAGCAGAGGCTGCTCTCCCAGCTGCCGAGAGCAGTGACTGATGGCCACGCCAGGTGGGTTTGGCTCCACTGCAGGGGGAAGAGGATGTGGGACCCCTCCCTGTGCCACTGCACCCCACGGGGGGGACAGCATCAGTCCCACTCATACACTGGGTGTGCTCCAGCCTGAGCAGAACTCGCTTAAACAGAGGATAACACTCCTCATAGTGCCACCTTCTGCAAAACCACCTCTCTCTGCACCAAAAAAATAATTCCCAAAGAAATGAGCTTGAAACTCGTGTGGGACCATGCTCAGTCCCTGTGAAAGGCAGCCTGGAAGAAGGGGTCTGGACTGCACCTTGCAGGGCTCACCTTTCTCTTCCAACCTTCCCCTCCAGGTTTGGATGCTCAGCAGAATCCCACTTGGATCTTGTATCCACTTCCAAACTTGCTGTTTGCAGAAAATAATTGCAGCCAATTTCCTTTTATGTGACAATGGTGGAAGATGTAAAAGAAGTAGGAAATTTGGAGGGAATTGGACAGTTTATCCAAGAAAAATGTGTTATTGTTAAAAAAATTCTTTTGATGAAAAAAGCAACAATCACCAAGTCTCTGTGTTTGCAGTGCAGTGGTGGTGATACCTCAAGATTTTTTAGCTTTTTATTTATTTTTAATGTCCTTGTAGCCTTGTAGATTTTTAACCTATAGTTGTATGGTTTCTAGTACTTTTCCTGCCTTTTCTCACAATAAGCTAACCTTACTAACACATTCTTGAAAATCTGTTTAGTCTTATTCTAAAGAGGAGAGTTTCTGGCAAGGACATCTTGTTTTCCACCAGAACTTCAGAGACCTAACAAGAAATGGGACAAAGAAACCCTGGGACCAGCTCCAAGGGGCTGACCCAGAGATGGGTTACTGGGGCAGTTGGTCTCCTATTGGATGTACCTGCTAGATATACTAATTAGTTAACCTTATAAAAATTGTAGAAATCCTTTATCATGTATGCTCAGAGCCATATTTGTGCACCTGAAAGTTTTCACCAAAGAGTTGCTTTTTATATTATCACTCTTAATCCTGTTGGGAAAGTTTTGTGTTTTTATTCCAGGCAACAGCTGCTGCTTTGAAATCAGGCTCTGGCAGATGTTATTTTGGGGTATTTAAGCCAGGCTCTTGCTGCCACCATCTCAATGTTCTTGGCTTTGTTATTGTTTCTCTGTTTTATTATTCTGAAGAAAATAACTCTGTTAGTGTTCTTTTTCTGGCAAGGCAGGGCTGTGCCAGCACCGAGTGGCCGCACTCCAGGTGGGGGTGGCTCAGAGCTCGAGTCCCTTCCTCCTGCTCTAGGCAGGTGCAGAGTCACTGGGATTCCCCCCCTGTGGCACAGGGGTTTTGTGCCTCCCGGGCTGCCTCATGGAGCTCCTGAGCTGAGCTCAGTCCTGTGCCCAAACCCTGCCAAGGCTGCCCTGCCTGGGTGTGGTGCTGGTGCATCCCAGCTGGCCACACCTGCCCTGTCCCCACCTTCATGGGGGTCTGTGGCACAAGGACCTGGACTTCACAGGAAAACTCCAGTCCCTGTTGCACAGTGGGAGTCAAACTCCTCCATGGGGGTCACTCTGTGCCTGTCCTGGCCCCGCACCGTGGGCACTGCTGTGCCCTGCACAGGGGCAGCGTGCCAGCACACCCAGCAGCACCGGCCAGGAGCCAACCCGGCCTCACCAAACCGTGCTGAATCCACCTGGGAACAGCCTGGCAGCGAGCCAGGGCCATCTCCTCCCACTGCTTTCAAGGTTTTATTAGCTGCCTGCTGCTCCAGTACAGGTCGGTGCTGTGACAGTCTCTTGCCTATGAGCTGTCCTTAACTGTCCCCTGAAAATGCCCCACCCAAGAGGCACCCAGGCAATATACTGGCCAAGGCTTCGGTGCCTGTATTTGAAAGAGTGACCCTGGTTTGGGAAGCATTTTTGGGGGGCAGTCTGTAATTTGTTACAGTTTAAACATACTTTAAGCAACTCAGTGAAATACTATGATGCCAAGCAAGAGCTTTTTGTTAAATTACACCCTCACAAAAGTCCCAGCGTGTACAGGCAGCTGCTGGAGCTGTGACTGCGGCAGCCCCGATGGGTGACACCGCAGCAGTGCAATCCAAGCTCAAGAAAGCTGCGTTGTGAGCGGCGGGGCCGCCCCGGGCTCCCTGTGCCCACCCTGCCCCGAGCTGTGCCCACCCTGCCCCGAGCTGTGCCCACCCTGCCCCGAGCTGTGCCCATCCTTCCCCGAGCTGTGCCCACCCTGCCCCGAGCTCTGCCCATCCTTCCCCGAGCTGTGCCCATCGTGCCCCGAGCTGTGCCCACCCTGTCCCGAGCTGTGCCCACCCTGTCCCGAGCTCTGCCCATCCTTCCCCGAGCTCTGCCCATCCTTCTCCGAGCTGTGCCCACCCTGCCCCGAGCTGTCCCCACCCTGTCCTGAGCTGTCCCCACCCTGTCCTGAGCGTGTGCCCACCTGTCCTGAGCTGTCCCACCCCCGCTCCCGAGCCTGTGGCCCACCCTGCCCGAGCTGTGCCCACCCTACCCCGAGCTGTCCCCACGCTGTCCTACCCCGAGCTGTGCCCACCGAGCTGCCCCGAGCTGTGCCCACCCTGTCCCGGGCTCCCTGTGCCCATCCTGCCCAAGCTGTGCCCCCGCACGGGCACGAGCCCGAGCCACGTTTTCACAGGGAAGAGCTTCAGAAGAGCCAAGCGTTTCTGCTTGCTGGGGGAGGTTTCTGGGCTGCTTCTCTTCCCAGTTCAGGCTGCTCCAAAAAATAAACACAGAAACTGCTCTGCTCAGTGTTTCTTGACACAAAGCCACTGCTCTGCTGTGTTGCTTGCGACAGTGCCACCATAAAATAAATGTTCCTTGTGGTCTCTATTCTGACTTTCCCAGCTTGAGGTTTAAAAGTTGACTTATTGCCCCTTCCTCAGCCCTCTCCCACCTCCTATGGAGCCAGGAGTATAAAATCACTAAGCCTCGTTGCTAATGGCCTAAGCAAATGATTTAATCAGTGATGTAAAAGGAGTGACGAGCCTGTTGGATGGAAAAAATGCTAGATAGACAGTAAGACAAATGAGGTAATGTGTAAATCCAGGCATTTTCTAACAGATGGGACATGGCAGAGTTGACGTGTATATTAAAAGGAACATAAAAACATAGACAAAACAATAGCCCTTGTTGGCCATAGCTTGATTTACGCAGTGGAAACATTTTTCCTTCTGAAGGCAAAGGCAAGAAACATAGAAGGCTATGCTTGGTAGCAAAGTCAGCATCGTGACTGGAGAAGCAGTGCCTGTATCCAAACACAGCTGGCTCTGCAGCTCTGGCCTGAGGCTCTCATGCAACAAGTTTCCCTGGGCTCTGCAAGATAAACCAGCAGCGCTGTTCCCACAAGGAAAGGGGAGCCAGACACCCTGAGACAGCTCGGAGGGACAGCACAGGACAGCTCGGAGGGACAGCACAGGACAGCTCGGAGGGACAGCACAGGACAGCTCGGAGGGACAGCACAGGACAGCTCGGCGTGGCGCGGGTGCCGTCGGCAGCAGCAGCCCCGGCTCGCAGCGGCAGCAGCGCAGGGTTGGTGCTGCCACTCCCTGCGAGGCAGCTCGGAAAGCAAACCCGGCTGCTGTGCAAAGGGAACTCCCCCCGTGCGGAGGGTAACCCCAGCTGCCACCTCTGGCTGTAACACCTGCGTGCAGACGAGCTCGCAGGTCACAGCACGGCGCAGCTCGGGCTCTTCAGCGGCCCCGAGGCTGCAATGAGACATCAGCTCCCCCCGGGCCGGGCACCGACCGGCAGCAGAGCCAAGGGACAGCTCCCGGGGCTGCCCAGCACCACGGGAGCACTGCGGGCTTCGGAAAGCACCGGCTGCTCAATGGGAGGAGAGGAAAACAGGGACAGGAGCACGGCTCCCTGTGGGATAGCTAATGAGGCAAGTCTGTATTTTTGCCTGCCTGCTCTTGCTGGAGAACCCCTTGGAAATTCCTGGTGGCGAAATGCAGAAAACCGTGAAGCAAAAACCCTGAGTCATCTGTCTCAAACTGTCACAGCAGCTTCCCCTGTCAATCCACATGACCCACTCAATTCTCATCCATTTTCTCCATTTTGGGGGAGTTGTGAAAAATAACTACAACCATTCCAACCGATTGGTTATAACATATGCTCAAACTGCAGTGATTCGGCCAAATTCTCCTAAGGCTGTACCACATCTTAGGCTTTATATAATCCAGACAAGAGCACCAGACACAATCAGGGGACTTGGTCTGCCCTCAGTGCTGCTGTGCCCCGGGCAGACAGGCCACAGCTCAGTGCTGTGCAGCAGCTCAGACAGGGGAAAAAAACAATATAAAAAAAAAGAACATAGTTACTAATGTCATTTTCCATTGAGATAGTGCACGAAATCAATCTATCATGCTAAATCTACAAGTTCCAAACTGTATACATAAGGTGTATTACGGGATTTGGAAAGATTAAGACTAGCTCCTACGTGTCTGTGTCTGTATAAGCACTGATTGTTTTATTTGTGAATTACCTGCCGCTAGAAGAAGAGGCAAAGATAAGGAAAGCAGCCCTGTTGGAAGCAGCATCAGTGGGAATATTCGCTCAGAGCTGAGCTCCGCCTCTGTTCCTGGAGTGGTGTAAGAGAATCCCGGAGGGTGCTGCCCTCCGGAGCCAGGGGAGCCCGAGGGGCCCGGTGGCCCCAGAGCAGCTGCCCTTGCCCCCTTGTCCCCTTGTCCCCTTGCCCGTGTGCTCAGCCCTCGCCTCTCAGGGGTCCTGAGCTCTGAGCTGCCGAGCGGTTGCTGCCTCGAGCCCCTGCCCAGCCAGCTCCTGGCCCCTACTAACCCAGGTGTTCCAGGTGTTCCCGACATCTGTGCCAGCTGCCTCCTCCTCTAAAAATACCACTGATCACCTCCGTGCTAAAAAAATACAGCACTGATAAAACACAGCACTAAAATGCCGTAGTGGCTGGGGCCAGTGGAAGAAGCTCCTTGCTCAGAGCGCGAGGAGATCCCAGCGTGGCCTTCCCAGGCAGAAATTCCTCATGGAGCACTCGGGATAGGCTGAGCGAGAGCTCAGGACTCGCTGGTTTTTAAACTCCCTCTTGTTTGTGGCGCATCTCGCTCCTCCCTGTGCCCCGACAGCCCCAGGGTTTGTGGCTGTTCCCGGTTAGTGCCAAGGCTCGCCCGGCTCCGGGGGGCTGGCAGGGCTCTGGCTCTCGCGGGCAGCACCCGGGACTCCGGCCCTGCTGCTCTCAACACCGATGGAGAGCCAGCTCAAGGGACAGAGCCCTGCCCTCGCCTCGGGCCCTGCTGCCCCCGGAGTTCCCGCAGGAAAGCCGGGGATAAACCAGCGCCGCTGAGCTCGGGCAGCAGAGCTTGGCCAGGGCTCACCCGGCCGAACGCAGCCGGGCTTTAGCGCCAGGATTGTGTCGGGGAAGCGCCCGCAAGGAAAGATGCTCCAGCTACTGACTGGCTGCCAGCGGCAGAGCCCTGCCCTGGCACGATGGAACCTGTGCTGCCCCAAAGTGCTCACCTGGGCTGGCTCGGGCACACCTGCGTGAAGCAGGACACCCCTCCCCAGCATCCACAGCGTGCAGAACTGCGGGTTAAAAAAAGCATCCTCTGAAAAGATTTTCCTGCTGGGTAAAGGCCCATTATGAGGACTTCCTGGCTTAGGCAGCTGTATATAGCAGCAGTAATCCTATTATGCTTATCCTAAACTGTCCTCCACTGAGCAGTGAAATGAACTTTACAGAACACTAGAAGCCTAATTAAACCTCCAGGCCCACTGCGAGCAGCTCAATTCTGCCTCCGTGCAGCCCCAGGGTCATGTTATCACAGAAAACAAACACCTGGCCACACACCCCCCAAAGGCTGTTCCCTGTCTTCAGTCAGCTGCTTCCAGTAAATGCAATGGAGTTCTTTGCAGGAAGAGCTGTGCCACTAATTCTTTATGACAGAGAGCCAAATCCATGCCCACGTACTTGTGGCAATAACTCTGCCCTCACAAACAGCGGTGCCAAGGCTGAAGGCTGCTCACACACCTCTGTGTTTTTGTTGCACAGCTGTGAGGATAAAGAAGCCTGGTAGTGATCAGGGAGGCCCTGAGCCTGGCCTTTCTGGAGAGGCTGTGTGGAGAAGCAATATTACACCTACAGGCAGTGCAGGACAGCTGTAAGGGGTGCAGCAGCCCTGGTGCTTGAGCTGCTGCCTCAGGCTGTGCCACGAGTGTCAGGCAGATTGGAACGGCTCAGCTGCCTCGTTCCAGCTGCACAGGGCTGGATGACAACATCCATGTTTCTCCCAAACATCTTTCCATGCCTGACAGTCTTTGAATTCCTTCAGAAAAAGCTGAATGTCAAAGACCTTTCCTGGGCAGAAACCAAAGGGATGACTAAGGGGAGAGCAGCTGCAGCTGGGAAGGGCCAAATGGATGATTATCCTGAAATCTTAACATTGCAAACTAATGTCTTAAACATCGCTTTAAAAACCCCAACACAACTCTGAGTCCTGCACACAGCAGAGTCTCCCTGCTGTGGCTCTCTGTGTGCTGCATGCCCAGGCCTGGACAGGACCCGAGGGTGTCACAGCACATCTGCTGGCATCACCCTGTGCATGGCCACCACGGCTTACCTGCTAACCACCACTGAAAATATGGACTTCTGTGACTTTTTCAGAGCCTCCTTGTGCCTTTTCCTAATGGAGGGCACTCCTGACATTTAGCTTTAGAAATTAGTATCTTCAAATGCTTGCTTTTTTGGTGTAACAGACTGAGACAAGCTAAATATTTGTGCTCTTGTCTTGCCTGGCTGGTAACCCAGATACTATTAGTGAAGCACAACTGGGTCATGAGAATTAATATTAGCATCTGCGTTAGCTGCTTTATTTACAGCACTGTAGCTGTCAAAAGTTGTGGTAGCTTAAAAGGAACATGGTTTATTCATGCTGACACTAGCAGTGGAATCTGGACGAAGGCTGGCTGGCTCCTCAGGACCAGACTGAGCCCGTGGCAAGTACAGAGCCAAGCTGGGCAAATGCCCTGTGCAGGGTCTGGGCAGCGTGGGGTGAGGGGCACAGCTCATCCCAGCTCACAGAGCCAGCAAAAGCCTGCCTGGCAACACAGCCTGACCACATCCACTGGTTCTGTACTGCCCCAAACCAGACTGAGAGTTTCTGAAAGAACACAGCATGGAAGGATCCTTAGGTTATGGTTAGGTTATAACAGCTCTGATCAGTGTTTCAATATAATTAAGGAATTAATTAACTTCCCAGCTCAGTAATTATGGAAGCTGAAGTAGTGCCACACCCCACAGGTCCCTGTGGGCCTGGCTGTGGCCAGTGGGTGGGAACAGCTGCAGGTCCTGTTTGGAGCACAGGGAGTGCTCAGAGGGGGCTGCTGAGTGCAGTGGCACTGGCAGGAGCCCGGGCACTCAGAGCCTGCAGGGTCAGGCACATCCCCACCTGCCCAGCCACCTGCACCAGGAATGCAACTGCCTGCCTGCTCCAGGGACCACTGAACTGAGCAAAGCAGCAACAGCATCCTCCCACGTGGGCCACAGAAATTCTCACATTCCCCTTATAGTCCTGTCTCAGTTGTTGGATGGATAAATTCTGACGGCATTATATCACAACAAAGGCAACATCTATTTTTTAAAATGAGGAATCTGGCGGTCCCAGAGCCAGAGGTATTGTTCTCTGTTGGATTTGGATATATCAGCTGCTGAGTTTCTTTTTTCCTTCAGGACACACAATTAGCCATCTGGAAGCTTCATCAACACACCAAAACAGCAGCTATAATTGTGCTTATTAAATAAGAGTCTAAATCTGTCCCAGAGAAAGCAAAACTCTCCCTAGGACCAAGCACATGAACCCGTGGCAAGTCTGACCTCCTGTAACTCATCACTCACCAGTAACCGGTGAGAAGAGATGCCTGAGGCATGAACTGCAGAGTGAGAGGGACGAGCCCTCTGCTCTCAGGTTTGCTGGGTGCTTCTGGCCCCTGCACAGACCCACTGGAGCCTCCACCCTGGGTACCAATATTCCCAAACTGCAAAATCCAGCGAAGCCCAGTGACTTCCTGAGAGTGTATTTTACATGGCAAGGTAATGCCAATCCTTGGAATTCTACTGGTCTGCTTAGGTTGAGGATGAGCAGAGGAGAGGCGGGAGCAATAGCACCTTCCCCAGCTCGGGATTTTGTCCTCAGAGCACCACAGGGACAGCACAGGGAAACACCCAGCCCAGCCACAGCCCGCCCGTTCCACCACCTCCTCCCTGCTCCTTCTGCAAGCCCAGACCCCAGAGATCCCATTGTGCACCTCCAGGGGCAGGAATTCGTCCCTAGAGGTTCTGATCCCGTGTGGTAGCGGGTAATAGCCATTTGCATACAATCAAGTGTGATTAACCTTGAGAATACATTAATGCCTCTTCAGCTTTGCAGAAACCCCACCCTAGCCCTGCCCCCCCAATCCTGCCCACAGCAAACTGAATTTCCTTGAACCAGAAGAGCTTCCAGAGACCAAGGGGATGCTTCACTGCACCCCCCTCCCACAAGCACTTGAAAATCCCACCCAGTGGTCACACAGAATTCCTCCCAGCAGTAAAACCTGCAGGAGTACAAAGTAAAAGTGTTTGGAATACTTGAAAATACTAACAAATGCTGCTCGTGGATCTGAGGAATGAGTTGGAGCTGTTTTGCTGCTCTCTGCATTGCTCTTGTGGGGCCAAGAGATTGGGCCAGGGGCTGCTCTCCTCATCCAGAGGTTCATGGGAAGGAAATGCAGGGAGAACAAACAATATAGGAATAACTGGTGGGAAAAAAAGAGTTACTCTGGCTGGTTATTTCTGACAGAGAGCTCTGAGCTCCTGCTGGCTTTAGTTTTGCTAACTGTACTTTTTAATTTTGGCAAGGATGCCTGGAGCCCAGGAAAGGAATGCACTGTATATATAATTATAAATCAAAATATAATATAATACAATAAGTAAAATGAACACTGAAAAATACCACTCACTAGCTGCATATGACATCTACCTAATTGTTCCAGGCTGTGACTCACCACTTGAATTAAAGAGGTGCAGTGAGGGAGTGGAGGGCCAGCAAAGCTCTGCAAAGGCAGTCGGGCTCTGACTCCCCTGGCATCACCTCGTGCTGAAGTGAAATCCAAATCCAACTCAGCTTCCCCCCAGGGCCCTGAGCTCTGCCCTGTCCCACCTCAGTGGCCTCGCAGAAACCTCAGCACCAGGTCTGCAGCTCCTGTGTTTTATAGGCAAAGAGTTAAATGCCTGAGAAATGGGATCACAGACCTGAGACCAGCCTGAAGCAGCAAAAGAGATCCCGGGCTGGGGCAGAGCTGAACATCACCGTAAAAGGCAGACACTGGAACTTCCAGGAGATGGACACCTTCACCAGGGCAGTCCTTTCCCATAGGAAAAAAGGGAGAAAGAGAGGTTGTTGCCATGCCCTGAGGGCTGGAGCACATACTTGTGACTAGAGGAGCCAGTCCAAACTCTAATCCCTGCTCTGCCAGGCTGGAGCAAACTGAGGGAAACAATCTGGCAGAGCTGCTGAGCTTTAGTGCTGGGGCATGGGAGGCTGTGAGGAGCAGGAAAAGCTGGTGCAATTGGTGTTTTTAAGTGACCACTTAATCTTAGAATATCCTGAGCTGGAAGGTACCCACAAGGATCATTGAAGTGCAACTCCTGGCCCTGCACAGGAGAGCCCCAAGAATCCCACCACGTGTGATTAAGGATTTAGAGAATGGAAATGTAAGGCTGAGAGGGACAAGGATGCAACTTCAAGAGGTTTCTGCTGCTGACCTTAATGCCCTGAAGGAAAGATCCAATTTGCATGAAGATAATGAGCAGAAGGATGGGTGTAAGAAGAAAACGTCCCCCTGTGTGCAGTGACACACTCCCCAAACACATCTGCACACACAGAGCTGCACCCCGAGCTGCAATGCCCAGGACAAGCCCCCAGCCACAGGCAGGGCCTTCCCTGAGCCCCCTGCTCCTGCTGCTCCTGTCACAGGTGCTTGTGGCCTTCCAAAAGCCAGCAGTGCAAAATACTTCAGTGCTGCTTCTCTGCACGATGTCGGGATCCCATAATAATAAGTCATGGTCATTTCACAGCAGCTTTAAGCCAGTTCCTGTCCTGCTGTCAAAGCCATGTGTCCCTGGTTTTGAACTGCTTTCTCCACACTGGAATTCAGCCACCTCTGCACTGGGACACACTGGAATTTTAATCCTGTAATTGACAGCATCAATCCTGGCCTCAGGGGCTTCCCTGGGAGTGAGGAACATGCTGCAGCATTCTTCAGTTCTGTTTTCAGACAATCAAAGATTTCCAGCAAGCTGTTAATCTTGGAGAAGTGAGCTGGGCTTTGGTCATCATTACTTAAATGGAGAGGATGGCAGAAGGTAGGTACCTGAAACCTCAATAAAAACCCCAGCCAAAAGGTGTGAATATTTCATTCCTCTGCTAGAGCAGCAGCTACAGGATGTGACAATGCTGATGGCTGGCTGCCTTGCAGCTCTGGCTGGCCAAAATGAGGCAGAAAAGCCTTTATTACCCATTTTTCTTTACAGGATTCCAGAAAAGCTCTTGGTCTTTTTGAAATATCAGCAGACTGAGAAGTCTGGGAGTATTTCCTTTGCAGTGGTTTTAGTTCCTAACATGTTCTGCGTTTGTGATGCTTTGGATGGGAATGACAACAATTAAAGCCCATAACTCGAGGCTCCCACACCTTGTATGTGCTTTCAGAGAAGCAGATTTGTTTATGGCATATTACGGGCACTGGGAGGTTTGGGCATTTTTTCCAGCTGCTCCTTGTGGTTTTTTGGCAGCTCCCAGGATGTCACTGTCATTCCCAACACATCCTGAGATGGCTCCCAGGAGCCCAGGAATGGTAGCCAGGCACTCAGGCACCCTCCCAGGGCTTCACTGTGCCCTGCAGCCTCTGCTGTCTCTGAAGGGAAAATCCCCCCATCTGCTGTGCCTGGAGCGTGAGAGCTCTGGGGTCACTGAGCTCCTCTCATTGAATGCAAGATGCAAAGACAGAAAGGAAGAACACTTTAAAATATTGTAATTCTCTCACAGCTTCTCACTAGAAGCTTTTGTATTGCTGAGAGAAACAAAAAGGTATTGACTGCAATGCTGAGAACAGAGCCCCGAGCTCTCAGGCTGAACTCAGACCCAGACCTTCCCGAAGACCTCACAGAACACCTGCTTCATGTGATTGTCCCTCACACCTGGTTTGTGATTGTCCCTCACACCTGGTTCCTGTGATTGTCCCTCACACCTGGTTTGTGATTGTCCCTCACACCTGGTTTGTGATTGTCCCTCACACCTGCTTCATGTGATTGTCCCTCACACCTGGTTTGTGATTGTCCCTCACACCTGGTTCCTGTGATTGCCCCTCACACCTGCTTCATGTGATTGTCCCTCACACCTGGTTTGTGATTGTCCCTCACACCTGGTTCCTGTGATTGTCCCTCACACCTGGTTTGTGATTGTCCCTCACACCTGGTTTGTGATTGTCCCTCACACCTGCTTCATGTGATTGTCCCTCACACCTGGTTTGTGATTGTCCCTCACACCTGGTTCCTGTGATTGCCCCTCACACCTGCTTCATGTGATTGTCCCTCACAGTTACTCTTGCTGATCTTTTGATTGACATCAGTTTTCCTCTGCAGGAAATGATCTGTTGTGCTTGGTGGCTGCTCCTTCATCTGGTGAGGGAAGGATCTTTATGGTTCTCATAAGACCTCCAAGATCTACAGGCCGTAATTTGGGTTCCCTTTCTTGCACATCAAATTCAATTTTTATTTGCTCCTGCTACAGAGATTTTTGTGGTTTGTTAATATTCATTGATAATGCTTGAAGTGACTGTGAAGCATTTACCTGTGAACTGCAGCAATACAGAGCACATTTTGTCCTGGGACAAGAATCACTCACTCAATGCAAGGAATCAGCTCAGGTACTGCTGATGCCCATGCTGATGCAGTACCTGCTCTTGACACTTTCAAACTTGATTACAAGCAAAAGGGCTCTTTGCAGGGCCATCAGGATAAGCAGAGATTGAAGGGCTTTGCTGTGTTCACAGACCAAGCTGATCTCAGCCACGATTTAGGCTGAAGAACAATCAGTCCCACTACTTCACAGAACAAGCTTTTAAAACCCTGCCATTATTAAAGGTTAAAAAAAGCTGTAGTCTCTCAGCTCTTCCCAATGCAAAACAGAGCACAAATTAGTATAAATTGGTGCCTCAACACAACTGTGTAATTTGCATTGAGACTGCTGAAGAGTCAAGCACAAACCTACACCGAGAACATCAGCGTGCAGTGACACTGCTGAGCCAAAAGCCTGGGCATGACAGGGGAGGAACGAGGGAATGCCTGGGAGAGTGAGCCCCAGTGAGGAGAAATAGCACTGGCTGTTAAAGCACACAAGCTGGAATCAGGTAGTCTGAGTCCTTTTCCCAATTATGGCGTTTTGGATTTGTTCTATGACCTTGGGTAAATAATTTATTCTCTTTGTGCACAATTTCCTCATCTGTAAAAGAAGGTTAATAGCTACAGCTCAGAAAGGTTGGCTTTTCCTGGCTTAGGTGAAGGTATGAGTCAGGGCAGACTCTGGCAGAAGTGCTAAGAGACACCAGAGAGGTAAAAAGTGCAAATAATTACCTTTTCTTGTACCTGAGGTAGGTGTTAATCACAGATGTGTCAATGGTGCAGCTGACCAGAGGAGCTGCCTGCCACGGGAGCAGGATGAGCTGCCAGGCCAGGAGGAATAATGAAATACTGTATTGTATTTTCTCTAGGTTTTTTCCAACCTAACTATAATGCACAGTAGATGTACTCCCTTGGAATCCTGTGAGCTGGCTGAGGGGGATATAGAAGCCCCTCACATGGAGCAGCTTGGATGTGACCACGTTTTCAATCCCTTTCCACAGAAGCTGTCATTCTCAGTGCACTCCTCCTGACAGAGCCTTTCTGTCTGCTTTTGGTATCTACAATGGATTTTTGGGGTCCATAACCAACCATTTTTACTGCACTCCAGAGTAGCTGTGAGCATCACGCAGTGGGGTGTGGAATAATCACATAACATTCCGTGACTTGGGCAGCACAGCAGCTGAAGGAGCTGGCAGCGTGCTCTGACCACAGCACGGAATCTGAGAGGAGCCAGCATTTGCACCAATACACCCGAGCAGAGAATTTATCTCCCAATTATTAGAAATCCTTTTAAGTCAAGCTATAATGCTGATGGTCTGTGTAACTTTATATTTATTTCTTGTTTCCAGTAATATTGGTAATGTTCAGTCTCCTCCATGGCAAGTGCCCACAGGACACAATGAATTCACTGCACTGTCCACCCTGCTGTTTGTTAGTGGTGTGAAAATGCAGAGCCTGACTCGTCCCCAGGGTGTCAGAGCTGGCCTGAACCCTGTAGGTCACTCACTTCCATCTCAGTGCACAGCAAAGAGAGAATCCAGGAGCAGTACTGCTGCTGTGGCATCAGCCTGTGCCTCACCACAGGGACACGAGGGGACTGTGACAGGGAGCAGAGGGAGCAGAGCTGGGGTCTGCCGGGGCAGGGCCCCTCTGCTCCCTGACAGGTGTAAAACAACCCCTGTGTGCCCCACCAGGCACAGGCCATGCACTGCTAAGGTGAATAATTAACCAGCCTGGTCTGCAGGTGATTTCTCCTGGTCATATAATAGCAATCAGCATTCATATAATTTTATTGAATTGCTTAGATTTCTATGTCTTTTATAAAAAAGAAGCCACGTGCGCATATAAGGGAGCTCCCAGTTTAGGAGTTTCCTATTATAGATGTCATTCCCAATGGTTAACTCATCCAAGTGTGACTTGAGTAGCCTACATCATCAATATTAAATGTGACATTTACTATCAAGAGCAAAGTTTTGGGGCTGCTGCCAGCCCCACTCACTGAGCTGTAAATATTTTGATCACGGAAGAGGCACAGGAAGGAGCGGCTCAGCCCTCGCTCGTGGCTGACACCAGAGGGGAGCTGATGGTGCTTCCACAGAGCCCCGAGGGGCTCAGCAGGGCCAGCCTTGCAGGAGCCTCCTCAGCTGGGGAGCCAAGGCTGTGAGCAACCCAGTGCCCAGGCTGGTCCCTGTGACGCTGCTGAGTGTGAGATGGAGGGGAGGATGGAGATGTTCCTGCAGTGGGGGCACACGGGGAGGATGGAGACGTTTCCCAGGTGCTCCTGCAGTGGGGGCACACGGGGAGGATGGAGATGCTCCCCAGGTGCTCCTGCAGTGGGGGCACACGGGGAGGATGGAGATGCTCCCCAGGTGTTCCTGCAGAACAGCTCCACCAGTCCTGCAAACGCCTGCACCAACCTGAGCACTCAGCACAGCCTGGGGCAGAGCAGCCCCAGTGCCCTGGGGGAAAACCCTGGCCCACCACGGCACCCAGTTTCCAACAGGTCCCTCAAATAGGACCAGCAACGTGTCACCTTCCCTCCTGGACAGCAGCTGCAGTCTGGCAAGCAATTTGTGCAATGATTTGACCCTCTGGTGGTGGTGTACAAACAGTTTGCTGGTGGCTGTGGCCAGCCTGGGGCTGCAGCTGTCTGGGGTGTTTACACACCAGTGAAATCACACACATTCATTGACATCACATCCATGGGGAGCCTGCCTGGGCACTGGGCTGGATTTCACTGCAGCTGCTCTGTGACTGGAGCTGTTGGAGGCAGTGGGATCCCTGCTAAACAACACACAGGGGTACAAACCTGAGGAGCTGCTGTTTGAGAGGTGTTATCACTGTGATTACACCTGTCCCACAGCAAGAGCCCTGTGGAACTGAGGAGAAGAAAGGCCCTTGTGAGGCACCTCCACATCAGAGCTTTCTCCTCGTATTTCACCCTTCCAAAGCCACCCCGAGCCACACTTCCCAGACCTGATCTGAACTGTTCCTGCCTGCAAGTTGTGCAATGCCTCCTTCCCTCACGAAAAGGAATGTTTTGGCAACTACATGATCTGCCAAAGAATATATCACTCAGCTATGGCAGTAAGGAAACACCAAAGAAATACTGGCAAATAGTTGGGGATTTTTTTTTCAGAGGTCAGTATTTTAAGGGGAAGACTTTTTGGAAGACTACCAACTGTGTTTTTGTGAATGTGACCCTACAACTACACATGATGAAAAAGTCTGCAAGGTCTCATTACTAAGGAATGGCAAAGTACAGTAAAAACTGCAAATACCAAACAGCTTCATTACCCCCATTATCATCTTTTATCCTTGTTTAATTGTATGTATCAATTTTTAATAAAGAAACTTCGTGTGCCTATGAGTTAGATCTTACTGAGAGAGACTTTCATTGATTGCAGGAACACAGCCAGGCTAGCTGGGTCATGCAGACAGAGATACAAGGTGGAGCAGAATCCAGCATCTCAGCTGTGGTCCACATGAGGAACAGAAACACTTGTTAAACTTTACTTGGTGTCATTTAATGTCATTAGCCCTCCTGGACCAGAGGGATTTTACTGCTCCTCCAAATAATGACAAATGGTGCAGCTGGACAGAGAGGAGCTGTTCACTCCCGTGATAATTGCTGCACAATGACATTAAAGAAGCATTCACCAAAAACTTCCCTGGTTAATGATGTTTAATTCATTATTAAATGCAGCTCATTACTGTTGGAAATAAGGCCATTTAGCAGCCATCAGCTTTGCTAATATTGCCCAATGTCTTGCAGGGGTCAGACAGCAGGGGGGAAGGTAAGTTTTAAAAATATATTTTCACTTCAGAATAAAAATCAAAAACATTTCTGCCAGCGTTTTGTAATTAAAAAATACCTAATATCATCTGAATCTCTTGCTTCCCTGTAAAGTCAGAGTAGTCAGTTGTTTGCTCCTGGAATAGCATCTCCTTTATGTGAGATTTTAAAGGGGAACTTCAGAGCAAGAAAATCTGTGTTCAGCACTTGTTGCCCTCCTGCTCCCCATGTGCTGTTGCAGGGGCACAAGCATTTAAACCACAGCCTGTCCCTAAGCCTCTCCTCGCTGCCACTGAGCCCACAGGTTTGCCCCAGCAGCTGCGGATGCTCCTGCTCTTGCATGTGCTCCCAGCCAAGCTGCAGCCCCACTGGCGGGGTCTCTGGCTGTCTCCCACTGCACCCCAACGCTGGAGGGGTCTTGGGCTGTCCCCAGGGCAGCCCCCACTGCACCCCAACACTGGAGGGGTCTTGGGCTGTCCCCAGGGCAGCCTCCACTGCACCCCAACACCCTTGGGCTGCCCGTGGGCCAGGGGTGCTGCAGGCTGGGCCAGATGCTGCTGTGCTTCCCAAGCTCATCAGGGAAAGAGCTGATACCACATCAATGTCTGATACCACATCAATGTCTGATACCACATCAATGTCTGATACCACATCAATGTCTGATACCACATCAATGTCTGATACCACATCAATGTTTCTCCCAGCCCCTGAGTGCAATTCCCAAAGCCTTTCCCAAGCTGGAGACCTGGCTTTGCTCTGCAGAGCCTGCATTGCTCAGGGCCAGAGCTGCGCTGGTGGGGCAGCCACACACCTCCAGCAATGCACCAACGTGAGGACAGCAAAGCTGTAACCCCTGTGACTGGGGGCTCTGTTGTCTCAGGGCCCTTGTCCATCCTGACACCACAGAATGCCCCAGTTCATTGCACAGAGCAGGGGCTGGGGTTCAGGGGCAGGAGGCACGAGCCACCCTCCTGCAGCGGCCCGTGGCAGCTCTGCAGGCTGGGTCACATCTGTTTGTGACAAACAGATGTGCTAAGGGTCCTGCCTCCCTTCTACCTCCCTCCTCCCTCCTGCTGGGGATGTTTCTCAGCTTTCTCAGCTCCTGGCTGCTGCAGCTGCCGAGGCAGACAGCACCTGGTGTGCCAGAAATGCAGATAAACCAACAAATCAACCATCAGCCAGAATAGCAAGCAGGCTCCAATCAAATCAAATTGGATCAAGTAAGGAGGCAGATTGTCCTTTCAAACCAGGACATAGATCCAGTGGTTTGCAATACACAATTCCCCAAGCAGCCACCCAGGAGCACCAGAGGCAGTGGGCAGGAACTGGACTGCTGTGGAGAAGACTGGTTTTACCTGGTGGCATGGGGCACACCAGACTGCTCAGCTCAGTTTTTCACTCAGCCCTCCTCAGACAGCCAAAGTACTGCAAACTGAGGGAGCTGAGGTGCCAATTTCCTCCAAGAAGATACCTCAGCACTAATTCACATCTTTTGAGCTAAAAAAATGTACAGGGTAATGTCAGGTTATAAAACAGGCCCTTGACTTGCCCTGGTTTAATTAAGATAATGAGAAGTGTAGGATGATGAGCTATGGTTCCAGACAGCAGGAAGAAAGGATGAAGAGCAATTACATTTGGAACAGAGAAGAGCCTATGGAGCTGGGGAACAGGCTGTGACAAAGGGGATGTCTACAGGAGATTTATTGCTACTGAAAATAGAGCAGGGCAGGACTGGGTGACTGGAGAAGTTTGGTGAAGCAGAGCCTTCTGCACCTGGAAGGCAGGTGCTGGTGCAGCCAGTGGTGTCTGGGGTGGAGGAAGAAAGAGCTGGGAGCTCTCACAGGGTCCCTCAGACACAGGCACGGGCAGCTCTGTGCAGCAGGGCTGCTCCCAGACCTTCCCAGCCCCAGGAGGAAGCCTGAGCAGCCCTGGTGTGCTGAGCACTCCCAGAGCTCTGACAAACAGCCTGAGCACGTGCTCAGGTCTCACAGACTTCAGTGGGACTGTGTGGCCCAAGCTGGAGCATCTGTTCCATCACTGCTGAACTGAGCTCAGCCACTCGCAGCACCCAGACACACACAAGACCATTTCTTCCTTAATGCAAAACATTGGGAAATCCTGAAAAAAGCTGGTCCTACTGTGAGACACTATTATCTCTGCTAGCTCTGGGTGAAACCCAGAGGAGGCTCAGTGCTTTGTGGTTTAAATATCCTAAATGTCCTCCCCTAAGCATATCCCCGTGCCTTATTTCTGAATTTGGTGAAGGTGTGAGAGAGCCCGGAGCTCTTTGCTGATGCTTTCCTAATTGCAATAACTGTAATAATGTAGTAACACCACCCCCACCCCACCAGCACCGGAGCTGCTGTGACTGAATTTTCCATTCTGCAGGAGACAGTGTTTGTACCATCATCCTGTACCATCATTTCCACTCAGTGCCTGCAGAAAGAGACCCCTAAGCCACAGATTTGCCCTGTCTGCTCAACTTGGAAAACAGCTGAAAACTGTACTCCAGGAAATCAGGATCACATGCTGCACTGGGACAGAGGGGAAACTCCAAACGGGTCTTTATGTGTATGCTGTGTAATTCACCAGCACCATAATTAATCCAGATCACGTAGTTTTACAAGAAGTGCTTCTGCAGAGTAATTAAGCTGATGAGTGAGCAGACTGGGTTCAACTTCAGCATTAAAAGAGCAGCCAGAGAAAGACCTGGGAACAACGGCTGAAGAGGAGAGTTTAGACAAGCGACAGCTGATCAATACTGGGGTGACATGAGACTTATTATATACCTCCTTAATAAATATACATTTAATTTTTGATCTACTGTGTCAAACCCACTTGTCTGACACTGTATTGTATTACATTTCTATGCTGTTTTTATAGGTTGAGTCCCAAGAACCATAATTTATTGACACTACTTCATAAATCTTTAAAAGGGCAAGAGAGACTGACTTAATCAGAACGAATCATTTCCCTTTTGTTTGGACTAGTTTAAAATCAGTTGCTTGCTACTTGATACAATTTAAATGACTAATTATGACTTGGTTTTCTCCCCTCCCTATCCTTTTGAATCATAATCAGTGCTTTCAGCTAATGGATTTACCATTCTCAGAGCACTATTAAAGAAAGACTTGGTCTTCTCCATGAACAGGCTTATTTATGCAAGCTCCCCATTGACTTCAGAGAGCCGAGTGATTAATTCACAAATAATTTATCTGACAAATGTTGCTTCCCCTCTCCCCCTCCCCACCCTTGCAAACTGCCTGTGGGCAAATTAGAAATTCCTCAATTATTCATTTTTAAGAATTCTTGCGAGTTTTTCCTCAGTAAATAGTTTTTGCCCTAAACATTGAGCAGCTGCAGTGCACGTGAGCACACTTTGTGCTCTGGGGCATCTCATTTCATCCCACAGCCAGGATGGTTTCCACACCTAACCAGCATAGAAGCAACGGGGAACGCTGCTTTCTGACACACAAAATTACAGCTAATTCTGCATTATCTTCAATTATTTATCTATAGGCCCACTTTGAAGTATTTTAGGCGAGCGTTACATAAGCGGGAAGCATTGTTATTCCTCCACGTGCCCTCCTTTCCCCGGGACGGGGCTCCCGGCTCGGCGTGGGCAGCTCCAGGTTCTGCTCTGGGGACTCGGGGAGGGGATCTGCAGGAACAGCCCCCAACAGGAGGGGATTCTCAGGATCCCGGGGTGCAACCCCAGGGACAGTCCCGGGGACAGACCAGGGACAGACCAGGGACAGACCAGGGACAGACCCGGGGACAGGGACAGCCCCAGGGACAGACCAGGGACAGACCAGGGACAGACCAGGGACAGTCCCGGGGACAGACCAGGGACAGACCAGGGACAGACCAGGGACAGGGCTGTGCCCAGGGAGCAGTGCCAGCCCAGGGCTGTGGTGCTGGTGCCTGCTGAGCACCCAGGGCTGTGCCTGCACCCCGCGGGGTCCCGGCGGGCTCCCAGAGACCTCCCCTGGCACCAGGGCTCCCAGCAAATGTGGGCACGCTGAGCTCTGGACCAGCTCTGGACTCCTGCCTGGTGTCACCAGGCCTCACAGCACCTGGGGTCTGACCTGGCAAAGCCAGGCCTTTGTGGGCAGCAGCTGGGAGCCCACCCAGGCAGGGCCAGGGGCTGTGAGGAGAAGCTCCCGATTGTCAGCAGATCAGATCCTGGTCTGACAGTGAATTCCAGGTAGCCACTTACTGCATTCTTTATGGAGAGGGTTTTTCCACTCTTTGGACTTAATATTACATGTAAATAGAATTGATTTATGTCTGGAGAAGAAGCTCCTCAGTGAAGGAAAACAAGCAAGGTCTGCAGAGGGAGGTTTGCCAGGGAACTTGTGCAGTGTCTGCTCCAGCAGGGGCTTCTGCTGCAGAAAACCCTTCACTCGAGGAGTGCCCGAGGCGGGCAGAGCTTCATCTGACTTAAATGAAATAACTCCCTCGCTTTCCCTCTGACCTCTGGTTCCTGCTGGTTGTCATGGAAAATGGACAGATGAAACCCAGAAAGAATTTAAAGGAGAACTTAACTAAATTGAAATCGTAGCCCTGGAGCCTTGTTTGTCAGCCTGTTTCTGTGGTTGCCCAGCTGTTAAATAATCGAGCAGTGACTCTCACTAAGCACAGGTTCCAAACCGAGTTAGGGCAGGGCAGGTGAGCAAAGGCAGCCTCTCAAACAGCACACGCTGCCTGCAGCCCAGCACGGCTCACCCAGCAGGGAGAGGGAAGGTCTGGGTGTACCTCCACACACCCCTCTGCTGTCCCTTGTTCTGCCAGAGCAAGGGATGGGCAGGGGACAGGTACAGGGACTGAAACCATGTCAGCCAGGTGGAGAGGAAGGTCTGGAGGGCTCATTAACGTGCATGGGGCTGGGAGTTTCCTGCTCCATTTCATGGCCCCTCTGACCCTATCTTCACGTACCAACCTTGGAGGGAAGGGGAAAGTAAAGCAAAGCAGGTATCTATGATGCATAAATAACCTCGTTGCCATGACAGCAGCAGTATCTGCAAGCACTATCAGTATTGAGAGCTTTTAGGTAAATGAGACCTGACACCCTGCTCACAAAATGAAACTCCTGGGTTAAGCAGGTGAAAAAGAAGTCAAATCATCTGCCAAAGGGCAAAGGGCTGGATAGAAGTGGTTTGGTTTTTAAAGGTATTTCCGAGTGTAACAGATATTCCATCCCCATGCCTTTGTAAGGAAGCCAGCGAGGCGCAGGCCAGGCTGTGGCACAGGCAGGATGGCTCAGCAGTGATGCAGCAGATGCAGCAGCACCATGTCACCCCTCGTGGCCCTGGGCTCAGCACTGTGTGTCCGTGGCTGCTGTGACACTCACCGAGCAGCTGCCATCTCTGAAAGGTTTGACACCCTTCCCAAGTGCCCTTCTTGGCTTTCCTAAATGAGCCAAGAACAGTGACACTCACTGCAGGGAGAGCCAAACTGTGAGCATGGGCTCGGTGGGGACAGCTTTGGTCCATGCCAACAGAGAGGGGCACAATGCATCATCCCCATGCTCTAATTCATCATCATTATCTCCCAGTGCAACCCAAGCCAGATGAGACCTTTCGGTGTCCCCCTTTTGTTTGCAGTGAGCTGCCTCTTGCTTTTCAAGACCCCTTGGAACAGAGAAAGGGAGTGCAAGGAGCAGATGGGGTCACTGACACTTTGTGATGGGAACTGGCCTTTTGCAGAATATTCATCTTCCAGAGATAAGGAAAATGCAGGGTGGGTGCTGTGGCTCAGCTTTGTGTGTGTTTTATCAAATCTGAACCTCCAGAAACCAAGCCAGACCAGGAGAGCACAGAAGAAATGTTCTCCCTGCTGCACAGCCCGGCTGAATCCCAAGCTCTGAGTGCCCTCTTTGCCTGGATGATCCTGCCTTTTTAAAGTGTGACAATCTTGGATGAGGCATTTCCAGCCAGTGGACGTCCTTTGCTGGCTCAGTCAGCACCCAGACACCCCTGGGGTCAGGTTCCCCTGCCTTCCCTGCCTCCAAACACATGCCTAATAAGCTTAATGTTCCAGGTAATTACTTCAGGAGAGCTGATCTGCTGTTCCACACTGCAGCAATAGGCCTGGTATCAACCAAAACCAGGCAGAAATCTCTGCCATAGATAATACTCAAGGCAGCAGGGACAAGGCAGACCAGCAGCTCCCCCTCACCTTTAAGCACTGTTTTGGGGACCTTTTCCTCAGAGCCCTTTTTGAAAATGATCCGCAAGTATTCAGTACAACTGAGGGGGTTGGTTTTACCCCAAAAATGTCTTGCTCAGTCTCAGGTTTGTACTTCTGGAAAATGATGTCTGTGTTCAGGGGATCTCTGCCATCCTCCCCCGTGCTCCTGCTCTCCACTCCCATGACTGTTTCCAAAACCATCGTGTCCAGCCCTGCGGTGAACTGGGCCAGTGCCTGCTCCCAAGTTTATTTTTAAAAACTGTTTTGCTCTGCATGATTACTGGTGCCAATGCAAATCTCTGCTGGTCCCAGATGCAGGAGAGAGGCCACCAGGTCACTCCTGCCTCAGATGTACCCCAGCCCCTTCCTGCACTCCCTGCTGGGGCTCAGAAGAGCCTTTTCCAGGGGGTACCATGCCCATAAGCTCGGCCCTGAAAGTGACCCCTCTTATGTGAACTAATGACTCCAAATTTTCCATGCAGAGTACTCCAAGAGAAAATTTCCCTCCCTGACTGCTTCTGCTCTCCAAGGAACCACTCCAAAAGCGTTCTCTGTCTATTCCACTTTGGGAATTACTAGTGTAACTAGTCTGTATTTTCCCCAGGGAAAAAAACAGAGCCTTTTTTTTCTGAAATATTTTTTCTCCTTGCAGGGAAAAGCTTCACTACTGGAGCTTCAAACACGAGGTGTAAATCTTTCTTTCAGATCATTAACTCTTCCTTGGCTCTTCTTATTTTTTCAGCTGTCTCTTAAAGACACTCAGGTGCTGGAGGAGGGGAGATGTGCTCGAGAAAGCCTCTGGAAGGAGCTTGTGGAGGGAACAGGCAGGAACCTGCTGGTGTGAGGCCCTGATGGCCTTTTTGGCCCCTTTTTTGAAAGGAAGGGGGATCCAGGTGTAATGTCAATCTGTGATTCGCAGCTTGGATCTTCTCATTTAATTTTACCAAAAATCAGCACTCATCACCTGCTCCATGCAGAGCCCTTTGCCAGCCAGCAGGGTCTGGGAGTGCTGCAGCAGCTGCTGGGAGCTGCAGGATTCTTTGGGGAGGACAGAGTGAGCAGATTCACCCTGGCTGTACAAGGCACTCTGACTCACACAGCCCATGGGATGTCCCACATTCCTTCTCCTTTCTGGAGGATGGATACAGACCCCTGGGCTACTAAGGAAACAATCTACGTTCACCTACTTAATACAGAAATAAGCACACTGACGTAAATAGGAAATATCCAGCATGCCTTTTCCAACATTAATATCTCCTTGCACAGTAACCTTACCACAGCCAGACAAGTGACCAGAGCTGGCCTTGTTTAGGTTTCTCAGCAAGTATAAGAAGATTACTATATACATCTTATTTCTGTGCTGATAAGCAGCTTAGACAATATGACTAAGGGTCACTCAATAGGTAACATACACCAGGTCCATGGAATTATTATAATTTTCTGGTGGGCAATGAAGTGAGCTGGAGGTTTCCAGCCTGCAGCCTCAGGGCTTTGCCATTAACCAAGCAGCTCCATGCTAAGCCTGCAGCTTGTCATGAGGCTGGGTTTTTGTTTCCCATAGGAAGTAAGGACATTTTGACATTTAGTTCATGACAACATTTCTGAAAATATGTTTCAGATAAATAAGAAAATTTTGGGAATACTGGAAAAAGTTTGTTCCAATCATGGCCTTAAGAAACACTGTGTTACCTGTGTGATAGAAAACAGGATAAACCTTGGGAAGAAAAGTCATTCCAATACCAAAGCAAAGTTGGACCATCTCAACTTCACTGAACACAGTATCCCCCTTGCTGTTTCCTTCCACAACACACCCCTCAGCCTGCAGGTGAGGCAGTGCTCAGGCAGGCAGCAGTTCTCCAGAGAGCTGCTTCCTTTCCTGGAGGGCAGCAGTCCTGACTAAACGCACCCTGCCCCACAGAACCCAGCTCAGGGGGTCCCAGGGAGCTGCTGCCCCAGCACTGGGTGCCAACCACATCCTCAGCCTCGGCCTCAGCACAGATCTGCTCCTTGGTGAGCTCCATCAGCCCAAACCTGGAACCACAACAGTGCAGAGAAACAGCCAAACCTGCTTTTAGCACGAGCTCCATGGGGGCTGGAGCTGTGCACAGGAGCCCCTCAGGTCCAGGCAGGAAGCACTCTGCTCCTCCCTGGTTTCCAGTGTTACACAATTCCTTCACTCAAAACAACTGGAGCCACATTTCACCTCCACTCCTCAGGTGTGCTGCTGGCCTGCAGGTTTAGCAGCACTTCAGAGCTGTGCTGCACCACCCAGTCCCATTCTGAGGCTGCAGTACAGTGCATTAGGAAACAGGTCAAAATGCCATTGACTGAATTTGTCAAGGGAAAAAGCAGTGCAACATTAAGGAATTCAATAGATGATGGTGGCTCCAGGTCCAGGCAAAGCCAACTGACCCGTGGTCTGCCTCTGAACACCTGCAAATGTCCAGGCATGGGTTGCAAAAGGAGGGCCTGGGTGTTTTAACTCTATCAGCACATCCCGACTCTTAAAATGCTGCTGTTTGCCTCAGATTCCTCCTCCTGTTTCTAGTGACCATGGGGCCTCCATGGGCTGGGAAACAGGGCAGGCTCACCTCCAGCTGCCCCTGGGCTGGCTCCTGTGGGATCTGCACAGCCTCCAGCCCTGGTGACACTGGGGACACCTTGGCTCCCTGTATTTATGGAACCCTGTGTTTATGGAGCAGCTCCCCTCTCCCCTGCACATGGCCCTGGTGAGGGGCCCCGTGTGCAGCCCCACGAGTGAGCCCACCCTGGCTGCACCCCCTGTGCTGGAGCTGCAGGTGTGGGGGCACTGAGCACCTGTGCCCAGCTGGGGACAGCGAGGGCTGGGCTGGGACAGGGCAGGGCAGGAGCAGGGCAGGGGCAGGGGCAGGGACAGGGGCAGCGTGGGGACAGGACATGCCTGGTTTGGGGGCAGCCCAGGGCAGGTTTGGATTTACACTCAGCACATTCCCACTGCGAAGGGGACGGTGCCTTTGAGAGGGAGCAGAAAGGGGAAAGGAGATCATGTTTTCTCAATGCTCTTATCTGAGGCAAACCCTTAATAAGGATTGGGATGAGCCTGGATAGAAGGGAGGGTTACCTGTGATATGCTGAAAAGCTGGTGGCAGGTGGGGGTGAGCGTGGGGGCTCAGCTGGCCCAGGAGGTGCTGCCAGGCCAGAGGAGCACAAGGGCACAGTGCTGCCACTGCCTGCCCTGGCACTGCCTGCCCTGGCACTGCTGCTCACTGCCTCAGCCTTGGAGGAAGGCCTGGAACCCTCACTGGCCTAATAATGACAAATATTGCCTTGGGCAAGCGGGGCAAGGTGTCCCAATGAACTCAAACCCCAGAGACAAGGACAGGCTGCAGCAGCACTCGCCTGGCACCTTCCTTCTCTCCTCACCAGACCCCCAGCTCTCATCACTGCTGCTCCTCCAGTGTTTGAGTTCTTGTGGCTCTTAAGGTTTTGGGGCAAAAGGTGAAAATTCAGTCTTTTTTGATGAAAAGAAATCCTCTCTCCCTTCTCTAAAGAAAGCAAAGCCAGAAGTCTACAGGCTCTGTAGCACTTGATGTACTGTGAAGAGAGGCCAAGGAACACAGGAGGTCTGGAAAACACCTCCATCAACAAAGTGCTCTCCTTACAAACCCAGCAGGGATAGCAGGGGGACATGGGAAATTTGCAGGCTACCCTGCAGAGCACCAGCCTGCAAACACAGGTTTTTACCTGAGATCTGGTACCAGGGGTGTCAGGGGACACTCTGGGATGGGTTTTGTGCCCAGCACCATCCTGAGTTATTCCTGACCTCAGCAAAGGCACAGCCAGCTCTTTCCAAGGCTCCCAGGAAGAGCCATGCCATGTGTGACTCAAGGGAAGAGGTTCAGCAGTAGGGTCAGAGGGCACAGATGGGAACTGGCACCTGTCCCTCCTTCATTTGGGGCTGCTCTCAGAGAAGAATGAAAATGGGGATGGAAGGATTGAAAACTCACTGGGTATTGGTGCTGCAAAACTGCCTGTGGTGTGTGTTAGTGTGTGTTACTGTCTGCTGGGGTGTGTTTGGAAGCTCTGGGGTGTTTTTGGAGGTTCTGGGGTGTGTTTGGAAGCTCTGGGCTGGGTTGGGGTGTGTTTGGAGGTTCTGGGGTGTGTTTGGAAGCTCTGGGCTGGGTTGGGGTGTGTTTGGAGGTTCTGGGGTGTGTTTGGAAGCTCTGGGCTGGGTTGGGGTGTGCTGTTTGCCGTGGGGTGGTGAGGGGCAGTGGCAGAGCATGGAGTGGATCTCCATTCCCTGTGCTCAGGGTCTGACAGTGATTCCAGCCCCCCTGTGTTTCCATCCATCCTGAGGAAGCTTCTGTGCTGACTGGAGGCCAAATACAGCAGGAAACATCAGTTGTGACAGAAGTTCCTCTCTGAGGGCTTGGAGAACTCAGAAGTGCCATTATTTCCTGCAATTAAAATGACTGGTAATCAAAAGCCTTGTTTGGGAAGCCCCATTTGTGCCTCACACAACTCTAGGCTCTGATGTATACTAAAATCTCACATTAATTATGCATGAAATGTACGTCTTTGGCTTTTAGGGACAGAGGAAACAGTTTTGTCTTGGGAATAACAGAGAATTATTTTGGCCTGGAGTCAAGAACACACAGCCCAGTTTTTGTCCATTTCAGTTGCTTTTGGGTTCCTTTCTAAGTGCAGGCAGCTATTTGAAGAGGGCCTGTTTCCTACAGAAAAGGAAGTTACTGTGTTCTCTGCACATTCTCTCAATGCAGCATTTCAAAGTCTGAGCAGGCAGTGCCCTGCTTGTTTCCCTGGCTCCAGGGCTGGCAGTGCTCTCAGGTGACTCCAGGGATGTGTCTGTTCTGGGTTCTATTCCACCCCTCTGCATCTGAAAATCCAACTGGGAATCCTCCAACACTCTCAGGCACCTCCTGAGCAGTTTATAAGCAGTGGGCTAAGGAGCCTGAAAAAGGACTGCAAATCACAGAAGTGATCCCATTTGGGGTGGGGGATTTGGAGCTGGGAGGGAAGGGGGGGATCCCCAGGGCGTGCCCAGCCAGGCTGGCCCTGGCTCTGCTCCTGGGGGTGCCACCAAGGGGCACTGAATGCCACACAGGGCAGACCCCAGACCCCTGGGGCCCCCTCAGGCCCCAGGCTCCAACACAGGCTTTGCCTTTCCACACCTTGTACAGAACAGAGGAACAGGCAAGAGGTGAAAGTGAACATTGCAAACAGCTGTCCCAGTGCAGGGCGTTCAGAGCCACACGGCTGGGCTGTGTCCCCTCCAGAGCCTCCAGAGCCTCCAGAGCCACCAGCTCCAGAGCCTCCAGCTCAGCCGTTCCTGTGGCTTCGGTGGCTGTGGCTCAGAGTGGGAGTCTCTCCCTTAAGCCTGGCCCCGGGTGTGGCTGTGGGACCTGCTCCCAGCACAGGCTCCCTGCCAGGGCCCCCTGCAGCAGCTCCCTGCTCACCAGCCTCAGCTCCAGGAGCACCCCAGAGCTGCCCTTCTCCATCCTGTGCTTCCGAGGAGGAGCAAACAATGCAGAGCTGCCATTATATATTTAACCATGAGTCATTCTCTTAAAAATTATCAGCTGTGAAAGGCTTTCACCACTCTGGGAATAATGCAATGATGTATTTCATGTGAATCAGTGCAGAGCGTATCCATGGCAACCCCATCCTTGCAGTTTGCCAACACTTGGGGTAACCGGCCTGGAAGAGTTGCAGAAAATAAACCTGCATATTATGGGTTTTTTTAAACGAAAAACCAAGCTTGTTTTGAATTACAAGTAGCTTGTCTGTATGCTCAGCCTAGGCTGGCTTGGTTGGCTCATTGTGGGACCTCTGGCAGGTACCCCCCTCTCCACAGCCCCCGTGGCTCCTGTCCCTGCAGTGCCACTGCCACAGCCTGGGCCCAGCTGGGCACGGGGCATGGCCTGGGTGTGTGCTGGGCTCAGCTCTGCCCTGCTCCCTCCTGAGCCTGGCCAGGCTGCAGGCAGAGCCTGAGCCCACCTGAGGGCACTGAGCCAGGGGGCAGCTCCAGCATTTCTGCCTGCTGGCAGCTTCAGAGCAGCTGAAATGCTTGTGATGTGCTCAGAGCCCTGTGCGCAGCAGGTGCTGCACAGCCTCGGGTGTTTGGGAAGACAGACCCTCACGGAGGCTTGATCTCCAGGATGTGTTTTCCCCCTGTTGTGTTCCCTGGGCTGGTGTGAGCTCCAGAAAGGTGTTTGTGAAAACCTGGTGCCCTTGCTTCCCAGAAAGGTACGGGCAAGACACAGAAACTCCCTGTGTGAATGAGAAGTTGCTCTGAGCAGCCCCCTGCATCACTCAGGAGCTGATTTTTGAAAAGCATACATGAAGCACTGCAGAAAGCCTCAGAGACAAAATACATTCCAATTTACTCTCTGCTCTGGCACAGGTGTCAGACTCTCCCTGGCTCAGCAATGTGGATCCTATAGAAAATGAAAAAATGTAACTCTTCTGTATGGTAGCAGGATTTTCACGCAGTTGCTGAAACACAGCAGCTCCTGGGAGAGTGTCTTGGCTTGTTTCGCACTTGCTGGGTCAGTCTGGGGTCTGTGTCTGTCCCAAGGAAAGAAAAAGCAGAGACGGGCAAGTTCCTCCAGAGAATGGAAGGGCTGGTTTGATGCAGATCACTTGGGCAGGCTGCCCCTGGGGTGCCTCCCTGCCCAGATCAGGGATGCTGGTGAAGGGGGAGACCAGCAGAGCTGGGCCATCCCTCTGGAGTGCTCACCCCACTCCTGGTGCTCTGGAGCCCTGGGAATACGTAAGCTCTGCTGAGCTCTGCTCAGATACGTAATGGGTTTTATGCTTGGAGTGTGGAGCTTGAAAGCCCAGCCTGAGGCAGCATAAAACACGATTTTCCCTTCAGTGTCAGGAGGTGAGTGACTCCAGCCCATCTTTATTTTCTCTGAAGCATTATGAGAGACTAAACACTCCAAGAAAATGGCATCCACTCACAGCATGCCAAGGCCACTGGTGTGCTAATAAAAATTCTAATTGCAAGAGGGTAACTATCAATCTCTGTGACTCATGCTACAGAAGATGCTGAAATGGCACTCTTGTTTTCATATCTCAAGCATTCCGTCCAACAATCGTCTCTTTATGATGACATCCATGAAGCACAGGCAGCCCTTGATAGGCTTTCTAATTTCATTGAACACATCCCTTACATTTCCCTATTAAAAATAACAGGGAAAGGATGGAAGATGGTAGTGAGAAGAAAAGAGGGAGAAAATTGGGTAAAGGAGGGTCAGGAAGAGAAACAGTTTGGCTTTTGCCATCCTAAGATTTTTCAGTGTTTTAAAAAATTAGAACCAAATATTTCTCCATTTCTCCATGTTTCACCTCACCAAAGCCTCACCATCCCATGTGCCACCAGGTCACCCTGGATGCCATGTCCAGCCCCTGTCCTGGGGACCATCTCCTCTCCCACCCAGCGGACACAGGCCAGTTCTCCACAGGCACTGCACAGGAGATCCAGCCCTTCTGCCACAGGGAGAGTTTCCAGGATGGTGGGATATATCCCAAAAACCAGAAAAACCAGCTCAGGGAAGTAAATTTATGGATGAATCCATTATCCTATTAATCCCCTGACTAACTCCCAGACAGCAGAGCTGTGTCCTGGCACAGCCCCAGAGCTCCTGAGCCCATCCGTGCTGTCAGCAGTGCTTGGCCTCAGCCAGGACCAGACAGTACAGCCTGAGGGAACAAACGTGAGCAAAATCTGATTTCCTGCTGGATCAATCTGAATTGTAAATCAATAGCTGAGTTTCTGATTGTTTTGTAGGGTGTGCGTTGGCACTGAGCAGGACACAACTTCTGTGCAGGTCCTGGTGCCAGGCCTGTCCCAGGTGCTGGGGTAGGGGGGAGGGATGGGCACAGGGAGCCAGGGTTGGGAAACTCCTCCATGGGCAGCTCCTGACACTCGTGCTGCACCAGGAGCACAGACATGATCAGCGACCTCACAGCAGCACAGAGAGGCTGGCTGCGACTCCAGTGATGAAAGAACAGGAACTGGTACTCCGAGAGCTGCTGGGAGGTGCAGATCCATCGATCCCTGCCTGCCCATGCCCCTGCATGGCTCCTGCTCGGCTTCCAGCAGTGCCCAGACTGGTGTATGTGTCTAGAGAAGGGAGAGAACGTGAATATTCAGATACTCAGACTCGCCTGGGTGGTGCTTGTTGGGCAATGTGTCCCAGCAGGTGACTGCAATATTTCATGTTACTGCATCACACGAGGAGCTGGAAAGCCCAGGTCAGAGGAGGAGTGAGAGCTGTTAATATCCACACATGCAGGTATATTGTGCTTTTGGAACAGTGCAAACCCAAGCACTCAGGGCACATTACAGATGCTCTGTGCACTCTCAGTTTGGACAGTGGCAGAACCAGGCCATGTGACTCAGTCCAGCTGTAATTACACTGCAGTGGCAGTGCCAGCGCCAGAGCCCAGATATGCTGTCTGTCAGCATCCTGCCTTCAGAGAAGACCATTCTGGTTGAAATTGTCCATGCAAGAAATCTCCTCTTCCTGAAGCAAGTGGTGACAGAGTGGAGCCACCAGGACCCACAGCCCCTGTGGGAAAGCTTTGTGCTTTTCATGCCTAGAGAACCAGGGACTGCTCAGCTTCCCTGTGCCTCAGCACAGACCCCGTGCTGGACCCAGCCACCCCTGGCTGTGCAAGGACAGCAGCCAGGGGCTGAGCAGCTGTGGCTGTCCCCCTGCTGCTGCCCGTGTTTTACTGATAAAGCTCTGTCACTCCCTTTGGCAGCTGACTCAAGAACTCTGACTTACACACAAGTGTCTCAACCTTCTCCATTTCATTTCTGCTTGGTTTCTGTCCATGCCTGCTCTCTGCAGGCCTGTTGCAGCCAGGGCTGGACTGTGCCTGCCAGCTGGGCTGGGTTGTGCTAATGACCACCAGAAACACTGAAATCCTTCAAATGACCAGGCTCTGCAAAGCCCTGCTGGCCTCCAGCACCCTGCAGACCTGCACTGCCAGTCGTGTCCAAAAGGATACGCTTTCCTTACCCACATCTGTCAGGAACCATTTCACAGACCTCTGGAGTAAAAATAAACCCTGGTGGATAAGCAGGCCTGGACACAAACTCCTGTGGAGCAATAAAAGTTCCCTGTCCTCTTCTGCAGAGGCCCTGTCCTCCTGCCTGCAGTACAGATGTGCATGACTGGAAAGAAGAGCAACAAATTTCTGCCATGGCAGAATGAACAGAGACTTCTTTTAGAGGGAAAGATGGATGTGTGTTTTCTGAGCCCCAGTCTGCCACGAGATTGGCCAGCTCAATTGATATCAGCAACAAAAGAGGATCTGACTGGTTTTAAGGAGCCAGCAAAGCACATTGCAGTGCAGGACTGGGACCTCCAATGCTATTTTCAGGGCTGTGTTCTCTTCATGTTGATGCCATTGGTGGATCTGCAGCAGGCAAGCCACAGAGGGGAGGTTAAAAATACTTTCCCTGAACACATAGCCCTAAACAGGGGAGACTGAGTCTCAGCCTATTGAGATAAGCAAATTGAATATGCCATCCTGATAACACTATTTTCAAAAGATGAGTTTTCCTCTGGAAGTTGCCACCCTATTAATATCTTGTGTCCAGGTCTTACCTTTCATTGCTTGTATTTTACATCACTGAGTGGCATCTCTAGTGGAGATAAATTGGCCATTGATGACACCACACCATCCAGAGGGCAAATGACTTTATCAATGTTCTATTAATAAAGACTCCATAACTCTTTATTTCCTACTTCCTTCTAGGTGCCCTGAAACCTGGATTTCCACCTTGGCTGACAGCAGAGTCCTCATGTCCTCAACTCTCAGCTGCCTGCTCAAGCCCTGAGGACCCCCAGCCTCCCATCAAAGGAGGTGTAATGTAATTTTACAGAAGAGCTCAACAATGTGCTTTTACTGTGCTGCCACAGGGCTGCAAAAGACACTCATGGCTTAATTCCAGATGCTCACTTTTTTATCTCTCTGATTTTGTTTCTTTCCTGGACTGTGCATGCAGCAGCATGTACTTGTGGGGTTCTAAAGATGGTTTTTGCAATCATTCTGGTTTCTGCTATGGACCAGCTGAGAATGGCTGAGCAGAGCCTGAGGATGCTCTGGAGGAAGACAGCCTGGCCAGCCTCTCCCTGGTCCTCACTCTCACCAAAAGTCAAAAACTGTCACAACATCTCTAAACCCTTCTACTGCTGAAGGTCTGGCAGCTAAAGAGCCATCCATTTCCTCAAAAACCAACCTATGAAATGAATCATTTTGATAGATGCCAGGATAACATTGTCTTATTTTGTAGGAATTCATGTTCTGAAATTAGTTGAGCTGCAAACAAAGTAAGTAGAAAGGCAGAAAGATACGTGAACACAAATTTACATAGTTGGTATGACAACAGGGATGTTTTGTTTAGATAAGACTGAAAGGCCTTGAGGGGAGAATGAAAGAATTTGTACACTCAAAAAAACTGCAAATCTGGCTTCCCCAAGATAGACAAGAATTTATTAATAATTTCCTTCAGAGAGAAGATAAGGTTGGCACACAGGAGAATTAACCTGAGACTCGTCAGTTCTCAATGAGCTGAAGCCAAGCAGCGAACAAAGCTCTAGGTGACATCAGAGCTCCAGCTGGGAGGGATGGTTAGTTATGAATCGTTAATTGTATGAACATTTCCTCTGCCTGTCCTAACAAAGTTCAGTGTATTTGAGAGATAAAGAGCTACAGCCCTCCCAAACCATTTACACTCAGCATTAAAAGTTCCCCCACAGTTCAGCTTTGAGTGTGCACGCCAGGAACCTCCAGGAATCCCTGTTTTTGTGGGTGAAGCCCTGGAGGTCTCCTGTCCCTCACAGCGAGGCACAAACTGGGGAAACACTGCAGTCAAGAGTCGTGGCCTCCCTGGTAGAGTCAGACAAAAACTGGCCCCTGGTTTTGTCTCTTGCAGTGATTTTTGTTCAGAGCTCCTACCGGGACAAAGCACCAGGACTGCCTGGAGCCGCTGCTGCTGCCCAGCGTGGCACTTGCAGGATGGAGAAAACCCTATTCCCCCTCCAGGAAACTTGTGCCGGGGGCTGTGGGGATGGTGGGTGGTGGAAAACGCCACCAGAGCGAGTCTGTGCTACTCCCAGCTGCAGTACAACAGACACGGAACCAAACACTGCCTTTCCTCGCCAAAGCGCAGCGCTTCCCGGCTGGCTCCTTGCTCTGGCAACCAGCACGGTCACAAGGTCGCTGTGCGCTCCCTCCGTGCCTGACAGGAGCTGCTCTGAGGCACTGCCGGGGTTGTTTCCCCCGGATTCCCTGCGGGATGGGGCAGAGGCTGTCCCCGAGCAGCCCCGCCGGGGGCTGGGAGCCTGCACATCCCGCACATCCCGCAGGGCTGCAGAGCGGGCAGCGCCCGGGGAAGGACGCTGGAGGGATGTGGAGCATCCAAATGGAAATAATAGCACAGAGGGGTTCAGCCTGAACCACGGGCCAGCCAGCAGCAGCACCGGAAACACCTCTTCAAGGTAATTCAGTTTTCCTGTGCACAGTAAAGGAAAGAACCACAGGTAGATTCGGATCAGCCCCTCCCGTGCCCCTCCCAAAGGCACTTCCCATGGGGGAAGATGGACAAACTGCAACAGAGAGCCTGAACATTTCCCACTCCCTTATTCCCTGATTTTATGCACAACGAGGAGCTTTCCGTTCTCCAAACTTAACAGACATGACTGTTTTTATCTTTAATTTAGCAATGTTAATCAGAAAAATCTGGTTTGTGGAAACTCGTGATACTCTGGAGAGCTGTCGTTTTTGTGTTTCCTTTGGAGCAACAGAAAAGAGAGCATGAGATAACGGACTTTGATAATGGTGAATTGTTTCAGTTTGATGAATTATGATGTTTTGTGCTAAAACTACAAAGTCATAACCCACTATAAAAAACTAAACAGCTTATTTACCTTATACTCTTACACATTCCCATTTTAGAGCTTGTGTTTTCATCTGCCTCAGAAGCCAAAATGACACAAATTGAAATGATCAAATCAAAGGGAAACATTTTTACCTGAAGAAAATGAAACACCTTTGATGTTATTGAAACTCAACATGAAAGTCAAAATGATTTGACGTTTCCCATCAAACCTTAGCACTGACACACTTGTGTGGAACGTTTCTGATTTGAGGCTTCAGGAGCCCCCAAGCCCTCCCTGTCCCACCCCTGCTCCCTCCCCGTTCCTGCAATCCTCTGCCCCAACATCCCCTCTACAAAAGTCTCTGTTTAGATCCTTGCAGGGACAAAGTGGTCAGAAATCAGCTCCTGCTATAAGCAATATCTTAAGAACTGCAGGCATTAATAAAAGGGAATTTGAGAAATTTATGCAGCAACTTATGTGATTCAACTGAGAATTATACTTCATCTGTATCATCTTATACTTGTTTAAGAAAGAATGTTATCCTTTGTAAAATCTTATAGAAATTTTTATGAGAGACTTAAGAAAGGAAACAAGAACTGCATATTCCATCTGATACATTCAGTATCCGAGAAGTATCTTAATAAAGTTAGAAAACAAGATAATATAGTCCAAAAGTACTAAAAACCTCTCAGTCCAGGCCTCCCCAGTACAGGTGGAATAAAAAGAGGAATTAGTTGTAGAAGTCATCAGTATGTGATTTCCTTCCCAAATGCTCAATATGTCTTGGTCTGCCCTTCAATATTCTAGGGAGGAGAAATCTTAAACCCTGATTTTTGTGTTTTGACTTCAGGGAACTCCTGTTTACAGAGCAGTGTCTGAGTCAGCCAATTATTCAACTATCACAACAGAGACATCAGCTGTGACTCAGTTCAGCTGTTTCTCTACCTTTGCAACCGGAGAGTCTCCCTCTTGCTCCGGGGCTTTTCTCTGTCTGCCTGCTAAAGAAACAGCCTGGCCAAAAATGCTGCACTGGGCCCCTTCCAGCCAATTCCCTCGCCGAGGGGAGAGGAAAACTCCTTTACACGTGATTCTTCCCCAGAGGCAGCAGCGGGGTCGGGGCACGGCGGTGCCAGCCCGGACAGCCCCGCATCCCCCGGACAGCTCCGCATCCCCCGGACAGTCCCCGGACAGCTCCCGGACAGTCCCGCATCCTCCGGACATTCTCCGGACAGCCCCGCATCCCCCGGACAGCCCCGCATCCCCCGGACAGCCCCGCATCCCCCGGACATCTCCGCATCCCCCGGACAGTCCCCGGACAGTCCCGCATCCTCCGGACATTCTCCGGACAGCCCCGCATCCCCCGGACAGCTCCCGGATAGTCCCGCATCCCCCGGACAGTTCCCGGACAGCTCCCGGACAGTCCCGCATCCTCCGGACAGTCCCGCATCCCCGGGACAGCTCCCGGACAGCTCCCGCATCCTCCGGACAGCCCCGCATCCCCCGGACATTCTCCGGACAGCCCCGCATCCCCCGGACAGCTCCCGGACATCCCCCGGACAGCCTCGCCACCCCGGCCAGCAGCTCCCGTGTCCCTCCCGGACAGGATGCAGCATTAAAATGGATCTCGTTCCATGCACAGAAGCAGAGAGACCCAGAACTGTCACGGGCTTGGCCGGCAGAGCCCGGCTCCATCAGAGCTCAGCAGCTACAGAGGATGTAAGAGTGAGGTCAGAGCCAGCCTTTAAATTGTTAAATAACAAACCATGCTGGCTTCATTATTTCATTTAATGACACATGAACTATGGAGCTGTGGGAGTAGAAAATTAATATCTGGAAAAGCCAAGACTCAAATGAAAACATTTTATCAGATAAAGATTCTTTTCCTTTCTTTAAAAAATGCTAAAAAAAGAAGAGGGAAATATCCAGAATAATTGGCCTAAATAATACCATTAATCCTGAGCAGAAAAAGACACTTGTTCTCCCTGGATCCCTGGAGTGGGATGAGAACATTTCATCCTATGCAGTGTTGTGATTTTCCTTGTTTACTTGTTGCACATTGTATGCTCCTCTTCCAAAAAGCAGCAGCCATTGCCAGTCCCTCAGCAGAGCCCAACCTCTGTGTTCAGCTCATATTCATCACTGTTTCAGAGCCAAAATGCTGAAAATATTCTACCACTCAAACTTACTATTATTTGGACTGCCAAAGCCAGCTGCTCTTGCTGCCTAGCATCCCCTTTCAAAGGAAATACATGATTTCTCCCAGCCTTGGGTCTCTTCTCACACACTGGTGGAAGCAGGACAGTTCTCCTGAAGCCATTGGAGCTGTGGAGATGTGAGCCTGAGGCATGTGAGAGGCATTTATTGCTCTTGTGTTGTCTCCGTTGCCATAACTCCCCCAGCCCCTCAACCAAATATGTGCTCCAGTAGAGCTGTACAACATGTAATCCTTGCAGCACTTGGACTCAAAACGAGCCTGCTTTGTTTTCTGTCTGGTGAGGACACCTGGGCTGATGCACTCAGAAGCACCTGCAGTGCTGAGACAGAGCCTGGAGCCCCAGGGCTCAGATCACCCGTGATGGCACCATCAACACCAGAGCCACTTCACTGCCTGCTGCCACTGCTGTCCATTCACTGCATCCTTCACCTGATGGTTCTTTGGTGGCTTTGCCAGCCCTCCTGGGCTTGGAAACAGCCCCAGAATGCACTGCCAAGAATCCAGCTCCAGACCTGCCCCTCACATCAGCAGCAGCAGCAGGGAGGGAAGCAGTGCTGGCCTGGTTCTCCCCCCAGGGCACGGGCTGGGAGTCAGCTCTGCAGCATCTCCTGAGCTTTTATTATCCACATTTACCACACTGGAGACAAGCCTAAGCCATGCTGCAGTCCCCATGGAAACAGGTCCAAAGAGCTCTGGTTGACTATTAATCAAGGTATAGAAATGCCCTTTCTCTTCCAAAGGTCCTGAGGAAATTCTCCCGATAGAAGCCACAGGAGCACATGGACACGAGCAGGACACAAACCTGGGACAGTGCAGCTGGGACTGGCATGGGGTTTTACCTGCTTTACCCCTAAGAGAATGGAAAGGAGGAAACCTGTTTGAATCTTTAGCAAGTTTCCACCCTTTTTATCCCACAATGAAACTGTTTAGAGACAAGGAGTCACACTTGGTGTCCTTGGTCTCGGTGCTTGAAGGCCAGCGCTGGCGTTTTCAGGGATGGTATTTGGGATGACAAAGTGTTTGCAAGCAGGGGTGAATCATTTCCCTAAGGACACCCTCACACTCGTGTTCAGGAGGAGAAAATGTTCTGCCTTTGGCCTTGAGAGTCTTTCAGCATCTCCCAGGTGCACTGGTCAGGCTCGTCAGCCTCACACGGCGTGGTCCCCGCTCTGCTGTGCCCGTGCTGCTGCTCCCAGCACAGAGCAAGCACAAACCCCAGCACCAAACTGCCCCGGAGCAGGAGCCCTGGGGCACGTGAGAGACAGCCCCACAGCACGGGCAGGAAGGGCCTTCAGAAAGCTCAGACCCCTCTTCCTTTGGAGCAGATGTCAGTCACTAAGGAACTGCGCTGGCAGGAAATGTGTGCCCCCTCCTTCACCCCTGCCTGGCTCCCAGACTGAATTTGCACTGGAGAGTGATGGAAAACTTATGTTCATATCAGAAAATAAGAAAAAAACTCCATATAAGCAGGATAATCTAAATTACTTATCCCTGTAATTTCAAAATATTTTTATAATATAAATAGGTTAATTTTTAATATTAATTTTTAGCATAAATTAGCTGAAGTTTTATTGTAGGAGTTGTGTCAAAGCAGACATCAGAAAATAATTTCAAATCTTCTCTTAAACTCCTGTTTTAAATTTGTTTCAAATAAGGGAGCCCTGCAAACTGTCACTTTCCTGTCTCAGCTTCAACAGGCATCTTCCAAGAAAAATATTTTGCCAGAAAGTTCCCAAACAGCTTTTCTACAGCATCACATTATTCCTAGACCTTATAATAGGAGACCCAGAGTTATCGATCCCAAAGTCTTTCTTGGTCATAAACACTTTTTTTATTAAAGGGAAAGCAGAGCCATGAGCTTCTCCACCTTCAGCACAGGCCTGGCTTCGCAGCTGGTCCTGATGGCCACTTTGTGCCTGCTCTGCAGGGGCTTCTGCAGGGTGGGAGCTGGCAGTGGCAGGGCCCAGCACCAGCAGAGACAGAACTGGAAGCCCTTGGCCATTTCCACCCACTTGAAACTGGTGTCTTGGCAGAGCTGAGCTGCCTCTCCAGGCACTGTCTGTGCCTGGAGCCCCAATTCCTGAGCAGAGCACTCCTTGTACCCCCACTCTGTGAGCCAGGGACCTGTGGGATCCCTCTGGGCTGCTCTTCTGAAAATCAAAGTGCTGGATTTGCCTTCCCCATTGGCCCCTCTTCCTTCTTCCTTAACAGAAAGGGTGCCCTGAGGAGGGAAAAGAGAAATTCCTTCTTCCCTCTGCCTCTTCCATGGCCAGCTACAATCAGCTTTGCTGATGAGATGGCACACACCACATCCAAAGCTGCCACAGGAACAGGACAGGGAGCAGTGCCACACGTGGTGACAAGCCCTGGGATGACAGGACAGGGAGGGGTCAGTGCTCAGCCCCACAGGGGGACAGGGCCAGGTCAGTGCTCAGCCCCACAGGGACACAGCACAGGGGCAGAGGGGCAGGAGCAGCCAGGCAGCCCTGAGGCACCCTGCTCTGCCAAGGCTCTGCCAAGGCTCTGCCAAGGCTCTGCCTGCTCCCTGCCCTGGCAGCAGGACAGGCACTGACCTGCCTGGAGCCTCGCTGGGATCTCATTGTTGGCTCAGCCCAGCTCCTCTGTGGCTCTTGGCCCCTCGTCATGAGCCACAATGGTACAGGATGACAAAGTCACTGATCCCCTCCAGGAGTTTCACAAGCTTCAAACATCTAAAGCAAACAATACAAATAGAGCAGCAATTGTGTACTGGAAGTGTTCTTTTCTGTCTTGCATTTAAAAAAAGCCTTTTTTCTTTCCATCTGTGTTGGGAGATTGGGGATCTGCGGGCTGTGCTGGGTAGAGCTGCATCCCTGTCCCCACAGCCGGGCTGTGGCACTGGGGGACGTGCCCACGGTGTCACAGGGCCAGCACAAACAACGGGACTGGGACTTGATCCAGAAAAAAACTTCTCTCCAAGTCTTCCCAGATACAAGGCTCTCTTCACTGAGTCATGACACATTCTTTAAGCAATGACACTGAAAATGAGGCCACGACAAATGAAAATGAAAATCAGCCAATGTTAAGGAGTTACACATTCCCTCACCCGTGTCCAGAGTGGCTGCTCACAGATCCTGCATCCATCCTCCAGGCAAACTCAAACAGGAATTGCTCACCCTCTGACAAGTGACTGTTCTACAGAATTTCCAGGTAAAGTCTGAGTTAGAGGCATTTTTACAAAGGAAAGAAAAGGCCCATCATCTTCTGTGCCACAGATGGAAACCTGAGTGGTTTTGTGAGCACAGCATCAGGGTCAGAACAGGTCCATCTGAGTTTTCTATTCCTAGTCAAAAGCTTTACAAAAGAACTCTGTGCCAGCAACTCCCACAACCTTCTTTGCATGGAAAGGGCAGCGACCTTCTGGCCAGCTAAAAAATGAGAATATCCAGGGTCCTGCTGACCTCTTTCCCTTCTTGCAGAAGAAGAAAGGCTGGGAGAGGAGACGGAACCCACAGTGACTGGGGGCATTCAGGATGCCCTGTTACCCTCCTTCTGAATGACTCCCAAATTCAGCCAGGCTCCAGCTTTTCCCAGCAGCTTCAGCACAAAGCAAAACACAGGAGCTAATCCTCAGAGGCAGCAGCTGAAATAACTGCAGGTCAGACAGCCAGATCCTGCTGGATAGGTTTGAGTCTTTCAGAGAATTATGAAGTTTTTCATAGAAAGAAAAGGTTATGTTTGAGCTCCTGTCTTTGCCCAGAATTAAGGTGTCCTGGCCCCTCCTCGTCATCCTTTGCTCTGCCCTGGAGGGAGCCACAGTTAAGCCCATATGCCAAGAAACATCAAAATATTTAGGTACTTATTTCCTAGTTGGACTGATAGATACAGGCTGTTAGGCATTTGCATAGGAATTAGGGCCATTAGGGCCTTTCAAAACTGGACTTAAAATTTGTTTTACCCTTACTGAAGCAGAAAGCTCTGGCATCATCATGAGAACAAATCACACAGGAGCTGGCTGTTTTCCACATCACTGCCTTATCCCTTGGGCATTAACAATATTGAAAATTCATGGGAAAACACACACAAGAGACTGCTTTGGGCAAAAATCCCCAGCCTTATAGAACATACAGTGGTGAATGATGATCTCAACATAAAATTAATGACCCGAGAATATTTTTTACTTTTCCTGCCATAATGATGAATTTGTAGAACTAATAAAGACAGTGGATAAATGGTTAATGTTCCCCTGCAGATGGTCACAGTTTATTACTATTATTACTATATTATTACCATAATGATTCAGAGACTGGCAGGGAGAGCCTGACCAGCGGAGCAAAATATCTTGGAGGTGAATGTCACTTTTAGCTCCTCCACAACTGTCCCTTCTTTAGGGTTCTCTAACAGAAACTGCTGCACAAGAGGCTCTCCAAAAATTGATCCCTATCGTTTGCCTGTGTTTCCTCAAGGAAACAAAAACAGGAATTTCTGCAGACAACTTCCTTTGTGAGCAGGCACAGGCCCACAGGTTCCTGCCAGGGCACACTGGCAAAGTGTGGTGGTGCTTTTCAACCCTATACAACTGGAAGGAAGAGCCTTTTCACATCTATCAGGATTTTAAATGGGAAACAGAATTAAAATGTTTCACAGCAGCAAAGTTTCCTGAAGTTGACTTCTAGCTGAGCAGCCTTCCTGAGCACAGCTCAGCTGTCCTTCCCAAAATACAGCGTGTACTGAGCACTCTCTGCTGTGTCTGAACTGCTTTACTGCTCTACTTTTCTCTTCAGAAACAAGCATATTCTATGGTTGTTTTTCTTTAAATAGTCTGGTCTGGCCTGGCAGGAATGAAAAGCACAGAGGAACAGGCCAGTTCTCTGCTCATCTTTTTGCTGTGCATTAATTCTGGATGTGGTCCAATCTCCCTTTGAGCGAGTGGGAATCTTTCAGGTTAGGAAAAACCAGGGCCAGGATCTGAGTTTCACACCTGAGGGAACTGATGCACAGAGCAACATATTCTTTTTTTTTTTAATCAAGCCTTGATCTTGAGTCTCTCAGATCAATGCCCTGGCTGACAGCATCTGCTTCCCTGGTTTGTCTTGATCCTCCACCAGCTTTGCTTACTCAACTTTGAGCAAAGTGGAAGACAAATTCAGCCAAAGGAGATGCACTGGGAAGCCTCTGTAAATCCCAGCCAGGGCAGAGAGGAGTGATTTCCATCACTGCCAACAGCCAGAGGAGCACAGGGGAGCTGAGAGCTGCCAACAGCTGGGAGCAGCAGGGCCCCAGGAGAGCCAAAGCTGCCAGAGATGGGATGGACCTGAGCTGATCTCAAACCAGCACAGCAAGCACGGACAAGTAAAGGATCTTTGACACTGCAGCCTCAAATTCCCCTGCTCCATTACTGTCCCAGTAAACCCAAATGGTGTCTGACACCTCTGCTGGACATGTGTCCCCAGCCCCTGTCCCTGTCCCCAGCCCCTGTCCCAGAGCAGCAAATGGACTTGCACAGCCTGACCTGCCTGGTGACTGTGGATGTTCTGGCTGTATTGTCCCCAGGACATCATTTGTTGTACAAAGCAAGAAATAAAATTCAAAACAAAGTAAAACAAAGTTGATTATTATTACTCCAGAGATTTTGATTTGGTGGGACTGCCTCCTACTACTCACCATATAATGTTACATTAAAATCAAATGATATTACAAGAGCATGTTTCAGAGTAAGAGCGTGAGACAAAAAGGCAGCTGTAATTTTAGCAGCCTTGTCTGTAACACCAGTGCTCCTCGGACTCTGGATGAGGATGATGCATGTTTTACAGACACGCTTTTACTGACTATAATTTATAGCCTGAAGCATGAATGTCTTTGTATGAGAAGAACAATTCTGTTTTCCAGTGAGCAAACAGCTCTCCAGAAGGCACCCAAGTCCTCCAGAGAGAGGCAAAGGCAACAAAATGTTTAAGGCAGAATAAAGGATTTACTGCTGGACCAGCAGAGACTGTATATAACCTTTTTTACCAGTGAGCTTCCCTGAACAACACAAACGAGAGATTCCAGCCTGACAATGAGATACAGCAGTCTGGCAATCTGCTGCTGGATGTGCAGGGTCTGAGGGGACAGAAAACTCACTTTTCTGGTAAAAAGGGATGAGTTCTGAGCAAAACACCAGCTCTGAGCTGCCCTGCAGGGCAGCAGCCCCTTGGGCAGTCACATTGTGAACAAGCCCCTGGCACAGCAGCAGTGCTGCTCCCCTCCTCTCCCTCCCCCTTTCCCCAGGACACCCTTCAGCCCCACGGAGAGCTCACTCCCCACACTATTTCCCAGGAGAGCCTTGGGGGACAAGGTGGAGGCGAGTCTCTCATGCATGCCATGACCATGGGGTGACAGAACAGCCCTAGGGGGGTCCTCACCATGGTTCTGAGGGATCACTTTGAGCAGCAGCACTGAAAGAAAACCGAATTTTGCAGAACCAAATCCAGCCCTTTTTGCTCCCCAGTAAAAATGGATTTGTCACTCATCAGTTTTCCAGCACTAATAAACTATCTGAGCTCTAGCTAATAAAGAGGTGAAAAACGCTCATTTCAAACATGCTTGTTTCCCAAAAATGTACCAAATTTATGCACATTTAATTACTGCAGTTGCAGAATAAAATGGCCTTTGTCTGTATGTTCCCAGTAATTGCACATGGTCATTAGCATAGTCTATGCATTAAAGAACATCTTAATATTTAGTGATAAAAATAGTAGCAGCTCTGTAGATGGCATAAATGAATGGCTCTAAAGTTCTCACAGTTTACTTCCAGTAAGGTTTGCTCTGTAATTTTTAACCAATCAACATATTTTGGGTTGACAAATGTGAGCTGATATGGATCATGTTGCCTTGTGAGGCTGCAAATAGATTTTGCAAATGTGTTTCAGGGTGCGGAGGTGGCTCATGCGAGTGAAGCTAAAGAGGAGAGAGATGGACACGTTCTGGTTCCTGGGGCTGGATTTGAGTCTGTCTCATCTGTCTGTGCTCATTAATCAGTCCAGAAAGGAAATACTGATCCTATTCACAGAGTGCACGACTTGTACTCAGAGCAGAGGGAGTGACAGAGCTCCACAGTCCTGCAGAGGATCCAGCAGAAAGCACCTCGTGTGTCCCACTGTGCCACAGCAGCAGGGGAAAGAGCAGGCACTGCTGCTCAGCTTCCAACTTCTAATGGAGCCAACGGGATTTTCCAAGATGCATTGATTTTTTTAAAATAAAATAAAATAAAGTAAAATAAAATAAAGTAAAATAAAATAAAATAAAATAAAATAAAATCTAGAGACTTGTAGGGTGAAACAGAAAAAGATTTGACAGAAATGCTTTCTCCTTTCCGCTCATAATCTGCACATACGAAACAGGCAGAGAAGGGCATTGCTGAGGTTACACACACACACAAAAGCCAGGCTTAGTCAGACTTTCTGCAGCCTGGGTCAGCACAATCCTCCATCCCAGTGTGGCTTGGGGCACTGGGTGTGGAGAGGCAGAGGCTGGGATGTCTGTGTGCACCAAGAGGGTGAGGATGGAGAGCCCAAATGCAGCCCCCCCAGCACAGCTCAGCTGAACCCCACATTCTCAGAGAATCTGGTCTTTGAGGCACCCTCAAACCTGCTACTCTTAAAACTTGAGATCCAAGTAGCCCTAATATTCACCTAACCCACACAGAAACTGGAAGTTTGATTGGGTTTTAGTTGGAAGTTAGATTTGTTTTATGATGTAAAAAGAAATCTCTACTGCTGCTTAATGCTTTGTCATACTCCAACATTTTGTTTCTTCTAAAGAAAAAGAGACACTTCATTGACTTGCTCATTCATTTCAGGAAGAGCAATATTTGAGAGCTCTGAAAAATGTTCAAGAGCAACTTATATGAGGAGCTGTAACAGCTGGAGTGGAACCATTACTTGTTCAAAACTAAAATTTGCTACAACTGTATGATTTTATGTCTGGCAAGATATAGTAAAATCATCGCATAATAAATTACTTACAACTGACCTATTTTTATTTACAGCAAGCAGAGAAAAAAATATCTGCAAATGAGCTGGGGGAGGAGGAGGGGCTCAGAGAGTGTCTACAGGAGCTACAGGGAGCCAGGCCCATTGAAGAAGAGCTACAAGGAAAATTCAGTCTGTGTCTCTGGGATGGACACAGCCTTCACTCTCAGAAGAAAGAGGATGGGTACCCGAGGGCCCCTTTGCACAGCATGTGCATGAAAAGTCCCTAACTGAGTAAAATTTGTGTGGCTGTCTTCCCCACAGCTTTGATTTGGTAAAATTTCAGTGGATGGCTTCCAGCTCCTGGTCCATGGAGCCACAAGGGAAAAGGCAATTTCATGGGGCAGCAGGACCGTGCACAGAGACCTCCTGAAAGTGCCTGGCCCCTGGGCAGGACACAGGAGGAAGAAGGCAAGAAGCCGGTGGTGCAGCCAAGGCAGCTCAATGCCTTGGGCAATCTCCAGGTGCCCAGGGGAGAGCTGGAGAGCGTCCGAGCAGCCACCCTGGGAGCTGCTCCTCTACCCTGGGAGCTGCTCCTCTACCCTGGGAGCTGCTCCTCTACCCTGGGAGCTGCTCCTCTCCACCCTGGGAGCTGCTCCTCTACCCTGGGAGCTGCTCCTCTCCACCCTGGGAGCTGCTCCTCTACCCTGGGAGCTGCTCCTCTCCACCCTGGGAGCTGCCTCCTGCACCAAAACTGGGAGCTCGCAGAGGTCTCAGCTTCACCAAGGGAGCAGGCAGCTTGCACTGAAGTCCCCAGTCCATTTGTACACAGCTACTGCAGAGCAATGTGTTTATTTTCCTATGGTTTGGTAGATTGGTTATAAAGTACCCTCCTAATCTGCCACCGAAATTCTGCAGAGGCAAGTGAGCTGAAATAGGTTCTGGAGTTGTGTGCTGGTGACATTCATGCATGTTTCTAAGCTTTATGATCTTAACCAACACACACTGTGTGTGCCTGAAGGACACTGACACAGTGAATCACGTTCTCAAAGAAAGCAGCAATTTTCTGCCTTTCTCCTGTTACTCAAACTAATGTAGACACTAAATGAAATTCTGTCAAGTACCTTAAAGTAAGTTACATACCAGCACCCACTGCTGCCTTTTAGCTTGGCTTTTCTCAAAAATAAAAGCTGTAGTCTTAATTCCATTAAAGCTGAGGCAAAATACCCAGTTCAGAGTGGTGTTACATCCTTTGTACCTAGTCTGCCAATGTGATAGAAACAGATGCGATAGGAGAGGAGCAGAAGAAAAATATTCTGATGGGAAATGCCCTTTTTCAAATACTGAAATTCTCCAACTTAAATTTTATCCAAACACTGTCCATTGAAAAAAAAACAAACCCATCTGTTTTATGGCTGCAGCTTGTTCCTCCCATGCCCTCGATTCTATTTAAGAATGCTTTTTAGAAAACCCTTTTCCCATTAAAGCAGTGTAGTGCTGCATTTTTTTTCTCAGTGACAATGGAAATGCATAAAGGGGGAAGGAGGGAGGGCAGGGAAAGGCATTTCCATCTCCTCGCTGTCCTGTGCTCCCGTGCTCCGGGGCTGCTGGGGCTCGGAGCCAGCAGTGAAGCTGCACCACAAAAGCAGGGACACGGCACAGGCTGTGGGATCTGACAGAGGATGACACAGGGTGTCACAAAAGTGCTGTATCAGGCAGACAGGGGAGGGAAACAACGAGAGACACTTCACAGCTGTCCGGGCTGAGGTTTGCAGCCATCTGAGCATTGCAGGGGCAGAAACCTTTCCTCAGGTCTCGCACAGAGCACATATCCTTCTATTAATGGCAAAACCGCACCAGAATTAGACACATTCTTCTCTGGAGCTTCTTTCTGCTCCTGTGTATTTATAGCCTCTTTCAATCCAGATAACGTGGCTGACAAAGCAGGATTGATTTGATTAGCATGTAAATAAAGCCTCATTGCTGCTCCTAGCTTGTCTGTCATGGTTATGTTTTGATGGGATTTCTGTCTGCCTTTTCTATTTACATCTGCTGCTTAGAATCTTAGAACCATTTAGGGTGGAAAAGACCTCTAAGATCATCAAGTCCAATTATTAACCCAGCACTGTCAAGGCCACCACTAACCCATGTCCCTAAGTGTCACATCCACACAGCTTTCAAATCCCTCCAGGGATGGGGACTCCACCACTGCTCTGGGCAGCCTCCTGAGCCTCTGCAGAGCTCCTGAGCCTTTGGGAAGGGTTCAGGTCTCTGGGAACACAGGATCCATCCTAGGCATTTGGCACTTGCTCCTGACCCAGCTGAGGGAGCAGGATCCCATCAAAGCCATCCTGCAGCTCTCTCCTTGTGAGGGAGAGAGAATACTGGTACACCAATGTCTCATTATTCAAGCAGTACAGTCCTGAACAGCTTATAGGGGAAAGAAAGAACTCAGGCATGTTCCACTGAATGCTGGGAACAGAGCAAAAGGAGCCTCAGACAGAGAGGTTCCAGACTGCACTGTTCAAGAAATGGCTAAATACATGCTCCCCAGAATTAAACAAACAAATCCTCCTTCCAAATAAATTCTACCACACCCCTGTCACTTCCAGAGCTGGGGCTGTTTTGTGTCACTGTAGCAAGGAAGGATAAATCTGCAGAATTTTCTAACAGAAAGAGCTCCAGGACTGGATCCGGACAGTGAAAGATGGTTGACAATAACCTGTTAACAGGAGACAGAATCCTAACAAATGGAAGTGGCAGAAATCCACAACACGAGGCAGCAGACTGCGAGCTATAACTGATCATCAGATAAACTGCTATTACCAACACAGGACTTAAAAATAAACACAGGAATTGTCTTGCAAAACTATCAGAAGAGATGCCAAGCAGAGGATGGGGTCTGTCTACGTGGGCACACGTGCACTCCGACAGGCTCCAAGGATGGGCTCCCTGCAATCAGATGTGCAGTCAGCTGTTAGAGCAACGGGCACATCAGGAAAAACAGAACTTCTGATTCAAACTGAAAGGAAGAAATCACCTTCTTGAGGTTCACCCAGAACAGCATTGCAGAAAGGTTTTGTTAGAGCAATGCCACATCAGTTTGTTTGCCAGGGCTGGCACAGCCAGGGGAATAAACACGCTGAACCTTCACACTGCTCGCTCTGGAAACAGAGTGGAAAGGATTCATCTGATGTGAGGAAGAAAGAAGCACAAAAAATAAGTTTAAACCAGTGTCTCTGTAAAACAAATCCAACAAAACTGTGGTTTCAGATGGACTATTATTCTTCATTTAAAAACTACTCCTGCACAATCCCTGAGGAAGGCCAGGGGAGGACCCAGCACCTGGGGCACTCCAGGCCCTTCCATGCATTCCAGGCTCCTCAGGTGACCTTGACAAAGCCATCGCTGGTGTCTGATCCCCTTCCTGAGGTGGGATAAAGGAATTTCTGCAGGGAAATGCTCCCATCACAGACTGCAGGCAGTGACCACACCGAGGGCAGGGACCAGGGCTGAAGGAGCCAGCCCAGCTCTCTCATGCCTGCACTTCCTTAATAACCTCCCATGTCACGTTGGGGGAGGGTTATTATTATTATTATTATTATTATTATTATTATTAGCTCAGCAAAGAAACCACCTCAGAAGCACTCAGTCACTATTGTGCCCACTCTGGGCTGTGGAAATTAATGGGATTGTAATTTGTGAGTGGAGCAGAGCACTGCCAGTGGGACTGCTCCCTGTCCAGGTGCAGGATGCAGGAGCTGTGCCTTGGCTTCTGCTGGGGCTTGGTGCTCCAGCCATGGCAGGATTCAGCACGGAGGCTCTGCAGCACAAGCCCTTAGAAACTCTGCATGTTAGCAAATTTTATTATGAGATAAATCACAATATATCCGATTAATCTCCCGGTTTGTGGCAGCAGGGTTAGACTGCAGGCTGACAGCCTGCATGCTTGGATTATATTATCCAAAGGAAGCACCAGCCAAAGACTGCCTAATGTCATTTTCCCTCATTAAAAGGTTATTAGTGATTGCACTTGCAGTGCTGCGCTGCATCCCGACGCTCGGCGCTGTTTCAGGGGACGGCATTTTCCACTCTCATTCAGAGGGAAGGGATGCAAGGAAGTTCACAATCACGAACGTCTGGGCAGGGCAATGTCCATCCCTGCCTTGTTCACGTGGGCCTTGGATCAAGGTTCCACGGCCATCAGGCGGCAGGACATCATCAACGGGAATGTCCCTGGACTGGGTACAGGGGAGGGACCGAGCCCGGCACAGCCCGGTGGCAACAACAGCCCCGCGGGGCACTCCTGCAGCAGCCACGCGTGAGCCCCACACCTACACCGCCAGCGGGACCGCTCCGTGTGAGCCCAGAGAGCCCCACACCTGCACCGCCAGCGGGACCCATCCCTGTGAGCCCAGAGAGCCCCACACCTGCACCGCCAGCGGGACCCATCCCTGTGAGCCCAGAGAGCCCCACACCTGCACCGCCAGCGGGACCCATCCCTGTGAGCACAGAGAGCCCCACACCTGCACCGCCAGCGGGACCCATCCCTGTGAGCCCAGAGAGCCCCACACCTGCACCGCCAGCGGGACCCATCCCTGTGAGCACAGAGAGCCCCACACCTGCACCGCCAGCGGGACCCATCCCTGTGAGCCCAGAGAGCCCCACACCTGCACCGCCAGCGGGACCGCTCCGTGTGAGCCCAGAGAGCCCCACACCTGCACCGCCAGCGGGACCCATCCCTGTGAGCACAGAGAGCCCCACACCTGCACCGCCAGCGGGACCCATCCCTGTGAGCAGAGAGCCCCACACCTGCACCGCCAGCGGAACCGCTCCGTGTGAGCCCAGAGAGCCCCACACCTGCACCGCCAGCGGGACCCATCCCTGTGAGCAGAGAGCCCCACACCTGCACTGCTCACAGGGGCTGTGTCCAGCTGTGCCCCGCGGTGTCTGTCTGGCTGTGTCCCACCTCGCTCCGCCCGGCCCATCCCCGGCCCATCCCCGGCCCATCCCCGGCCCATCCCCGGTCCATCCCCGGTCCAGCCCCGGTCCAGCCCCGGTCCATCCCCGGCCCATCCCCGGTCCAGCCCCGGTCCATCCCCGGTCCATCCCCGGTCCAGCCCCGGTCCATCCCCGGCCCAGCAGCGGGAGCGCGGCTGCAGCCCGGCCCGACGGAGCCGTGTGGGCAGGTTCCACAATTGCCAGCCGCAGGAAATCCGGGTTATTATAGGTTTAGATAATAAAAACCTTCTGCCTTGGAAAGAAAAAGCTCCAAATCTTGAAATTTCCTGTGGAACGAAGTCCAAGGAAAAGTTGACTCACTGAAACGCTGTGCTTTAACCAGATTGGTATGCATGATATGAATATTAACTATAATAAGGAAATTACAGTTAAATACAATATCCATATTTAACATAAAATTAAACAAAACAAGACCATCAGTTCATTTGGGCTATTCCAGCAGGGAATTCAGACTAAATTAACACAGCCCACAAAGCATCTTAATTTGAAGATGTGACTGAAATGTTGTGGTTCTATTGGCAGATTTCTTAACAAAACCAAAGTTTTTAGCTAAGTTATGTGGCTTCAACAGTAAAACCCCTTTTCCAGGGGCACAATCCTACCCTAACAATACCCTGGACAAGGTCTGAGCATCTCCAAATCCCAGGACTGTTCCCGGTTGGTGGGACCACAGTCCCTGCTCCCATTTTGCTGTCCCACAGCCTCCTGCTTACTTGAAAACATGGAGCAAAGCGCCGTATTTAAGCAGATATTATCCAATTTCTGTTCAGAATAATTTCTGCTCTCTTCTCAAGGGGTGGGCACCTCTAACCACTTTGGTGTTTTGAATCCCTCCTTCTAAAACCCAGCTCCTCCCTCAGCAGCCATCTGCCAGGGCTGCTGCAATCAGACATCGCGGGACGCGAACCAGGACAGCCATCCTCAGGGCAGGCACGCCTCTGCCTTGCTTGTAACATATTGGCTATTTTTATCCATTACCGAGAGCTAAAAAAAATGATTTTTTTTTTAATAAGAAGTACTTCAGGGAAAAAGAGCCTGCACCGAAACCTTCAGTAATTCCTGAGCAGCTCATCCCCCACACACGCTCGGTACCCCCAGCCCCTTCCCCCGGCCGCCCCCTCCCGCTCCGAGCAGGGACACGATGGGAAGGGCCGGGGGGGCTCTGACTGCCTGTCCCCCTCCGGGCTGCTCCAGCCATCGCACACCACTGTGCCCCGGTGCTGCTTGCCATTTTTGGCAGTCAGGCCCAGAAATATGCAGAAGACATAAATAATTCCTTTTTCGCAGTCGGTCAAGAGGATGGAGCGCTGGCTCGGGCAGCGGCGGGGCCGGGCCGGCACCGCGGCCACAGCGAGCACTGCAGGGCTCCCTGCCCACCCTTCCCGGGTGAAGGAAAGGAGAGGAACCCAGAGATCTGACGGCACCCTGAGACAGAAGGTGTTTTTATCAGGAATTATTGCAGGAGCACGGGGGCAGGCCAGCAGAGGCTGATCCAAAGGCACCCAACTGCAGAGGGTTCCTGTCCTGAAGTGCTCCCAGCCCAGGGTTTGGGGTAACAGTGCCCTTGGGGCTGCCCTGTGAGGCAGGACCTCGCTCCAGCACAGGCAGGGGAGGTTTTTAGTGGAGACAGGAGCCTCTGCCCAGGCTGCCACATCTCACCACAGCTGCTCAAAGTGGGTCTGTGCTGGAGAAGTGCTCTTGGAGAGTGAGTTCCTCTTGCCTCCATCCAACATGTGTCCCGTACCTGGATGCTGCCATCCACCTGGGGCTTGGCTTCTCCACAGCTGCTGCCTGCCAGGAGGCTGAAGATCCCAGGCAGAGAGAGACTCCCTTGCCAGGGAAACAACCACTCCTCTTACCTGTTACAGCACGGCTGAGTCTCACTGGGACATTAGGAAGTGTCCTCGAGCTCTGAGCCTCTGCAAGGTGCATTCTCCCTGTCTAGGGCTGCTGACAGCCTCCCCAGAACAGCTCCTAAACCTGTGAACTCAGCCTTCCTGGCCCCTTCCTCACCCCTTGCCCTGCCCATCAGGAAATGCCAATGCAGGAGGCAGACCCCGACTCACAGCAGCAGCGCCGGGTGGTACCGAGGTGCTGGCACTGCATTTTAGAACCCAAAATGGTGCTCAGGCCACAGCTTACTGCCCAGCATCTGACTCTGCCTCCCCTCAGCACCTCTCAGCCACGCTGACTTGGCTCTGACCACGACCTAACCCAACAGTGGGAACCTCAAACCAATTCAAGCTCTGAAAATTCCTGTTGTCTGTCTGGTATCAAAATCCATGGTGACATCTCTGCTCTGCCAGCTTGGTGTGAGAGCAGCTGCTCCAGTAGACAGAAAGCAACATTGACTGACACAGGCCTGATTCTTAACTCAGGACCTGCCACATCCAGGCTGCACAGAGCAATCACAAAAATAGGCAGAAAGGCAGGAGATGTGCTTTCAGAACAGGATGGCTGCTCCCATCAGCAGTGGACACAGCCCCACCTGGCACACCAGGAGGAAGCAGGTGTGAATAAGAAAATGGACCAGTGCTGGTCCTTGGTCAGTTAAGGACCACGCTTAAATTTGATCAGGTCTTCCCTCTCTGCTCACTGTTCAGTCACTTCTGTTGCAAATGGGGTCACCTCACCAGCTCTGCAGCTCCTCCCCTCCCCATTTCAGATCCACCAGCACTGCCCCCGTCCCGACTGTGACCTGCTGTCCATGCAAAGCTGGACAAGCTCCTCCTGTGGCAGAGGAAAAGGATGGGAACACTCAAAGCCCATTGCAATTTCCTTCCAAATTAAATAGATCTCAGTGACGAGCAAGGTGTCTTCATGCCCCACATCTGCTTCCCTTTGCCTGCAGAGCAAAACCAAGCATGGGGCAAACCAGCAATAGTGAGGAAGACTGCAGGCTGGGCAGACCTGCTGATCCATGGGCAGGGATGAGGAAACTCTTCAGGACACGAGGCACTCTGCCTCCCCAGCTGGGAGGATGAGGGCCCTGGAGGCTTTGGCTCCCCTCCCCACTGCTGGGGCCCCTCAGCCCAGAAAGTCTGTGATCACCACGGCAGGAGCCTGCAGGGGCATCAGACCTGGGCTCACAGTGAGAAAGTCTCAACCTGAATATCTGAACAGGGTCTCTGAAACTGGCCTGTGCCCGAGTCTCATGTGCAGAAATGATCTCCCCCCTTGGAACACCCTGTGACTGCACTGGCTGCCAAGGAGCCTGGCCAGCAGAGTCGGGAGCACTGAGACAGCTGCTTCACGCCACTATTTACTTCAGCTCTCCAAATGTAAGAAGAAAAAAATCCTGTGCCCTGAAATATTTTCCTGTGCCCTGAAAACAAAACACTCCAGAGTTTTGGCACCACAGGCTGATCCTTAGTAGGTGGAGATTTGCATTGACTCCAGCTGAGCTCTGCTCTTTGACATCAGCACAAGAACTCGCCTGCGTCTGCAAATGCCCTGCTTATGCAATGCCACTAAGTACATTCCCTCGCTGCTGCTCCACCAGCTCATAAATCCAGCCCTCTCCGGCCCCTGAGCGCCGGGGGCTGCGGCTGCTCCACGGGAGCAGGGCTGGGCTGGGAAACCAGCGCTCCTTTTGTTTGTCCCTCGGCACTGGGGGTGTTGACAGGTGGGAATCCTGAAAGGTTGCTCCAGGGATAAAACCGTGTCCTTCTCTCTATGGGAGGGCTTTCCACGTCCCACCCTGCAGCCCCCGGAGAGCTGCTCCTCTGCCTGCCGAGGCACAGAGCTCCCCCGAACCCGCTGCCAAGGCCCTTCGAGCTGCAAAGAGGGAAAAATCTCACGCTTATTCACTGTGGGTGAAAAAAATATTTGCTGGAGGGCCCAGTTTAATGAATAATGAGGGGATAAAAGCGCTGCAGCAGCCCCAGCAAATCTGTTTCATGCTCAGAGCTTCCCTTTCCCATTGCTCTGCTGGCCCTGGGTTCCCGTGGCACTGACAAAGGGAGCGCAGCCCCCGGGGACAGCAGCGGGGACAGCAGCGGGGACAGCAGCGGCGACAGCAGCGGGGACAGCAGCGGGGACAGCTCGGAGCGATGCTCACAGCCCCCTCCGCCCCTGCACACGCCGAGCTCCCCCTCCGAGCGTCCAGCCCAGCCCCTCTCCGAAGGGAGACGCCACGCCCGTGTCCCCAGCCCTTCCAAGCTTCTCCAAAAGCCGAGCCTGGCACAAACCACCAACAAAATAAGGTCCGCTAATGGCCCTGCAGGCTTTGCAGGCTCCAAATGAGCGGGGTGTCTGGATTTTCCTTCTCGTGCTTTTAAAGTGTCCCCAGTCGCAGCTTGCGGCTCCAGCAGGGGGAATGAGCTGCCATGGAAACCTCCAAATGCCCTTTTCTGACAGCGGCTGCCGAACGCACGGCTGAGAGCATTCCCTCCCCAAGACACACAACTGGGAAATTACCCCTGCTATCGCTGGTGCGATCTTCTGTGTGCCTGCAATGTTAAGATAAACGGTTTGGAAACCTGTGGAGCAAATTCACTGCAAATGAGGTTGGGCACAAAAGCATCATAAGCCAAAAATTCAAAGAAATCCAGATATTCACCACTATATTCCAATCTTGTCCTGGGCTAATGAGTTTCCTTCAATGACATTTGCTGCCACAAAGGCATTTCCTGGTGCTAGGAGACCTCCAAGGGAAAAAAGAATGATTTCCATTTCTTGCAGGTAGACCATGATTCAGATCATCTCTCACCCACATCTCCCTTTGATCAGGCCATCGCGGAGCACTGCCAGTGAGCCATGAGTCCTCAGCTGAATGAGGCTGATGGGCAGAGGCATGGGATGTGCAGCACAGCACTGGGAGGCAGGAGCACTCCCAGCCTCTCTGGGAGCTGCTGACAGTGCAGGCCTGGGAGGGTTTGGTGAGCATCCCCAAACACGAGAGCAACACAAACCCCTCACACTGCCCAGACTCGCCAGAAATTCAGCTGTTACTGATGCAGCTTGAAATCTACTGGCCCAGAGATGTTATTGAAGGGAAATCAGCAGATACTTAAGCTGCCTGAGGTCCTGCCTAGAACCACCATCAGTGCATGTCTCTTGGTACCCAGAAGCCGTCCAGAGCCTGGCCCAGGGTCAGGCACTCAGGTTGGCAGGAGGCTGCTGACAGCACAGGTGCCCTTCTGGCTCCTCAGCTCCTGCTCTGGACACACAACAGCTCCCTCGAGATGTGGGAAAGGGATTCAGAAAGGCAAACACCCAAACTTCCCCCTGAGTCCTGGAAGAGTCTCTGCTGTGAGAGCCGTGCTCTCATACCAACTACCCCAACTTTTACACTGAATTTCCCAGCATATTTGTTGTTTTAATGAGTTTTGCAGGGGCCTGAAGCAAGGACGGCTGATAAGATCTGTGAGTTTACTGAAATTGCCATCAAGGGAAATTCTGACAGACTGATAAGCAATCAAACGTAATTCCTGCAACAAGAGTCACCAGGCAGTTTAAAGATAAATGAACAGTAGCAGCCCCTGTGAATGGGGACTCCAGAGCTGTTGGACTCTTCCAGAAGACAGGGGGCACATCCAAAACATGCCCAGACAGCAAGAACAGGGACAGAGGTGGGGTGGAAGTAGCAGCTACAGAAGTACTGTACAAGACATTCATCACATGGCTTGATTTGGGTTTCTTCTGCTCAGTATTCAGGTCGTTTGACTTGCCTTGATGAGTGGAGGGAGGATTTCACAAGCCAGCTAGAAATTATTTCAACCAAACAATGTGTGAGTGTTGCCAGAGCACATCCCAGGCAAAGCTGAGAGGGAGAGGCAGAGGAGAAGGCCACTATTGGTTTGCTTGAGCACAGGGTATCGTTTGGATTTTAGCATTTAACTACGTGGCCACTGACACCCTCGGCCCTCTCCGTTTCCCTTCATCCCATCGTGCCAGGAGGGCTCCAGGCTGCTGCTCAAACGCCACCCCACCCTTGGCCACCAAAAGGAAGGGTCCTGCAGCAGCAGAGCATCGGCCTGGGGTACGCCCCTGCCGTCCCTTCCTTTGTTCACTTGTTGTGCCTGGCTAATCTGTCTTTAATCACTTTAAATTATCCAGCATTCAAAGGAGATGCCTTTTATAGGCTCTAATTGCCAAGCTCCTACCAGTTCTTGTTGCTGCAAAGCTCTTGTGCTGTCAGTCAGAGATGGTCCCTCGCTGCAAGATAACAACACGGAATTTCACTACACAGAGAGACCTTGTACAGGATTGGCATTTAATTACCAGGAAGAATCTAGAAGTTGCTAATTTCTTTATCAAAATATAGGATATGTTGGACATACAGAATAACCAAGGCTTAGGGCCCAGGTTAGTCCCAGTTTTCCCTGGCCCTTCATTTCATTATCATGAACCTGCAAGGATTTGTTCCCCATCCTGTACCTGAGGAAAGCAATGAGCAGCATCTTCCTGCCCATCACCTGCAGCCAGCACTCAACACAAAAGCTCCTGGTGGTCTCTCAGAGCAGAGCAGGGTCACACACATCCCAGCTTTCTGTCCTTGCCTGTGCAGGACTGCAGGAAAGCAGAGAGAGTGGCAGAGGGGCAGTGCCCTCCTCCCCATCCCCTGGAGCCCTGCAGGAGGCTCAGGGTGAGGGACAGTGCCAGGAGCGGCTGTCCCTGCTCTGCTGCAGCTCCTGACGTACAGGTCACACCCAGACAATGAGCTCCGGGCTGGTCGAATGTCAAGGCATGTGGGAAACCCCTGTGGGCACCTGGAAATACCAGGAATTCCGGTGGGCTTGCTTTTCTCCCTCTTTCTAACTCCCCAGCCTGGGATCCATGGGAGCCTCTCCATCTCTGCAGCAGAGCCAGGCCTGCATCTCTGGGAGTAAAGAAAATTGCAACAAATTCCTGGCCTGGAGCTAGAGCTCTTCTGGGCTCGTTTCTGCCAGGATCTGGTTGCTCTTTGCCTGTTTCCCTTTTCTTTGGAAGGTGCTTTTCCAGCCCTTCCCTTCCCGCTGCAGCTCCCCTTGGTTAGCAGGCTCTGCCATGGCCAAAGCTCCTGTGACCCTGCAGTGCCCAGGGAGGGCTGCACAGCTGCACCAGCGTCCAGCTCCCCTCCCCAGCTCAGACCCAGCTCTGCCTGCAAGACTCCTTTCAGCCTTTCTGGGAATCTTCCAGATGCTCCTTTAACTTCTTTTTTTTTTTTTTTTTTTTGAAGCCTACAGCTCTTTATTAGAATTTGCTCTAATCTTATTTTAATTCCTTCTGCAAAGTCTCTTGCTGCGTTAGATCTACTTTAATTCCTTTTGCAAGATCTCCACCTCTTGTTTTATGTCTCCATTTAAAGTCTTTTGGCCTAAGGTCCTGGGCTCTGTGCACGGCTCGGGTGTTTGCTCCATCAGATTCAGCAATTCCAGCTCACAGCTTGCTCCTTTGAAAGCAGCTCCTGCTCCTGATAGCCAGACTTATCCCTGTTTGATCTGGATCAAAGTTTGGGGCCCCACTAAGATGACCCAATTAATAGGAAAAACTGACAAAACACACTTAGGCATTTCTCTGATGAAATCCTACTTATTTATGCAGATTGAACAGCCCTGGTTCCCTGAAAAGAAACAGGAGTGAGGTTTCCTTTCTCACAGCTCCAGGCACGCATCAGACAAGACCTAGTCTCCCTAACTGCTCCTTTTAAACTTTTCTGGGATAACCCCCCAGGATGTCCCTCTTGATTTATTACCCTCCCTGTTGCTGTTTCTCCATTCTTTATTCTCCCCTTGCCTAGATTGATGAAAATTCATCAAACAGCTGCCTGGAGGTCTTTTCCTCAAGCTGTACCAGTGAGCAGACAGAAGGAAAGGGACATATTTTAGATGCAGAAAACCAAGGGTCAGCTCCTGCCGACCCTGCAGCTCCCACCAGTGCAGGCTGGGGTGAGTCACTCCTTCCCTTTGAACTGCATTCTCCCGTTTCGAAAATGAGGACATGACAAAGCCTTCAAGAAAATTTTGCTCTGGTTCGGACAGAAACTACAGAGTTTGTAAAGAAACAAGCTCCTCAGCGTGTGCAGCCAGCAGTGCCACAGCAGGTCCTGTCCCTGCCCTGCACACACACACATTCCCAGATCCTCTGGGGCTCCTGGCATCTCTCTTGAAAAGCAGGAACTCCAAATAACATCCCAGGCTGCCTGAAGCCCCCTGGATGCAACTGCAGGCAGAATTCAGTCATCCTGCAACTGCCTGGACTTAGAGAGGGGAAAGAGGGAAGGGAGAAATGAGCTTGTTTTTCTGCTTGTCAACTTTTGGAAGTGAAATGAGCAGCATGAAGAATTGCACTGGCAGACAGAAAGACAAGTTTTCACTGGTGGTAGGACCTTAAAAGACAATTGTTTATTTAAACTAACTCAAGGTCACAGAGATATCCAGTTAGAGAGAACTCTTTTTTTTCCTTCAAAATTCTGCATCTGAAGTTTCTCAGAGGATGAAGCAGGACAGTATGTGCATGTGGCTCCTGCTGATAGTGGGAGCGCAAAGGAGGGCTGGGAAAGATGCTGGAGCCTGAAGAAAAGCAGAAGCTTTCTGTGAAAGAGTACAGACTGGGCAGCACAGAAAGGTCAGCCCTCCCTCCCAGCAAGAGCAAAGCTCACAGGCAGCTGGAGGATTTCACAATCTCGTATTCTAGTTTTGGGAAAAAAAATTCAATCTCTACCGTTTGAGTAGTGAGGATTTAAATGCTGGGTTTTCCTGAACACCAGTGTATTTCCTCCCAGTGGCAGGTGGCTGGGCACGGCCAGGGTGAGCTGGGAACACAGCACAGCCCTTGGCAGAGCCTCTGAGCAGCCCGGGACACATCACACCTGTGAGCCCAGCCCTGGAGAAGGGCACCTTCCTTCCCTGCTCATCCTTCCCTGCACACAGACCTGGGCTCTCTGAGCAGCCACCTCACTGCACTCGGCCAGCTGGGTCATGGGCGAGTTACTGACCTCGGAGCGCTGGGTGAGAGGAAAATCAGCTGGCCCAGCCTCATCCTATTCCACTGAGAGCACGACTGGAACAAACTGCTGGTGGCTGTTTGCACCTGGGACATGAGTGCCCGGGTGGATTCCTTGTGCAGGCTGCTCCACTCACTGTTCACAGCTTGATGCTCTTTTGGAAGATGTAAATCATTGCCACTCTACAAATCTGGCATATCCATGGCCAAAGGGAGGAAATTTGGAGAAGTCACGTGGCAGAAAAGAGGTTTGAGCCCTTTTTTTGGAAGAGACTGCCTGAGGCATTGGAATGAGGTGGTGTCTGGAGAGAGCTTGGAAATTCAGATCTTGATTGTGAGCACAACCAAAGTGAAGTCTCATTTTGTAATTGAAAAGACAAAACCGTCAAAGCTCTTTGGATTTATGGCTACTGGAAACCACCTTCCAACTATTTTCTAAATTGCTTCTCTCCAAAATCAAAAGAAAGCTCTAAAGCTCTGTCTCTGCAGAGATTTTGCTGAAGAAGAAAAGCACAGCTTTTGGGATTTAAATTTGATTTGTTTTCTCAGGGGTTGGGTGATTTTTTTTCCCAGTACAACAGAAATTGACTGATGTCAGTACCATGGGAAATGGAAAATGGTTTAAAAGAGTTAACTCACTGTTTTCCTAAGCTTTCCTTCATGGATTTATATACTTGGGACCATGTGCTGGACAGATCCATGACTTAGTCCCTTCTTACAGCCTTTGCAGATAAAATACCTTCTCAATTTGGCCCTTCCATGACGCAGAAAGAAAAAGTCTTGAGAACTGTCAGAGAGCCAGCAGCCTGGTGCAGAGCCCAGGTGGGAGGGAGCCCCAGAGCCCCGGGTCAGCCCTGCCCAGAGGCAGCGTGTGCTGCCCGTGCTGCCCCTGCCAGCTCACAACTGCCCTGGGGACTCTGAGTCTGCAGCTCCCATCTCACAACCTCTGCTGATTTTCATTGGGAAGGACATGATCCATCCTCCTAGCACTGGGCTGTTGCTACAAGCACACCAGTCAAAGGCAGAAAAGATCCAATGACAGATTCCCAGCCATTGGATGGTGATCGGGAGTGATAATTAAAAATTATGGAGCAATGCAATGCCAGAGATATTGCAGATGCTTTCAGGATAAAGCTGAACAGCTCCAAACTGGAAATTGGGATGCTTTCTCCTGCCAGAAAACGTTTGCAATTTTGAACCCGTCTTTTACCCTGACTGGTGAAATACCCAAATCCACATAAATCTGCACTGCAGGAGCAGTCTGTCACTGCCAGGTAGATCAAGTGGGTGAACACAGCCCCTAGGTGGGAGGTGGTCAGCAGGTTTCTGATGTCTATAAGTACAGGTATTTTATATTTACCTGCTCAATAAATACACACACGCAGTCCTTTGGTCCTACATAATGAACCACCTCAAAACAATCCCTATCCAGTGCAGTCTGGAGACACCAAAGCCTTCCACATCCCAGCCTGGAAACCACAACTGTTTCATTTTCCAGCTCTGACAGTCCTGACCTCTCCCAGCCTTTCCTGCACTCCCGAGACTCATACTTTTCTCGGGATCACAGTGAGCTTGTGTTTTTCATTCTCATGTGATTAATAAATTATGCTCTACAGATATTTAAGCAGCTCATGTTTATTTTTCTGCCAATAGAAAGAGAATGTTTATTTGATCTGGGAGCACTATTTTCCATTGTCTGAATTTAAACTTCAAAACAAAAACTTGAGATATTGGGTGATTTATGAGCCTCTGCTAAAAATAGCTCAGCCCATTCTCATCAGTGAATCTCCCAGTTTGCTCTTAGCAGTATCCCAGCACAGCGATGGGGGAAGAAGGGATTGAAGTCTGTGGGTACTGGTAAACACTCAGACTGTGAACACAGAGCTGTGACCCTGCACACACTGCTCTGCCCAGACCCTGCAAACACAGGGGGCCTCCACGCACTGAGCTCCCCAAGAAACACCAGCAGCTTTCTGTTCAGGTTATAATAACTCACAGCTTTAGTTCTTGCATTCTTATTCTCTCAGCTGTGGCATCCAATGTGTGAATACCTCTTAATTTAACCTTCACCTCTAGACAACAGCTCCTGAACTTCACTTACTGCATGGCTTCCTCCCTTCATGAACCCATGTGGTGCACCAAGGAAAGTAGGTTCTGTCCTGGGATCTCAGAGCAGAGCGAGGAATGGGCTTAAGAGACACAGGACTACAATTCCCATGAATCACTGCAAAAGCACTTCCAAATTATTTCAGGTTTTTGGGAAAAAACCCAAAAAAAACCAGCAAAAAAACCCAAAAAATCCAGATGATCTATAGGGGGGAAACCCCCAAACAAACCCACTCCCAGGAACAAACCCAACCCGTTGTTTTGCTGAAGTGCAGTTTTCAGTCGGAAAACAGCATTGCTGGCTATTTTTTCAGCAGCTGTAGCTGTAAGAGCCGTGCTTGCAGGGCCTGGGAGAGCGATGAGCTGCTCCCCAGTGCTGCGCGGGGCTCAGGCAGCACCTGCCGAGGGCCACCTGGCCGGGCCCTCCAGGAGCCACAGCCCGGCCTTCCTCCCCCTCCTCCTCCTCCTCCTCCCGGGAAGGTGCTGGGAGCCGTGTGCGAGGCATCCCCCCGGCGCCGGGGCGGCTGGGGAGTGTGGTTCCCACCTCTATATAAAGTCTGATTTCCTGTGGTGCCGGGCGCGGGGGTGGAATGGATGTTTTCTGTCAGGGATGACAGTGCCGGGGTGAGCGTGCGCTCCCCGCAGCGCCGGCGAGGCGGCACGGGCCGGGCGAGGAGAGGAGAGGGAGACGAGAGGAGAATTCCCTGCGAGAGGAGCTGCTCCCCTCTGCCCTCCCGCTCCCTCCTGCCCCCGAGTGTGCTCCCAGCGCCATGAAATGGCCAAACGCCCGCTGTGCCCGGGCTGTGTCCGCAGCTCCGGGAAGCAGCAGCACCTGGCCGGCACCCGGCCGGGCCACCCCGCATCCCCGGACCGCTCCTCGGATAAAGAGCGAAAGATGAGTGGTGTTTGCAGGGCGGGGAAGGACTCTAAGGCTGCAGCGTATGGGACACATCATGAAAAGCAGTCAAGCCAGTCTGCTGTCAGAGCCAAAAGCTGGGAGAGCAAACCTCAGCCGTACCGCACAGGAGGCTCGGATTCAACAGCACGGTCCCCCAAAAAATCAATCGGTTTGCTCGGGTGCCTAGCAGGGCCGAACAAGCGCCTGTTTCCTCCTGCAGGGATGCTCACCCATGGATAACCTGTCTCGGGGGGGCGGTTAATGGCTCCCACACTGCTCCCTCCCAAAACCCTCGAGCACCAGCTCCATTTGGTTGCTCGATGCCGGTGACAGGATTTCCTTCCCATGGAAACGGGACAGGACCTGTTCCCACCCCCCCATGCTGTGGCATGGCAAGTCAGATCCAGTATGGGGAGGGGGCTACGGGCCAGGGCTGCCTGGATCATCCCCCCCAGGAACTCACTGGGGTGGGCACCCCGAGCTCGTGGTCTCTTCCAGTCCCTAATTTCCGGAACACGTCAGAAAACTATAATTAAGGAGCCCTCCCCTTCTGGTGGAAGTCTGCTAGTGTCAACAGAGAGACGGGAGTATTTAGCAGACTTCTTTTTCCATCCTGCTAATTTTAGGCCCTTATATAACATTTCTTTCAATACAACCCAGTTTCTGTAGCCCACTGAAGGAACGGCACTTCTCATTTGTCTTACACCAGTGCCTAAAATATTCCCCGGAGCTGGAGGGCTGGCTCTGTGCTCCCCACCACGCATGGGGCCAGCTCTGCCCACCACACCGTGATGTTTAAATAGCCCAGTATATAGAAGGACACACACACAGAGCCAAAAGGGGGGCTGTCCTAGTGCAGCTGCAGCGGGGGATGGAATAAAAGCCAGTTACCCCTGTCCCACAGAATCCCAACTGCAGGTATCCTCTGGCAAACGCCAGCAGAGAAAAGGGTTGAGGAGGTGACACCTGACACGCTGATGGCTGAGCCTCCCGGTGAGCACTGAAGCTCCACACGGTGATGCTTCAGCTTTCAGCCCTCGCTGCAAATTCCCTCAGCCTCTTCCTGCGCTGTCATCTTTGATGAGAAGCGGTTCTTACCTTCCTAAGTAAACCTCAAAGTTTGTGACGCTCCAGAGCACATCAAAAATACATCAAAATAACTCAAACTCTCTTTGACGGACCACATAAAGTTTGCAATTTGCATTTCAAAGCCACGGTGAGGCATGGAAGGCAAAAGCAAACAAGGCAGCAGCAGACATCCAGACCTGTCAATTATCCCACTGAGTTTTTTGCACAAGGCTGGGACACCTGCAGAAAAAACTGCCTGGGGCCAAACTCATCCCTGCCCTGGCACTGCAGAACTCACTGGCTCCACACGTGTAGACAAAATTTGGCTTTTCTACATACTTTCCAGGTGAAAATGCTGCTTGTCAGCATCACACTGCCGGGCAGCCTCCGAGCAGGTTGGTGCAGCACAGCTGCCAGGTCAGGGGGGATCCAACCAGTTAACTGGTTAAAAAGGAAGGAGTTTTCACTACTGCTGAGGGGGAAGAAAGGAGTTGGAGTCGCCTGAAAGCGCAGAGGATGCTACGGAGATGCCACTGATACGAGATGTGTGAGGAAGTGTCAGCAGCGGGAGCAAGGAGTGGTGGTTCCCTGCGAGAACAGGCTCTGCCCACGCTGCGGGTGTGGATCCGTGCCACAGCCCCTGCTCTCCCTCCCTCCCTTCCTTCCCTTCCCAGCTCCCGGCTGAGGCAGAGCTCAGCGAGGGGATCCAGACCCACCAGGGCTCTGCCCTTCCCTCTGCACGCTTCTCACCTCCCAGCCTGGCATCCACCGAGCATCTCTGGTGAAGCTTTGAATAAATAACGAGTACCTGATTTCACTTTACGGTAATTAATCTAGGGGATAATGCACTAATTTTCCAATGCTGGGAGCATTTATCTTTTCCTCAGAAAGAAGTTTTTGCTATGAAAGAGTCGCTGTAAGCCAATAAAACCTAAAGCTCTGTATCCGTCTTACACTAGTGACGGGTTTTAGCACCAGTATGGAAAGGGAATATTTTCTCTGCAGCTCAGTGGTCGCTCCCCTCCCCTATCCAGGAAAGTAAAACCTTTCTCTCCTTCCCAGCATGTCCTGTGAAGATTCAGCAAGAAGACAAATGGTATTCCCCAGTCTTTGTGGGTGACTCCTGCCTTTCCCTGCCCTTCTCTTTCCTCTTAGAAGCAGCAGTCAAGCCTTTGGGCCAGGATGCTGTGCAGCACCTCACTAACACAGCAGGCTCCTGGCCCAGGACTAGACCTCCCAAGCACTACCCTAATATAAATAAATATGATTCATAAAGTCTAACTTAGAATTTGGCAACTGATCCTCTGAACAAAGCTGGTGAGTCAAGCTCTGAAGAGGTGGAAGCAGCCATAGCCTTCATGATCGTGTTAGTCAGCACGAAGGAAATCATTGCAACTGCTCTGACGTGTGAACTCAGCACAGCTGATGTAAGCATTGGCACAGAAGCGTTTGCATCATAACCTTGAACTGCTGGACTGGCTCACTGAAAATCATACCAAAGAATGTATTTTTTTCCAGCTACACAAGCACTGGCAGTGCTGTGCCAGACCCTGAGCTGGCATCAATCAGCAGAAACTGCACCCAGCGGGGCTGGGAGCGCTCACAGCTGGGACACTGCACGACAGGTGAGCCAGGAAAAGGCAGGAGGGGTTACATGGCCCTGACACCTTCAGGCCAGAGTCAGAGTCAATGGTAAAGGGGCCATTCTTTCATGGCAGCCTACAGTTGTGGATTAAAATCATGGATAGCATGTTCTATATGGCTGTTGACAGCTAGAACAGACCCAAGTAAAGATGCCCCTGCAGCATCCTGGGGATGGGCAGCATCAGGGTCAGCACTGCAGGTGGTGGGCCAGCTCAGACTTTAAGGAGAGAGGAGCAAGAAAACGGGGAGAAGTGAAAACCAGGAGAGAAAGCTCATCTCATAGCAAGAAAAAGAAACAACTCTCACCTTGCAGCCTGCGCAGTGCGAAGGATTTTGTTCAGATGTTTCTCATGTCTGATTAGACTGATCCACCTCAACCTTGAACACTATCCAGCTATATTTATATCTCAAAAATGTCCCCAAATATATTTATATCCCAAAATATATCCCCAAAGCCCCCATGCCGCTCAACACAAGGCAACACGACTCCCCCTTAGCAGGACTTGCAGCTGGAAGAGGGGAAGGAACCTCTATGGGCATTTGCATTGCCTGCATTTTATATAGCAATAAAGAAAGGAAAGAAATACAGAATAACAGGAACTTTATATTAACAGGAGAGGAAGATGTGGTTCTAGGAGCACAGACTGGAGGAAGCAGCACAGTCCAGTGATGCCGTTTCAAGCAGCCCTGTGAGGGTGGCATTGAAAGGAGGTGGGACCGGGCAGGGGCCGAGGTGATCAAGTGAGAAGGTGGACACGGAGCGAGCAGCCCTGCCTGGCACAAACCCCTGTGCCCCAGGGGGGAACGCTGGCCCGGGCTGGGCAGGCGGAAATAAAGGAGATGCAGGTGGGGGAGGATGGAGACAAAGGGGAGATAAACGAGAGAGCACAGACAGAAGAGGTGTCGGTGCAGCTCCAAGGGAGGCACCGCTGTTGTCAGAGCGAGTTATCGCATAATTCAACATATCACATAATTTAACGCCTTGGGCCCCCCGGGTTTTGGGAACTGGCACTTAAATGTTCCACTTGTGCCAGGCCAATGGAGCTGTTGCTGCACAGAGATCGCTCCTCTGCTAGGGGCGATCACCCCTCGCAGCCCCGGGCGGCGGCGCGGTCACTCAGGTGCTGAGGGGACAGCAAACAGCGCTGGGGACAGCAAACAGCCTCACTCCCCACCGCCGAGCCGGGATCCAGGCGTGCTCCAAGAGCCGTCCCCAGTGCTGAGCTCCGTGGTGTTGGTCCCGGAGGTGACGGAGCCGGGACCCCCCGGCAGCCCCGCAGCGCTCCCGGCCGCCGTGCCCGAGCCGCCGGCACAGGAGCTGCCGTGCTTTGTTTCTCGGTTCTTATTGTGACAAGTGAATCACCAGGAATGAATCTAACAAAGACAGCGTGGTAAGCTTAACAGAAAAATTATATCCCTCTGGATGTGTGTTATATTTTGAGAATAAACTGAAGAACGAGGCATTCCTCAGTTTAATCCATCTCCTGGGTTTGCCTGGGGTAAAAATACAAACCCTACAAACAAGCGTTGTTTTCTCATTTCCATTAAACCTGTCTTTGTGAAAGTTGAGACTGAGACAGTCCTTGTTAACCTCAGAAATTTTCAGAAGTACAGATGGTCTGTGGGGTTTTGGTTCTCTGCCTTTCCACACTGGAAAGGATGAAAGGTCCAGAGTGATGCCAGCAAGCCGGTCCTGCCCCATTATCCCCTCACCTGCAGCTCCCTTACAAGCAGTGACCAGGGCACTTGGTTTGCAGATCCTGAATTTTTCAGTGAGGATATTACAAGGTGGAGCCCAACTCTGACAGTGTTGCTGAAGGATGGAGCATTCAGGTCCTCCTCTGTCCAGCTCTGAAGGGACATCTGGGACTCAGCGAGTCTGCTGACACCTTTCTGATGCTGCACGTCCCTGGGCCAGCTGAAGGCAGCATCTGTGCCTTACAGAAAAAGCCTGCTGAAATCCAAATCACACATGAGGAAGTCTGAGATGCTGTGGAAACCTACAGACAGCTGTTCTGAACCCAAAACTCCAGATTGGCAAGGACACTGCTCAACAAGGCTGACCTATCCATAGTTGCGCTCATTTCTAACCAAAACTTCCAAAAACTACAGCAACTGAAGTGAACCATGTAGCCAAAGAGTCTGTTTAACCTGTTTTCCAACAGATTCACCTGGGACTCAGCCTCCCCTGGTCAGTGCACACAGGGAACCAAATCCACCCTTCACTGTGGAACCAGGATTAAACTCAGCCTGAGCTGGTAGGAAAGCAAACCCAGCTGCCCTCAGTCTGGAGTGAACATTGCCATGTTCTCCCTTTCATGAGGAGCCATGAAACCCAAGGCTTTGTGTGCTGGGATCCCACGGGTTCCTAATGGGAAAACAGCACATCGATGAGAAAAGGCTGACAGAAGGATTGCAGGAGAGCAGAGCAGAGAAAGGCCAATTTCATGGGGAATATTTCTGATTTCAGGTCATGGCTGCACAGTTTGGGAGGTGTGTGTGGGGGGAGTGCCTGAATGGGATGTGCCAGATGTCCCTTGCACTTCACTGCACTGAGGGAGATAAATGCAACCCCAGAGCTGACTTCCAGCCTCACTGCACCTTCATCTTCTCAGTTAATATTTATGAAGCTCAATATTTGTGCAGTGTTGTGCAAGGGGAGGAATATTAACCAGGCTGTCCGTGGGGCACCCAGGAGAGCAGCTCTTACTGCAGAGCAGGCAGGGCCACCTCCCTGCCATGGGGCACCACTGCAACACAGGAGACAATCATCAGAGGCAGGCTGTTAGCCCTGGGCATTTAATTCAGGTTCCATGTGCAAGTGTGGCTGCAGAGATAAAGGGCAGCCGGGATAAATCCCAGAGCACAGCGGCTGAACTGCCGAAATGGAGTTAAAACACTGCCGCGTTCCCAGTACTGAAATACCTGGAAATCCGGCCAAGAAACCAGACTTTAGGGAAAGATCAAAGGATAAGTACATCTCACCAACATGTTTCCTTTTATTTATTTTTTTTTTTTGACTGCGATCAAATTTGCAGGAGTAGGAATGGGTTTAAAGAGGCGAGAACAGGCTGCCCCTCCCGAGGGCTCTCCCTGCTCCGCGGGAGCCGCATTAGCTCTGGCTCCAAGAAGTAGCCGTGCCATGACTCATTCTTTCCACTCCCCATAATCCCTCTCAGTAGGGTACAGACTTAAGAGTTTTCCTCTGACTTCTGACTTCTATTTTGTTTTAATTTATGCACCTGCTTTGGAAGAGCCTTTGAAAAATCTGACAGTGGAGAAGAAAGGAGCCTGTTTTATCTGTCTGATGGACAGGCTGAAAAAATAGCCCAGCGCAGTGAAATTCTGCATTACCAGGAAAACAACGTCTGCATCCACAGCTTTCCACAGGCTGTTAGGAACAAAAACTAAACTACTAGAAATCCTTTGTCAGAACAAGGGCAGAGCTTACGGGAAAGAATAAGCAGTTCAACTGAGTCAGACGCGTGTGGCTGACACAAGACAGAGCAAATGTCTTTTTAAGAAAACACACCAGTGAATTATGTACCAGCCCACACTCAGGGGCCCAGACCCCACGTCTGGCTCCCAGTGATTGCCACGCTGGGTCCCTCATGCTTCCCCAGCCCCTGGAGCCAGGCACGAGGCAGCGGCTACTTCTGTAAAAGGACTTCTTTTTACGGGTTTTGGAAAGGTCAATAAATAAAATCTAGGCTTTGACATGCCAGCTATTTTAGGAAAAGCGACTTTTTTCCATTGTCCCAGAGCCTGAAACAGGGAGCACCATTGCTTCGAAGCCACTCTGCAGCCTCAGCTTTACACACAACGCCAGACCTATGTCAGCACTGCAGCTCACAGCCTGCAGGTGACACGGGACCTTCTCCATCTCCAGAGGGCCCCCAGCTCCACAATCCATGTGGCTCCTGCCTCACAGCCTCTCTGCAGCCTGTCCTCAACATAGCCAGTGCACCTGATGCCCCAGCCAGCCCCACTTCCAGCCACAGCCCTTCCCTGCTCTGGACTCTGTGCCTCTCCAGGGCACAGAACTGGCCCTTGGCTCCTGCTCCATCCCCAGCCCTCTGCTCTGCATGTTCCTGCACAGGGGAAACACAAACTGCACAGGGGAAACACAAATTGTACAAGGGAAACACAAACTGCACAGAGGAAACACAAACTGTGCAGAGGAAACACAAATTGTACAAGGGAAACACAGACTGCACAGAGGAAACACAAACTGCACAGAGGAAACACAAACTGCACAGGGGAAACACAAACTGCACAGAGGAAACACAAACTGCACAGGGGAAACACAAACTGCACAGGGGAAATACAAACTGCACCTCCTCCCTGGCTCCTCTGAAAGCAGAGTTCATCTCAGAGGACAGATTTCATTGCTCACATCCCACACCAAAGAGCTCCCAAGGGCAGCTGTCCTGGTGTGTCCCCCTGGCTGTGTCCTCACTGCCCAGTGCCCCCCTCACATAAAATCCCACCCTATAACCTTTTCTGCCTCACCCAGGAGATAAAACTGTAATGAGGAAGATTTCCTTGAGTTACTGTTTATTTAGCAGCATTTTACAGCTCTGTTGGTCTAAGGTGTGTATTTTTAGTGTCTCAGATTGCTTCTTCCATCTAGAGAAATAACAGCGAGTGCACAACATGTGCTGGAAAAACAAACAGTTTTACTGCTGGCTTTCTGGAAGCTTTTGGTAAATAGCTGCACCTGGTTCCAAGTGTACTTTGTTCTGAGGTGCTGGTAGTACCTGCCTGATGTCATGATCTGAGGTTGTTAATTATGAACATTGTGTTTTATTGGTGTTTGCATCTGGGGCCGTGTTTTGAGCGTATGAATGAATGAATGGTGCTCCTAGGGAATATTATTATTTCCCCTGGAATACAAATTGAAGAAATAGATGAATAATAGAGACAGACACTCTTAAAACAGCTCAGTTTATCCGATCCATTTCTAGAAAGTCATATTATCCAGCTGAGAGTACATCAATGATGCAAAATTGCCAAGGTGGTGAGCTATTTCAGGATATTCCAAACCCAAGTAATAACATCTTGGTACTCCTGTGATGGATTTATTGAGTGCTAATCCTTCTGCACACCCTTGTCCTGCAGTCAATGAGCAGCTCTCCTCTGAAAACCCTGGGAGCCTTTAGCATCCATCATCCTGATGACTGCAAATCTCTCTTTTCACGGTGTGAGCCCCAGGAATGCTTTGCACCTATATGAGAGCATGAAATTCTCAGAGTACTCCTTTCCCTGAACGTTAATAATGGGAAGGGGGCAATAGGGCAGTGGGAAGAGATGTAGAAGTCTGCCAGTCTGCATTAAAGATGGGTCCCATAGGCGACAGCTCCAGGTTACCTGTGACCTTCACCATTGTTAGTGCTGCTAATGTAAACACCTTACTCCACACAAACCTCCTTGTATCATTCAACAAATCTACAAAGAGCAAATCTGACAGTTTAAGCACTTTTACAGTCTTTCCCCAGCAGCAGGGGAAGCATTTGCTCAGAAATCTCAACTATAACCCTGCTGTTATCTCTATATTTAGACTGGTTTGGTCATTTTGAATGTTGTGTGTGTTGCTCACCTCATCCAGCAAATAACCTGCCATTCCACCCACACTCTGTGCACCTTCCAGAGGCTTGGAAGCCTTGCTGCCTGTGTGGCACCCTGCAATGACCTGAGCTGCTGTGGGAACCTGGTGAGGAGCCCTCGTGGGCTCAGCTCGGACAGCGGCCCCAGGCAGCGGAGAGAACCCGGTGCTTTTCCCACAGCAGAGTCGAGCTGAAAACTCAGCTCAGACACTGCAGGAATGCTGGCACTCCGGGGAGGCTCTGGGGGGATGAAGACACGAAGGCACCATCAGTGCAGAGGCTCCTCAGGCCTTTCCCAGCACATGGAATGCTGTTCCTTGGTGTCCCAGAGCCCACCTGCCTCACCTGGAACCTCACGGGGCACCAGAGAGCTCCGTAAGAAGTGGGGAAAGAACAAACCAGACAAAACCACAAGCCCTGGCGGTAATGCTGCTGCACCATCGACTGCTGAACCTGAAGAAACTATTTTTATTTCCTTTTTTTTCCCCCCTGAAGGTATCAGACAATCCCATGGCAACCAGCCTTTCAGAGTGGCTGTCATCTGGTCCATACAGCTTAAGTCATCAATCAGAAAACCAGGTCCTTTCACCTAATCTGTTTCTTTACACAGAAGTAATTTGGCCTGTACAGATGCTGTAAAACTGCCCCCTGAGGGAGTTATTTTGGGATAATGTGCAGGGGGGTCACAGGGCACAGAACCTTTTGAGCATGAGACTTTCATCCAGCCCCAGTGAGTGCCTCAGTCACAGACACAAGGCAGCCTTTGCAGTCCAGTCTCCACGGCTTCAAACACACAACTGAGGATTAAAGTGTCCCACAGCACACACAGAAACACCAGCCCAGAGTCCATGAAAGCTGCTGGAAGGTAAAGCCAAGCCCTGGCTTCCACTCAGAAAGCCTCACTGAGTCCTTCTCCTTGCCCAAGGCAATGCAGCCACTGGCTGTTGAGAAAATAACGTAATTGCACACCGAGGGCTGAGTCCAATGAAGCCACATTGATTCTGTTGTTAAGGCCCATGTTTCCAGGACTGCTGGCCTACCAGCTCTGTGTTTTCCAAACAGAGACAGAAAAGGGCAGAGAAATCTCATTAATGAAGGACAAACAATCCAGCAGTGCAGCAGGGCTTGCTTCAAACCCAGATCCTGACAGTGGCAGATTTCAGTGTGCCAGCATCTTGTGCTCATCACTTACCAGATAGTTTTGAATGGCACGAGGTCATTGGTCATTAATTAGAGACAAATTTTATATGGTGACCCTACCAACAGAGGGTGAGGGCTCACAATGCCCAAACTCCCCCATACACGAGCACAGTGAGAAAAGGGAGGGATTTACTCCAAGGGTGACAATGAGAAGGGATTTCATACATGAGTGAGTGCCCAAGCTGAAAATCTGTGCCCAAACCCAGTGCTGGGATCATAGCCCCTGGAATAAAATGGGCCAGTTTCTCTCCCCTCTCTGCTTTTTTTGGGTTTTTTTTAATTCCTTAATTACTTTTCAATGTTTTTGAAGTGCAGAGTTGCAAATGAATGCCCAAGAGATGACCTGAGAGTGAAGGCTGAAAAATGGCAAGTCTGGGCAGCTTGGAGGGGTGGGAACTCCTGTGGTCAACTCCGGGTGTGAACACCTGGAAGAGGAGGAAAACAAAGGACACTAACACTGCTCCAAGAAAAGCCACAAGAGAAGAAAATAAAACAGTGGCTTCACCCAGCATTTCAGGACAGGAGGCAAAAACTGAGGCAACACAACCCATCCTCATCTGCTGTCCTGCCACTCTGGGGCAGGGCCAAAGAGGACCCTGCTGCCACCACTGCTGCTGGGAGGGTTTATTGGTCATAAATCTCTGTTTGCTCCTCTGTGCCATGGCAGAGCTCCAGGCTGTGCCAGCAGACACCCAGCTCTTCCTTGGCACAGATCCCCTTCAGCAGAGCCCAGCACACCTTCAGCCAGCCTTGGGGGCGTACAGACCTCATGGGAGCACTCGCTGAGTGAAGCCTGCGTGGACACGCTTGGCTGAATTAGACTGGAATAAATGAGCAGCAGGGGAATTGTGCTCCAAGCTTTGGGGTGGGTGTTTGCAGCTACACACGACCACTCCTGTCTGTGCCTCCCATAAACATGGCACAGACAGGGCAGAGAGCTGGAGATCACCGTTCAGTGCCAACAGATGTGGTTTCTCCAGCAACCTCTTCATCTCAGGCAGAAACTACGGCAAACATTGCCTGTCTTTGTGATAATCGCTCATAAAGACTCAGTGCCAGCTACCTGGAGGCTTTACACGTGCTGGGGAAGTGCTGCTCTCCCAAATTTGGCCATTCACTCTCCCTCACTTCCACACAGTCTGCAGGGCAATGGCTTTCCAGCACAGCCTCCCCAGGACAGTCTCTCTCAGCAGACAGCAGACTCTCGTGCTCACAGTCCAACACACAAGCATGCAGAGGGACACTGTCCAGAAGGAAAACAGAGCCCAGGGTGCATATTAATTACTAGTGGCACAAAGCCCAGGCAAGGTTGCTGCTCCATAGTCAGGCTATAAATCTGTCCAAATAGGATTCTGACCATGTCTGCCTTGTTTACATTACAAAATTTTATGGCCATGTGATTCTTCACCTGGAGAGGAAGAGTATCCTTGCAGAGCCAGTTAAGAGCTCAGATTTATTACCTGGAGAGAAGGGCCTGGCTGTTCCCTGGCTGGGAAGAGCCGAGGGTGCAGCACCCCTGGTGCTGGGGCTATCTCTGCCCAGCACTGGGCTGCAAGCCCCTGGAGAAGTTTTATGCCTTTGTTTTCCCCAGCAAAAATAAAAAGCTTCAGAATTCCAGAAAGCTTCAAGCCCCCCTAGCAGGCTACAGAGCTAACCAGGCTCCTGCCAGGGCACCCACCCTCTGTGCTGGGAGAATCCTGGCCAGAGAGCTGCTGGCACATGGATTTCTGCTTTCAGAGGGGCCTTGCTGTGCAGTTTGGGAGGATATGTCCCAGTGAGGTCAAAAAGAAGTTCTCCCCCCTCTCACAATGAGACTGGCTCTGCAGTGCCAGTAGGAGAGAGAACCAAGTGTTGCTTTCACCAGGGAGGGGAAAGGACTTGAGCTGAATGTGCAGTGGAAGACTGATTGCTGAAGTAGAGAAAAAGCCCAGGCTTCCTTCCCCGTGCCGGCCCTTTCACACAGCTCCTGGGCCCAGCACTGCCACAGTTACAGGCACAAGAACACATGACCACAAAGTGTCCTAACAGACAGAAACATAAAACAAAATTCAGACTGTTAAACATCTGTTCCACAGATACAAATCTCTGTAGGCTTCTTGGATGTTGCAGATGTCACATTAACCTGAAGCACTTAAGGATTTTAACTGGAGAAAGAAAATGTCTCTATCTTTATAGAAACTTGATCAGCACACGCTCCTGGCCTGCTCAGTGAAATAGGGTATTTAAATGCACCACAACGTGCTCCCTCTTTGCTACGTGCTTAATGTCAAGAAGACCCTTAAGACTTGTTGCCTTCCAGGAGATCTCTCAAATACTGAGTTATGTGTGTGCTGGAGTTCCCCACTCTTAGCAAGGGTTTCATTTTTCCTCCAGGCAGGTCCAGCTGGATCAGAGCCCTGTGTGTGCCCAGAGGGGGAGCAGCTCTGTCTGACACCTGCTCTGAAGAGGTAACTTTGAAAAAGGGTGAGGGAAGGCATCGTCCACCCCTTGTTACTACACGAACATACAGCTCCAAAAAAATCTCCAGTCTGTACTGTGACTCAAAGGAAGACATTTGAAATAATCCATATTCATTGGAGTTTTTAATCCCTCACAAACCAGAATTCAGCAGGCAGCTAATGAAGAAGACAATTATGCAGCACTCCACACAAAGAGCAAACCAGAACAGGTGCAAAGGCTGGAGCACTGCCACGCTTGCTCTGTTCTCTGGCACAAGGATTGGTGCTTTACTTAAAATGCATTCACACGTCCCAACAGTTTAAGGACTCAGTCTGAGAGGAAAAGAGGTGACATTTAAGATTAATCATTAGCTGTTGACCACCTAGGATACTAAATCAGAGAGGAGACAGCTGGCCAAACTCAGCTTTATTTGTGTTCCTTCTGAGGAACACAAGCAGAAGTGGTGCTGTACCAGCAGGGCAGGGAAAACACAGACTGTGCTTGGTTTGCCCTTGAATTAGGGCTCTGATGTGCAAGTACAGGGCAAAGGAGAGGTGCCCAAAGGATTTATGTCCAACCAGACAAGGATGGGAAAAACAAAGAGAGATTTTTGCAGATGTTGGTCAGAGGCACAAGGGAGTAAAAATCCCCTTTTGGAGTTTGTGCAGGACACTCAGAGCAAAGCCATGACCCAGATGTGGCAGCAGCAGCCCTGGCAGTGCCCAGCAGGCTGCCCCCTCCCTCACTTCGGGCAGGGCATGGAGGGGAGACAAACCAGAGCAGTGCCACAGAGCTACTGGACTCACCAGAAACACCCTGGGAAAGACAGCAGCCAGGAGGTCAGCGGTGCAGGACTTCTACTGAAAGAACCAGGGGGTTCCGCTTCTTAACAGGGGGTTCCAATGTACTTCTAATGCAAAAGGTCATTTTTGTGAGCAGGAAGAAGGAGCCTCCTGCCAGTTATGGGTTATTCCCCTGGCAAATGTTAAGAAAAAGAACTATTCCAACAGGTAGGGGATAACAAAGGGAACAAGTGATGGTAAGATAGCAAAGAAATGAACTGCTTAAGGATCTGGTGGAAAAGGAAAAAAGATTAAATTTAGGAAGAAACATAATTTCCCTCAGGATAATGAATTACTAATAGAAAGGTTCTGATTTGCTGACCATTCCAACACACAACTACACCTCATGCAACTCACACAATTATCCCGTTTTTATACACACACAGATTAAATAATTGCTTGCACAAACTTCCAGACACCTTTGGCATTCCAGCCACCTGATTGCATGAGAAATCACAGCAATTTCGGGTACAGCCCTCCTTCCCTCGCACAGCCCTCCCCAAAGCAGACCAGGGGAGTATCAGCAGTGCCCTGCTGGGCTGCCAGGAGCACCCAGGAATGGCCTGGAGCTGCTCTGGGGTCAGCTCAGAGCAGAACCTGGGACACAGGCGGTGCAGGTGAGGGAAGCAGGGGCAGGCAGAGCAGCCAGTTCTGCACTTGTCCCACTCCCTGGCTCAGAGGTCACTGCCCCAGTGCTCCCTCAGCCTCTGGCTGCTGCCCACAGCTCTGAGCCCTGCTGGACACCGGGATCCCAGCCCAGGGGCACGAATTCCTCCTGCCAGTCTGCTCATGGCATCAGCAATCAGGGACACTAGTGCCATACCTTCCTAGGGCAGTTTTTGCCTTCTCTGTAAAACGTATTTATTACTCGTTTTGGGGTAGCATACACGAGCTGTGAGTCAAGACCCTGTTGCACTTAGTGCTATATAAACACAGAACAAAAAGACAGAACTTCCTACAAAGAGTTTATGGATTAAATTAATTACGTCTATAACTCCTGGAAGTGGCATTGCCATGCTCAAGTTATCTGGACCATGAAGCAAATTTTCCAGAAGACAGTGCAAACCAAGAAGTATTTCACAGTCACTTTACAGAAGCTCTTAAGAGCATCTTTAAAAATAACTATTAAGTCAAGTGGGTTTCGTTCATGGCCATTCATTCAGAGCCAGAAACTTCAGCAAATGTGCTCTTGAGCTTAGTGAGCATGCAAAAACAATGGAATTGCACCTGCCCCAGAGTTCAGCAGAGAGGAAAGAGAGGCCAAAGACCCCTCTGGTGAGACCTGATGCACTTGCCTAGCGTGATGAAAATCTGATATTTCAGCAGGCTCGTGCTGGAGCTTTGGCCACGGCTGCAGATGTTAAATGAGACATTGCCTGGGATTGCAGGAAGTCTAAAGTTACAGCTATAGAATAACATTGAGTGTAGACAGACAGAGAGAGCACAAACATGCCAATTAGCAAAATGCACTCTGATACCTGATGTGCTATAGATGCAGCACATCTCATGTTTGGTGGCATTATCTCCTAATCAGGACAGCCCAGAAGTGTCCTGTCCTGCTGAGCCACAGATGGGAACTTGGAGTCAGGAGAGGCCAGAACACAAATGGGTGCTGGGTCTGTCAGTACCTTGGGTGGCATGAAGAACGCACGAGGTTCTTGCTCCTGAAAAACTCCCTTTGATAACACCTGCTTTGGCCAAGGCAGGGCCAGCAGGGCTCTGACCAACAGGAATTAATCACAATTTCTAAACTACACTTCGTCTGCTTCAAGTTTACTTTAAAGGATCAAAATAACAGTAAGTAGGATCCAATATACCTGGAGTTACCCAACCCCCCACTTTATCAAAACAAACCAAAAGTAAATGCCAGTCACGTCACTTGACATCTCCTCCATGGAGAGAAATGAGAGGCTGATATATTTGAGAGGGTTGATATATTTGAGGGTCTTCAGCACTCCTGGGAAACTGGGCCCAGCCAGCTCCTGGCAATCCCTCCCAACACTGATATCACCTCTCTGAGTGCATCCCAAAACCTGGCAGGTCCCTCCCAGGACAGTCCCAGCCTGTGCTGAGTGAGCCCTCCTGCCTCACAGGGACAGGCAGCACCTTCCCCAGACACAGCTCCTCTCAGCTGAGCACTGCAAACCTGCTCAGATCACTCAGACTCTTACCTGGGGAAGGTTAGAGGCAAAGAGTAACCGTGGTGACCACCCTGAGTTCAATCCAGCACCCTGGCAATAGGTGTGAGCTACAGCTGCAAACTGAGGGGGCATTTGCTGATAGAACATCAGTGTTCATTCACCTTTCATCTCTGTTCTACCCTAACAAAAACTGTTCCTAAGGGATGCCAGTGAGACAGAGGTGCTCAAGGAGCTCAGTCCAAGGACTGAGAGGAAAGAACTAAGGTGAGCTTTGCAGCCCACCTGTGCAGGACTTCCTAAGGCTTTGTGAGCAGAAGAGGGGAGTTACCTTGTGTGGGGACACCACAAAAACTGTGAAGGTCTCCTGGGTGGTCGGCTGGGGGTGAAAGAGATCCTTTGTGGGACACTGTGTGTCCTTGAGGACCCCTCGTGCCCAGGGTAACAAACAGGGGATCAGTAAATCCCAGTGCTGGGGCTGCTGCAGAGACAGCTGCTGCACCAGCCCTGCTGCTCTCAGCCAGGACACAGGCTCTGCTGCCACTCACAACTTTCCTCCTGCCAGCAGAGAAAATACTGCACTGGTCAAGAAAACGCCTATCTGCTGTGTCCAGCCTGTGTCCAACACCCCTGAGCTCCAGAGGGAACAGCCACGATGGGCTGGCAGGGAAACTGCTGGAGTCACACGAATTCCAGCCATGGAATGATGGCACCTGCCCCAGCCTGCTCTGCCTTTCCATACCAGCTTTGCTCTCCTGGATCTGGGAGATTTTCTTATTTACTGTGTCTTCTGCATTGTCATATTTCAGTGCAGATTGATAGCAATAGTTACTGCACCAGGCAGGCGTGAGGATTGCTTAATTAATGTTTGTGAAGCATTTTAGATCCTCACATGAAAGCAGCTAAGAAACACAACGTATAATTATTATGTATTATTAATAAACTTCTGGCACATTGACAGGAGGGAAGACAACGCTTCTTTTTTTTATCCTTTTATTTTCTAAAAAGATTCAACTTTTATGCTATGAAGGACAGATTTACCAAAAACTCCCAAGTAAGGAAACAAGGAGTGAAAGCTCCTTATTCCACCAGGAAGGCAGACAGCAAACACTGAGGAAGTGAGTTCCACTCCTTGTCTATCCAGACACTTGAGTTATCCATAGTTTTTGAGAGTAGCCAGATATGGAGAAGTACAGGGATGTTACAGACATTGCTAACAGTGGAAGTGGTCAAATGCACCAATTACCAGGAGCAGAGTTTGTTTAATGTGTGGTCACTATGGTTGACAAAAGCCTGAGCTGCAGAAGCAATGAAGCGTGCAGAGCCAGAGAAGGACATTTCCAAACAAACAGAAGAATCACAGCTGTGTGAACCACGTCTGTCAGAGCTGAGAACAGGCCAGACTCAAACCCAATTCCCAGAAACATGAAGAACCCAATCCCAGATGGATTCCTGGCAGCTCCAGAGGTGCTCAGCTCTCATGTACTACAGCTGCCACTTGAGCACTTATGGCTGGGATCCAGCTGCACCAGAAGAAATGAGCCCAGAGATTAGGGGTGAATTACAACTCTGCCCCTTTCTCCATCACAGACCCTGAGAAGCCTCTGCACCCTCTCCAAATTGACCAGGACAATGACACTGCTCTACTTGACAAGGCAGCTGGGAGCACGATGCACTCAGCTGGCAGGACAGAGAAGGCCAGGGATGGTCAGACACCAAACCACTGCAGAGAAGGACAGCAACAGAGGGGTCACAGTGACACTAAAGGGATCCAAGCTGCTGCTCCTGGTGCCTTGTGCCACTGCACATTTCCATTCCCTGTTTACATTGCCATTGGATGCCATTGAGCCACCCAAGCAAAGCACAGCTGGCACAGGGAAGAGATTCCTTGCCATGGGAAGGCTGCTCACTACAGTTCCTGCCCCTACAAAAGGCTTCAGGTGGTGGCACTGCAACAGAGCTCTTTGCTCACACCTTCAATTTATTCTTCTAGCAAAATGAGGGGTTTCTGAAGGGATACCCACAAAGAATCTTGAGTCTGGACATTCAGTAAGCACAATCATGCTCTAGAAACATTTTGCCTATCAGTACCAATGAGAGAGCATTTCTGGTGTTTATGCTGTTTATGTACTGCAAATGAGATTTACAGCTCCATTTTGTTCAAAAATGAGCAAGAGCAAATGGATTTAAATAAAATAAAACAAAACTAATCTGTGCTTTTGGCTAGAGACTCTGCACAGATCCTAGTCCAAACAGTATTGAGTAAGTTCAACTCATAATAACAGGGACTGATTATGTACAGCAGAAAAAAAGAACTTCTAGATAAATTGTTCCTTCAATTTGCTTGGACTGTTCACCAGCTTCTGTTAGGGACACAGGTTTTTTATCAGATTAGACAGATACCTGATGGATGTTATCAATATTAGTTAAGTGCCAACAAGTGCTTTGGTTTTGGCTTTGCTGTTCATTTGTCTTGCCCAAGCACACAACCAGAAGCCTGAGTGCTGAGCTGAGGCCACCTTCCCCCCACGGCAGTGCCAGCAGCTCCAGGAAGGGTCACAAATCATCCCCAGTCCTTGGAGCAATGCTCCACATCACTGGACTGGAATAACTGCAAGCCTCAGCACAAACTCACAGGAATCAGTGGGGCTGGGAGAGACTTGTGAACAGAGAAAGGGGAAAACGCCAAAAAACGCAAATCCATGTTCGAGACCAGGCTGAAAGGAACTCCCAAGATTCCCAAGGCCAGGCTCTGAGTCTGCCCTTCACCCCAGGGCTGCTCCCACCCAAGGTGGCAGCTGGGGTGTCTGAGGAGACACTGCTCCCTTTGAGTCACACTTGGGTCATTCATTGCATTTGCTGTGCTCAAAGTGGAGCTGGCTGCACAAATCAGCCCTTAATTGAAAATAAATACCTTCCTTATAGAGGTTAAGTTTGGTAAAAAGGAACCCTCCTATGGATGGGCAGGTTTAACACACATTCACACGTATCAATGTGCACTGTAGCAGATACGTGCAGTGATTTATTTGATCATTTCACAACACAGGTTTTTCTGTATGTTAGTCTGACATCTGCACTCCCTTGCTGCTCAAAACACTCCAGCACCATCCCCTCCCCAGAGCTGCACCAGAGCAGCTGAAAACACCCTGGTACAGACCTCCTGCTCTTAGATCCAGCAGAGGAAAGCCTGCTGTCTTTCTGTAGCCACTCATCCCTCAAACCTGACAAAGGTTTCCAGCACCTTCCCCTTCAGGCTGGGCTCATTTCAGATGGAATACCTGTGCCTAAACAATGAGTGTGCTGTTTTCTCTCTCCAGCCCCCCAGATAAACAGCCAGAGGGCTGCCAGCCCCTTTCCCTCTGTAAGGTCCCTCCGTGGGCAGTGCCCAGGGACCACGGGGAGCTCAGCCAGACCTTTAAAACGTGCTGGTGACACGGGACAGTGGCAAGCCAGGGTCCCCCCAGCCCAGGCCAGCCCAGCCTTCCTCGCTGACCTTGGGCAATGGTCACCTCCTCACTGTAAGATGGGGATAATACATCTATCACAGGTTTGTCCTGGTGTTAACTAATCCATCTTTTCAAAGCACTTTGAGAGCTTTGCTTGATGAGCACAGACATTCTAATACTCATCTGTTCCCAATACATTCAATGGGAGTTTTCCCCTCACCAGAAGCAGGACTGGGGCTGCTGGTGTTATTGGGGACCTAGAAAATAAATCTGCTCGGGAATCTAGTGCTTGGGAGGGGCTGTAGCCAGGCACCAAGGCACAGAGCTTACCTCAGCCCTCTTCCAGGCCATCCCTGCAATAGAGGGTAGAATTTCTCATTAGAAATCAGAACAAGACCTCACCAAGGCCTGCTGGTAAACACGTTCAGCAGGTGCCAGGCTCTGCAGGAGACAGGAGAGGCCAAAAGAGGAGCCAGGACAGAGAGCAGGCCAGCTCAGGGGCAAGCTCAGCAAGGTTTGCTATTGCTGTTCTGGGAATGGCAGGAGGAGAACACAGGGCAAGGTGAGCCTAATGATGGAGTGCCAAGGCTAAAGCAGCGTGGGCAGGCAGTGAGGCAGTGGGGCAGGGAGCCCTGGGCTGCCACCAGCTCCTCAGGCCCTGGCACAGGGCAGCCTGGAGCCCACTCAGCCCCTGGCCCCAGAGCTGTGCCCCATTGGGGCAGCACCCAGCCCCAGCTGCTGCTCCCAGCCCTGGGGCAGCCCCCGGCAAACCAACCCTGCCTGGGAGGGAGCTGAGCCTCTGCGTGATCTGGGAGCCAAACCACACACCTCTCATCACATCTGAACCTTGTCTGCCTTAACATGACCACATAGATGCAGAGCTTCTCGAGAGAAGGCTCTAATGAAAGCCTTGCTCAAAGGCAGTGGCCCCATTGTGCTGCTGCTGCTGCCAGATCCCTCCATAGAGTAAATCACAGTGACTGTGTTTATTGTAAGAACTAAGTGATCAGCTGTGAACTTTCTTTGACATAAATATTTTGCCATTAGCAATGACAAACAGCAACGCTCATGTTGTAAAAGTAACATTGGGTTATTCCTCTCCATGGGGGCATTCACATCATGAGAAATCAGAAGGGAATTGTGATTGGGAAAATGGCTAAAAGGAAGAAAGTGACGGCAAGGATTTTCATCCCACTGTGGAAGAAGAGTTAGGAGAAGAATGGATTTTTCCACAGAGCTCTGGATTGCCTCCCCAGAGCCAGCCCTGGACACTTGTGGTCAGCACAGGGCAGGGCCTGGCCACACGTGCAGTGTTTTACACAGGGACCTGCCCTTTGTGCTCATTGCACCACACCCAGCACAGCCTGGAGCTGGGCCCAGCACTTCTCTTCTGAATCCCAGTATTCCTAAACCTCTGCAGCTACAGCTGAACAAAACGGGAATTTTCCATTGTTGCAAGATTTTCTACTTTTTGATTGGTGATGTTGGCACCTCAAACCCTGTCTGCTCTCAGGCTGAACAGGATGGGAGAACACTGAGCAGCGAGGGGAATTAATTTCTCAGAGATTTTTTCCAAAGGTACAAATGAGAGCTGGTGCTTTAAAAATAGCATCAACTATACTTCTATAGCACACGTCCTCCAAGGAATTCAGCCCAAGCATGTAAGCCTGTCACTTCCCTCCAGAGGCAGGCAGGCTCTCATGGATGTGGATGCTCAGACTCAGGGAGGACCAAACTCACTCCAGGCTCTCCCAGCAGGAAGTTACAGAGAAGTTAAAAATCCAGGAGTGTGCCAACAAACACATGTTCAGCATGCTGGTACTCCATGGACTGGGTGGCAAGTACATAAAAAGAAATACAAGGCCTAACAATTAACTTTCCTTTTATAAAATTCTCTAGAGACTGCAGAGCTGCAGGCTTGGATTGGAAACGGCTGAACCCAAACCATCTTCAGCAAGGAGTGCCAGGCAACTGCCTGCCTGGATCCCAGGGCTGAAATCACAGCTCTGGGGGAAGCATCACCTTTGGGAGGTGAGGATCCCACCTGGAGAGCTCAGAACAAGCTGATTGCTGCAGATCCCATGCAGGAGGGATGCAGGGGGCAGTGCCACAGGCCAGGCCGGGTTACAGGGACTCCCAGCCAGTCTCCAGAGCCAGGAAAGAGCCACAGGACACAGCCACCAAGCCAGCAGCTTTGCTAGGGTAGGGGTGGGGGCTTTCTTCCCCAGCTGGCAATTTGTGGAGGCTGTAATGGAGAGGAGTTCTGGGAACTGGCAGCACAGCAATACTCTGTGGGAAGGTCCACTGTTGGGACAGACACAGAGGACATTGCAGGGAATTAACACAGGAATTAGGGCTCCCCAGACAAAAGATTTAAGTCTACTGGAAGAGCAAGAACCCGGAAAGTAGCTGCAGGATAGAAAGATTGATCCAGGACAGTAATCATTTGTGTGTCCACGGGACAGTGCTGTGACAGAAGCCCAGTGGCAAATCCCTGAATCCAGGGGAGAGGCTTTGGAATGAGGTTCTGCTTTTGAGGATCTCTGAAGATACGAGTTCACTTTGGATGAAGGGAAAAAGTCTCCTATATATAGAAAAAAGCCAAGGCAGAAGCTGCATCACACTAAAAAAAAGTTACAGATGGAGGCAAAATATGAGCAATCTGGCTTTAATAGACAAAGTCCATCTGCCCTGTGAGGGGACCCTTGGAGACAGACAGGACATGGCTAAGATGTGACCCCTGCAACTCGGGAGAGGGGTTTCCTCTGCCAAATGCTTAATTCAGGCAGGTTTAGAGATGAATGAAAACTGCACACCATAAGGGAGGGCCAGGAATAGAAAGCCCATGTGGGGGAAGAACGCTCTAGATGTAGCAAACGCATCTCCAAGAGGCTTTTATCATTCTTATTTTGTCACTACTATCAACAATAATAAGAAAAGAGCTTACAGAGCATCCTCCCCAGTCCCTAAGCAATGCATCCAGAGATTAGCAGCAGAGAGCAGTGGGCAGCAGAGAAAAGCTGTTCACGGAATGTAGAGGCATGCATAATGAGATTACCGAATTGGAGTTGCATGTTTTCAAGGATAAATGTGATATTATTGCACCAGCAAAGGCATAGCAGGAGCAGGGGGAAAGATGAGAAACAGCCTGTCAGAAGGGAGGGATCACTGCAGCTGAGCTCCCAACAGGACAGGGACAAGTGGGAAGTGGAGGCAGCGAGGAGGAAAGGAAGTGCACATCCTACTTGACATGCAGATATGCAGAGAAGCTTTTTGCAAAGTGGGTGATGTCATCGTGTTTTTCTCAGCCTTCAGGACAGCAAGAGAAAAATAGAAGAAACCAGCACATGCAGAGGAGTCTGTAAGACAAGCAGACTTCCCCCCCCCACACCCCATGCAACACTAAATGCTCAAATATTGATCGAGGAAATCATTTGTAAGGACTAAAGGAGGAAAAGAAATACTTTCCTCTTAAGAAGAAAAAGGGCAATGTTCTTGCAAAGTTGCTGGAAAGGTCCAGGTGATCAGAGAATTTCCAGAACCATAGAAGTTAATCTGAGATGTTGAGCCAGTCTAATTTGTTGTTTGTTTATACTGGGGAGCATGAACAACTGCAGTCCTTTATTTTTCAGGATACCACATGAAGTGTAGCTGGAATTACAGAGAGGCTGCTTCTCCCAAGGGTCAGGCAGCTGAGAGACCCATGGACATTAACTGGCCTTACCAAGGCTGGTGCAAAGCAAGAGCTTCAGAAGGGGCTTTGGCAAGCCAGGACTGAGCTGGGCTGAGGGTGACGGGGAGCAGCTGCCCAGGCTGAGCCTTGGCAAGGGAAGGAGCAATTAGGATTAAAAGCCCAAACCAGAATGCTGGAGCAGTGCTAACCACTGCTGCCCTGGCATGGACACCACGCCCCGAGGAAAAGCAGCAGTTCTGCTTGGCTCCTGGAGAGCTGCTTTGCTTTCCTGACTAAAGGAAAACTGCCATGCAACAAAGTGTAAGAGCTCCTCCAGAAAATAGCTGCACCTCCTCAGCGTCTAGAGTAAACCATGACAGAAGCGAGCACCAGAGTCCTCTGTGGTTAAAAATGGATGTTGTGAGTACACCAAAGTACAGGAAGAATACTATTCAAAAAACAAAATCAAGAATCAACCACCAAACTATTAAGATAGACTGGGAGAATGATAAAAATAAGCATGAACATGCAAAACCAGCGATTGCAGGAAGAGGAGAAGGCACCCACAAAGCCTGCAGTGAGTATTCCTCAGGAATACACAGGCAAATAACCACAGGAAATGGGAGAATCAGATCCTTTAAAATATATTCTAAGGTCAGAGGGAGAGGAATGCAGAGTTTTATTCAATAACTGCCTGGTAAATATTTCTTCATTTGATAGAGGGCAAGTCCCTCAAGTGCCCCTTTTTGTGCACAGGAGTTTTCCCTGTGGGCAAGGTGAGTGCAGAGCAGCACAGCCCAGCCAGAGCATCCCAGCCCAGCGTGCTGGGGGGTGAACTGGAACCAGTTTGGGCTCTGGGTGCCCTGTCTGCCCCTGGGCCCAGCTGGGGCAGTGCCGTGGGTCTGACACCTCCCAGAGGGAGGGGACTGAGGGCACAGCCCGGGGGAGAGCAGCACTGTCCCTCTGCTGCTGGTGACACTGGAGAGCAGCACTGTCCCTCTGCTGCTGGTGACACCAGTGAGCAGCACTGTCCCTCTGCTGCTGGTGACACCAGTGAGCAGCACTGTCCCTCTGCTGCTGGTGACACCAGTGAGCAGCACTGTCCCTCTGCTGCTGGTGACACAGTGAGAGCACTGTCCCTTTGCTGCTGGTGATACTGGACAGCAGCACTGTCCCTCTGCTGCTGGTGACACTGGAGAGCAGCACTGTCCCTCTGCTGCTGGTGACACCAGTGAGCAGCACTGTCCCTCTGCTGCTGGTGACACCAGTGAGCAGCACTGTCCCTCTGCTGCTGGTGACACTGGAGAGCAGCACTGTCCCTCTGCTGCTGCTGGTGACACTGGAGAGCAGCACTGTCCCTCTGCTGCTGCTGGTGACACCAGTGAGCAGCACTGTCCCTCTGCTGCTGGTGACAGCAGGGCTGCAGCCCCAGCACCTCCCCTGCAAACCTGGGGCCTCTCAAGGAGCGTGAATTGTAAAACCCAGGAGTGTTCTCTCCAGTCACACACAGGGAGAAGCCTCACACATAAATAAGACCCTGCTTGCCATGAGGTGGTTGGCTTGAAAGCCAGACAGAGCAATCAGAAGATATGGGTAAACCTCCAGTGGATAGGAAAGCAACACAAACTAAGGCCTGGGGGATTCTTCTTCTCTTATTTGAATGATATTTTCCACCATGTCTTGTCCATTTAAGTAAATAATAAAAATAAAATCCATAAAAAACAAAACCAACAAAAAACATCCAAGAATAAAAAAGGCAAACCCAAATCCCTAAAAACCAAACAAATAAAACCCAATTCTGTCTGTTTAACTGGTCCCAGGGTAACCCTGGAGGAAGTTGGTATGGAGGGGTCAGGTGAGATGCTGTGCAGAAAATGTTAAAATACAGCTGGCAGCCAGACACCCTGGTTTGGCTCAGGGGGAAACCTGCACTTGTAGCCATTTTCTGGACTTCTTAAAGAGAACATGAAGGTATCTTTTATGTGTTGCATGGAAAACCCTTTGCACTGAGTGGCACAAGTCTGCTTGAGTGAAGAAAAAAATAAACAAGAGTAGTTCAGATTTTCCCAACAGTGGTTTTAGGACCTTGCACGACATTAAACCTCACAGCAGTTTACTCTGTTCCCTTTCCATAGGAACAGTTTGAGCTCCCAGACCTGGCTTTAGGAGAGGTGACAGAAGTTCCCAGAGGCCCGTGGCCTCCATGGAAGTGCTGCACTGAGCAGCCAGCTGAGGAGAGCTGGCCAGGAGCTGCCAGCCAGGGGCTCAGATTCAGCACACACAGCCTGAAAGGGAGCCTGGGCACAGCTGGAAGGGTCAGATAACGGGCCAGGCTGCCAAGTCCCTCTCCCCATGTCCTTCCATCAGAAGTTGGGGAGTGAGTCCAACCTATTCAATATGTGGATTGAATTGTCGGGAAGGTGATCAAAGCAAAGGGCACACTCTGGCACGAGGGAAAGGCTATCCACCAGCAGCGAGCAAATCGGATAAAGAAGTGGCTTAGCAGCGCTGCTGTCCCTGCCTGCTAAGCTAATTGTTCATCGGGCCTGTTTGCCCTGCCACACATGAAATGAGTGGGAATCTGTGTTTGGGAACTGCTGGAGTATTTGAGGTTTGAGAACACACAGCATTGCTTTCATTGCAGTAATGAAGGCACAGAATGGCAGCTTTAAATGCTAAGGGTAATGATGCATTACCATTCCCTCTCAATTAATCCAGAGCCTGCAATGCCGAGTGTACTTACTCCGAGAATTTTCTCAGAAAATGAAGCTAGAGTATTTCATTTATAAATCACAAAAGACACTTATTTGGCAAGAATGACCCTTGCTCATATACAATAAATCATGGACATCAACAGTCTCTAATGGATTTTGAGTCAGTGCCACAGACAGCAAAGCCTGGGGCCTGTGTTTCAGGATTCCAGGACTGTGCCAAAGGAGCCTTATAAATTATTAATGTGTTCATCATGGTGTCATCTGTGCCACTGGAGAGACAGAGACACTCTGGGGCTCTGTTTGACATTAAAAAAGTGATAATGGGTTCAGGAGGAGGACCATGCCTCCCCCTTCCCTCACCAGGATGAGCCAGTCCACACCTCACAAAATCCCTTCCCCAAAGCTCCATACATGCCCTTGGGTCATGATGTGCAGCATTTTGAGAAGAGAAAAAAAAAGAGGTAAAGAAGTCTGTTTTCAGGTAGCCCACCCAAGCCAGGCTTCCCAAGGGATGGAGCCAAGGTCTGCATTTGAGGGTGTTTGTACAGAGAGAGGTGCATTACAGAGGTAGCCAGGGCTCCTTGTGACTTCTCTGCCATACACTGAGGACGTGGGTATACAGAGAATTCAAGTTTTGGTCCCTACTGCTCAGTCTCTCATGCTTTGCAGTTATTCATCCCACAGTTTTCAACCTCTCCCCCCTTCACTTTTGTCCCCATGGTTACTGAATCACTGTGTTCACAGAGATTTTCCTCACTAAAGAAAATGTGACTAACATGAGGCAGCTAAATTATCAGAGCCAGCTCTGACACTGGTTTCTCCCAACATGGATCTTATCTTCAAAACGCCCTCAAGTAGATCTGTCCACTGGAACCAACTTCAGAGTAAGCAGCACTTCAGCTATTGACAGAGCTGCATCACTTGCACAGGGAAGACTTGGAAAAGGCTGGAATTAGGCAAAGGATGAAATTCAAGCACCAGCTTTAGCGCACACACAGCCCAGGTGTGCATGATACAAGTAACTGGGAGATGTGCTTCACTACAAAAAAGAAACTTAAATTAAGGCCCAGAATGGAAGGCATTATTTCCTCACTGCACCTGGGTCTAAGAGTTCAAGCAGAACTCGCTTCTTGAAAGCTGGTTTGGTTAAGCAGCAGAAGACACACACGTTTTAGGCCCAAAAGAAATCTCTATTACAAACTGCACCAACACAGGCCAGTGGGTAACAAGACTAAAATGTCCAGCCACAGCAGTCTTAGCACGCTGACCCACTGCTCAGAGCAGCTCCTGCCACACTGAGCAGCCCAGGCTGCCCCAGGGAGGATCAAACCAGATCCCTTCCAAACTACCAAAAAACATTGACATTCATTTGCATGTGAGAGGCCTTTCTCTCCTTCACTCACACCAGCCAGCCACAAATGCCCAGACACTAAAGCAAGGCACCTCACGTAAGCATCACCAGCCATGAGCCAGCAGACAGAGATGTGGGACGCTTACCTTGGCCGCTACGGAGGAGTTGGGCTTCTCCAGAAGGTCCCAGAGCTTTTTCCTTTTCTCAGCACAGCAAGTGTTATCGAATTCCTCCCCTTCCCTTTCCCTCAGGGTCTCTGCTTCTCTCTTCAGCTCCTCATTCATCTGCTCTTTCTTCTGGTGGTAGCGGGCCTGGCAGCAGGACTCCAGGTAGATCTCATCCACCCCCCAGTAGTCCAGCTCCTGGCTGAAGGACAAGGCGCACATCTCCTCCATCATGTGCAGCTTGCCAGTACGATAGAAGTTCAAGATAGAGGTGAATGCCCCGGGATGCCTGTCGAAGAAGTACTCGTTTTCCTCCAGGTTGTAGTCATCGCAGATCTCCATGAGGGAGTCGTGCGTGTTGCAGTCTCTGAGCTTACCCAGCCTGGTCCGCGGCAACCTGTCCAAGGTCCGCCAGAGAACCTCGTGGGCCAGCCCCCCCACGTTGAGCTTGACCCTTCGGGAGCAGGCCTTGCTCCTGACGATCTCGGTGGGGTCCGGAGGCAAAGAGGTAGTAGAGCGAGATCCATGCTTATTCATCCCCAGAGGCATCGCTGGTCCCCCTCAGGCTGGACGCTCCAAGGTGCGGCGCGGGGCAGGGCGCGGGGGCCGGCTCTCCTCACCTCTCCTTCCCCTCCATGCCCCAGAGCTGCAAGAGAGGCCGCGCTTGGGTCCCCGCCCGCCGCCCCCGCCGCGCCCGCGGGCGGGGAGCGGGGCCCGCTGATGCGCGGGGGGGCGGCGGCGCTGTCCGCCCGCCGGTGCTGAACCGCGCCCGGCGCCGCCGGCCCGCCGAGCGCACCGAGCCCGGCACCGAGCCCGGCACCGAGCCCGGCACCGAGCCCGGCACCGAGCCCGGCACCGAGCCCGGCCCGCTCCACGTGCGGCCGGGCGCTGCCGCCGAGCTCCCCCGGGCGGCGGCCGGGGGTCCCCCCGCCCCGGCGGACCCCCGCCTCCGCCCGGGAGGGTCCTCGCACACCCCGTCCGGCAGGGCTGCTGAGGCCGGGCACGGACCCGGGAGCCTCTCGGCTCCGGGAGCCGCCGGGTCGGGCGCGGGGCTGCCCCGACCACCGCTCGGCGATGCGCCCCGAGAGGCGCCGGGCCGCCGGCCGGGGATGAGCCGGCCCCGGGCTCCCATGCCGGAGCGCCCGGCCCCGCCGGACCCCGCGTGTCCCCACGGCCCAGCTCGAGCGGCCCCCGGCCATGCCCCCCGCCCTGCCTGGCAGTGGAGGCTGCGGGGAGATGCGGAGGCTTTTAGTAACTCCAGCCTTAGAGCTCTCCCGAGGAAAGAGCTAGGGCAGGGAAAAGGGAGGATTTACAGCCACTCTAACGACGCGCTCTGCCTCTCTGGGCTGCCCAGGGACGCCCCCCAAGCCCCCCACGCCGGCCTGTGCATAACCGGGAAAGCAATGAAAACGGGAATAAGAAAAATCCCTGAGCCTGCCTTAGAGCGCCGGGTGGCTCCTGACAGCCCCGAGCACTGTTGCTTACACAAGATGGCACGAAGAGAAACCCCGGCGCAGACAGGAGCGGCTCCCCCGTGCGCAGCCGGCACGACTCGGGGCTCGGCCCCGCCGACCCAGCTGCCCCAGCCCTAAAATCGAAGCCCCGCCGCTGCCTCCCGGTCGCCGCCGCCGCACACGGGGAGAGGCTCCCGCGGCTCGGCCCGAGCCCAGCCCTCACCTACCTCCTCCTGCGGGCTCCCGGCGAGGCGGTGCGAGGCGTGCGGGGCCGAGGGCGGCTACATCCTGCGGCGGGGCGGGCGGCAGGGGCGGCCCCGCTCGCATCCCCCCGCGGGCAGCCTCAAGGCGGAGGGATGGCGGCGGCGCTCCCGGCTGTCCACGGAGCCCAGGGGGAGGGGAAGGGAAACGAGGTAAATCGGATCCTTCGGCAGGAAGCTTTCCAAGGCCTTCCCTCGGCTGCGTCTCCTCGCTCCTACCCGCAGCCAGCGCCGGAGCCGCGTCTGCGCCCGCCCCCCAGCCCCTCTCCGGGCAGAGACAAAGGAAAGCTCCGGTCTTCCTCCCGCTGCCCCGGCGCGGGGATCAACAAGTGCAGCCCGTGGCCCCGGCGCGGCCGTGCGCGGCTGTCCCGGCGCGGGGCGGGAGGGTCGGGGCTGGGGCCGGGCAGCTCCACCGTGAGCTGGAGCCCAGCATTGCAGCGCCGGGCCGCTCCGAGCCCGCCCCGCTCCGCCACCCCCTCGCTACGGCGGCGGGGCCGTTCCGGCAGCTCCCGGGGCCACCGGCCGTGAGAACGGGAGCGGCGGTGTGCGCCACGGAAAAGCGAGGAGCGGAGAGCGCCAGGCAGCCCGGCAGGGGCCCCGCCGCCTCCCAGGTGATTCCGAGCCGAGCCGGTAGCAGCGGAGCTCGGGGAGGTTGCTCATCATCATCATCATCATCATCATCATCCCGGGGGTGAGGGCGAACCGGGCCCTCGCCCCCACCCCGGCTGCCCCTCGTAGAAGGAACGAGCCCGCAACGATGGTTGTGGATATTTGCAGACACAGACAGGAGCAATAGCAGGGGATCTCTTCTACCGATTAGGACTATAAATATAATGTGAAGTAGCATTTACTAACCTGAAAACACAGCAGAAATAGAAAAAAGGTGACTTTCTAGGCAAGAGCACAGCAATCAAAGTCTTCCTCTGCCGGGCTGTGCCTCTTGTCTCTGTCCCTCACTCCCACCAGGGGTAACGGCCCCCGCCAGGAGCCTGGAGCTCCGTTGGTGCCCGTTGGGATCCGGGCAGTTCACCTGCTCGGCCTGGGCGCCAGGGGCACACAGCTGTGCCCTTCTCTTGCCCTGATTGCTTGTGGCTCCTGGACTCCAGTGACAGCTCCTACTACAACGTTTCTGAATTAGTAGCCTGATGTCTGATTTTATGTGATTAACTAGGAAAAAAGACCCCCAGTGCTGCTTTTCCCCATTTTCTATGCTTCTCTCACCTGTGCCTGGGTCCTGGTGCCCAGTGTTCTCAATATCAGTGCTAGACTATTATATTTGGTGTTTGAATGCCTACATCTTCCTGAGAGGTCACCTTCTGAAATCCCAGATGTGCTTTTGTCCAGTATTTCACGCATATCAGCTGTGTAGCTAGGAATTTCTTACAAGAAGTTGGTCACTACCTTCCTTTTGGAGATGAGAAAATTAAGATATAGAGTAGCAAGATCACCCAGAAAAGGGCAGAAGGAAGAATTGGGAATAAAACCTGTTGACCAGCTTAATCCCAGCCCAGTGCCCCTCCAGTGGAGTAGCTCCTCCTACCCCATGAATGCTTCCAGTGCAGGACAGACATTAGGGCAATATTCAGAGCACTTCAGCTCTCCTGTTACTTTGTCATCATTTCACCTCTAGACCATACTTTACTCTTACAACAGAGACAAAACCCCTGATCAGGGCTAGGAAGCTCATTCTGTTAATGATTACAAAATGCTTTGAGACTTGCAGCTGGCAGGTGCCATAGGAGAGCGAGGGTTTGTCAGCACTGACCTCCCAGGCACATTATCTCCCCTCGGGATGACAAGCAGCCTGATGCAGGGAGACGTGTCAGATTCACCAGTTAAATCACTGGGGAGAGGCACCTTGGCTTTATTAGCAGGTTTAGTATTTGTGTCTTCCTGCATCATCCCCCGCCACTGCCATCCAGTGTTCTGCCAAGAGGCTGCAGGAGCAGCCCTGGAGGGGGCACAGGGAGGGGCAGGGGGGCAGCACAGGCTCCTCCACTGCCCCTCCCCTTCCACCAGGGCTCTCCTGGCCACTGCTGAAAATGGTACTGAAGAAGCTGGGAGAGGGAGCCCTGCCCAGGGCAGTCCCTCCAGCTGGCTCTGCCTGGGGTGATCCACGAGTCTGGGGAGAGGAGAGGATGTTTCCACCCCCAGGACATCTGTTCCCTGCAGCATTTCTTGTCCCACATGAAGAGTTTGTCAGCAAGGGGCAGTGCAGGCCCGAAGATGCAGAAATGTGCATCCTGCTCGCTCCCCTCCAAGGTTATTTCACCCACTCTTGGTTTGGATACACATTTCAATTGATATTTTTGTGCTCTGAGCTTTGCAAACCTAATTTATGGTTTGTTATTTCCCCAGCCTATGGAGCCAGCCAAATGTTTGGATGCAGTTTGTGCAAACCCTTTTTCTCTCCAGGTATTTCAGCAGTTATTGACAAGGAAATACCTTAAACCCCAAGCACATCAGAGGAAGTATGCAGAGCACAGCAAAGATGTGTTCTCCTGGGTGGCACAGACATATCTGGATTTCACTGCCAGGCAGAGCAGATCTGTAAGGCAGTGTTTGTTCAGCTACAACATGGGAGGGAAACAGACTGAGCCTGAGTGTGGAAATAAATATCCCTCTGCTGATCTGCAGTGACTCCTCTGCCTGCATAAGGAAAAGTATCACATCTTCCCAAACACCTGTGCCATATGACAGCCTGGCATCTCCCTGTCCATCCTGTGAAGCAGGAGGGGAGGCTGGTTTGCATCATTTTACTGCTCACAGGAAAACAAAGGGCTGTGAGAAAAGGAAGGCGCCTGCAAACCAGCGCTCAGCCCCGTGACAGCCGTGGCGTGTGGGACAGAGGGTCTCCCAGAGAGGGGAGCAGCAGCTTTGGTGGCCCCTGAGTTTTGGCTGGTTCCCCATTGCTGAGTTTCACACTCTGAAATGAGCTCTGAGATGTAACAATAACCCATATTGTTCTTGCAGCCCAAGGGCCCTGTGCTTGTCCCTGGGAGTGGGAAAGGCACAATAAACTGCCTCTCTTGCAGAGTGTTTCCTATTATGTCCCTTTAAGACTTCACTCAGTTTCCAGGGATTTTCTTTCCAGACTGGAAACACTTTAGGTACAATGGAGATTTTCTTTTACAGCCCAAAATTCTTTCCCTTAAATGGGAAAAAAATTATCAAGTTTCTTGGCAGAGGTCCATAACAAGTGTTGAAAAGTGCAAAAAGAACTGAGATAGATAGTGCTTGTGCTACTGAGAGACCAGGAGCATGGAAATACTGGAATACCAGGGGGAAATACTGGAAGCAGACAGCAAAATACGATCCAAATATGAACCCTAGAGAAAGATAAAGAGTTGAAGTTTTCAGCTTGTCTCAACTTTCTGGATGCACTTTGAAGTCCCGGGAATGCCCCAAACCCCCTCATTCCAGGCTGGCTTCTCTCCCTGCTGCTGCCTGGAGGAGGGGCTGGCAGAGCCTGGCACCAGCCTGCCAAGGGCTCCTGCTGCCTCCTCACCCTTGGGCTCCCCTGGCCTTCAGGGGGAGGGCAGGAAACACGCCAGTGCACACTGGTGATCAGAGAAGCTGCTGGTTCAGGTTCCCACAAAGCACACTCAGAGCCAGCCCCCAGGCTCCAGCTTTCTGCCTTTCTCAGGAGGTGCATTTCCTGCCGTGCATCTATTCAGCCTCTGTCTGTGCTCACTGACCACAAGCACTGACCCTGTGGCTCCTCTTCCCAAGGATGGCTCCATCAGACCCACCTTTCCTCTGTTCTTGATGAGGATGACTCTGGGGGACACTGGGAGCTGTGGAAGCACCAGCCTATTCCCGAAGGTGTGTAAAGCATCACCTCCTGGCTGTGTCTGCTTTGGTCACGTTAGGTTTGAGACCAAATACCATCGTTTCAGGAAGGGAAAACACACAGACCCTTCTGCTGGTTGAGGAATGAAAAGCCCCCAGGGGGTCAATTTGTCCCTGTCATCCTTGTCATCCATGTCTGCTTGGGAGCTTGCAAAAGGATCTGAGAAATCTCCTACCTATCAACACCGTAGGCCAGATGCTTGGAGGCCAGGTCCCTGTCCTTCCCTGGAGGGGCCAGTGGCAGCAGGACTCACCCATGGAGGGGCTGGGGGACGTTTCCTCCTCTCGGCATTCAGTGTTTGGGCAGGGCTGGCTCTGAGGGAGCAGCAGTGCCTATAATCTGTTATCTAACATTTAGCTTTAGGCACCGAGCCCTGGGAAGCAATTGGGCTTGCTGTGTTATTGAACAATTGCAGATTTATTAGCCCCTGAAAGGCTGAGGGCTTGCATTAATCATCACTCAGGAGGGAGGGCAGCAGAGCTGCAGGGGTCAGCCAGTCTTCGCAGCCTCGTCCATCCGGGCCCTTTCCAGCCAATGGCCCTGCAGTCCTTCCAGCCCTTTGGGGCACATCATTCCCACATGACTGCAGGCAGATGGGGCAGCCTTTGGGGAGAGCCAGGATCCAGGAGCCAGAGGCAGCAGCATTCCCAGGAGTTCATAGGAAGGGGCCCTGCCTGCTCTCACTGAGCTGCCCCCATGGTCAGCATCCCCTGCAGCCTCCCCCAGCAGCCACAGGGATGCAGCCACAGGGATGCTGCATGTGGGCAAAATCCCTTGCCCAGCCAGGCGTGGCAGTGAAGTGAAGCCCCAGCTCTGAACAGAGCACAAAGAGGTAACAGGATAAACCTTGTGAGCCTGCCCTGGGTGCTGCCAGCCCTGTGTGCTGCACACCAGCCGGGTTCAGAGGCAGTGGGTGCCGTTTCTCTCCCTGGCTGGAGGAAGCCCGAGTGCTTTAAGCAGCATTTGGAGAAGCAGCCTGCTCAGAGCACATTGCCACAGGCATGGGGAGCCCTGGCCTGCTCAGAGGGCAGGAGTGCTGAGACAGAGCAGCAAGGGAGCGACCTCACCTCCCCCTGTCAGAGGATGCAGCAGCTCAGCTGCTCTGGGAAAGGCTCTGGCAAGAAGGCTCCAAGCAGCAGAGCTGAGCAGCCAGGTCCCCTAAAGAGCTCCCAGCTCCAGTCCCTGGCAGCATCCTCCTTGTGCAGTTGAGGCAAACACGAGAGATGTTACAAAGGAGCAGGAGTTCCTCAACAGCTTCCACCTGAGCTTGGGAACTGAGCGCCCTGAGGTGTGGAGGTGACAGGAAGGTAGCTGTGACCTGAACATGTTCCTGCTAGGACTGACTCCTGCCCCACCAGCCCTGATTTTCACCCCTGGCCTATCTTCTGCCCAGCTCCTCTTCAACAAACACAGGCTGAGGGCTCAGCCTTAGAGGCAAAGCAAACACTGAACTCAGCCACAGACAAAATCTGCTTTGTGGTCTAATGCTGGAAAAATGCCATCAATTGAATGTCCTGGAGCGCAGAGAGTTTCCTGAGGATAATGAGAACAAGAATCGCTCTGCTCTTGCATATGTGGATCCTAAAAGTGGATATGCAGTCAGAGAGCAATCTCACGTGGTTCCTGGGAAGAAAGTACCATAATATTCCCTTTCAGAGTGAGGGAAACAGAGACTGAAAAGGTTTAAAGCAAGCTGTCAAAGGCACCATGGGATGGGGGATGACAGAGCAGCTCAATGTACTCTGAAGAGACATCCATTAGTGACTCCTACCAAGGTTGCTTGCCTTGTCCCTGTTACTGCAAACAGAGGCTGTTGCCCTCAGTGGCAGAAGTTTCCAGAGCTGCACATCGAGGTGAGAATCAAGCTGATGGCCGTATCCATCAGGTTCAGCTTTTTATGGCTCACTTTTTATGAGAAACTGGCAGAAAATAGGCAGACCTTGAAAAAAGTTTCACAAAAGCAGCCATTCTTGGCCACTGTCTGATCTCAACTGCCTTAAGCCTGGAATAAACACCCTCCTCCTTCTCCCCTCCTTTGTGCTGCTCCAACAGTAAAAGCTGGAGCTGCTTTGGGGTCAGGAAGCCTCATTCCAATGGCTGTGAAGGGACATGGTGAGGAGGGAGTCAAACTGAATTTCAAGCAACGACTTACTGTTCCTTCCAGTGCTGAGGAAGCCCAGCTTCCCTGGGGACAAGGCACGGGGGAAAGGCTGGGCATCTCATGCCACCAGTGGGGATCCGTGTGGGGACAGCTTTGATCTCAGTGACATCCACTCACAGGGCAGGAATAGCATAAATTGTCTCTGGGAAGGGTCACTCCCAGCCTTTTTTGGGTTGTTTTGCATCTGTAACTTGTCTTTAATAAACTACATTTTAATTTGGAGGATTATGAAGATCATTTTAAAGCAGCTTATCTAACACTCGTTCTCCTTCCCTCTTTTTCCCCAAAGTGCTTGTGGGTGATGCAGGAGGCTGCAATAAGCCTTTCTTGAAGGCTGTCTCGGATTAAACTTCTTCACATGGGACAGCTCTACTCCGCATGAATTTTAATGAGCTCTTCTGAAATGCCCTTTTCGCTGTACGGTAAGCTCTGCAGGGGAACGGGATCCAGCACCAGCAAACCAGGAAGGACAAAAGGGATGCGGTAACACAAACTGAGAACCCTGCAACAACCTACGGAAAACGCGGCTCCGCTTCCTCGGTACGGGCAGGAGCGGGGGTGATGCGGGCGGAGCCGCAGCCCGGCTCGGAGGGGCTGCAGGGCCGGGTTTTCACCCTGGGCTCCTGCACGGTGCTCGGAGGGGCTGCAGGGCCGGGTTTCCACCCTGGGCTCCTGCACGGTGCCCGTGGGCAGCAGCAGAGCAGGGCTGGGAAGAACCAGCAATGGAGCAAGGGGTTGCTTGAAGCTGACCTGGAGGAAAGCTGGAGAACGGAGCCATCTGAAGATCACCTGTTTTGGATGCTTGTCTGGGCCCTCTTTAGGGTGCCAGTGACATTTTTCTTTCCCCTTGGGATCCGTAGCCTGAATTCCCAAAGGCAGTTCTGTGTCCTGCATCTTCCAGGGCATTTCTTAGTGGCCACTTTGTTTTCCAAACAGCAGCACCTGGAAAAGGTGGGAACACAGCAGAATTTTTTTTGTTGTTTTTTAGAAATAGTCCAGCAGTGAGCACTTGTCGAGAGAGCAGAGACCCCTGCTCAAGTCCTCCAGCTCAATGCCCTTCCTGTCCCCTGCTGCTCTAGATTTAGGCACCACACTTCCCAACAGCCCTGCAGAAAAACCTTTACCCCAGTATCTGACCCTGCCCTGCTGAGACTCGTATTCTAGCATGACTAAACATCTGAAAAGGTCAACAGCTAAGAAATCTCTATCCTCGCTGAATTTCAGCACTGGAGTGCTCTAAAACGCATTTAAATACTTCGGTGGCTGTCCCGGTTTTAGAGACAAAATTTTTAGGAGGAAATGCTCTGGAATGAGCACCTCCTCCCAAGGGAAAAGGGCCCCCTCCTTTCCTCCACCAATGAGAAAAACTGACAAAAGTAATGAAAGTGGAAAATAAACCTGAACTGCTTATTAACACAAAACAAAACTGGGGAAAAAAGGAAAGGATGCCCGGGAGGAGCTGGTAACTGGTGTTCCCCCAGTCTCCGGGAAGGGGAGTGCACACAGCCGGCTGCTGGAGAAGGGCAGATGGAATGAAACCTTTTAACTCTTCTTCGGCGCCGGTTCTCCTCCTCACAGCAGGCGATGCTGCTGCATCTCTGGGCCCCGTCACTCACCGGTCTCCGAAGGAGAGGAGGAAGGGAGATGGGTGGCAGCAGTGTGGAGGCTGCTGTGGGCTGAGTGAATCTCAGGGGCTGCAGCTTCGGGGAATGTGTCACTCTGGGAGCGAATGCTCATGGTCCCAGCAGCTGCTTTTCCGTTTAAAGCTGCTAATAGACCCCAGAACCCCTGCAGACAAGGGAATTCCATAAAGGTGCGTTGTAAAAAGTCAGAATCAACCATGTGAACACCAGGACCCACAGTATCTGTTCTTAAAGCATGTCTTTGAGGATTTCAATTTAGTAAACAAAAAAAAAAAAAGTTCAATTTTGAAAAAAAAAAAAAAAAAAAAAAAAAGACTAAACCAAGAGTTTCCCAGTGGAAAAAGTTTAATTAGGATAGGAACAAGCACAAACAAGCTGCATTGTCTGGGGAACCACCCAGGAACTTAAGTGATTTGCTTTAAAAGTCTTTGCAGTGCAATTCGAAACCAAACCTCCCGATCATTTGCTTGATCAGGAGAAATGTGATGCTCCAGCTGTAACATGGACTAAAGCACATTTCGGGGGGGTGACTTTGTAGATGCAAACAAATCCTTTATCCTGCTCACAGCTCCCAGTTTGAATTCAGTGCTCTTGGATCCTGAAGGAGCACCCCTCAAAAAGAGCAGGGGGCTGTCCCAGCTCGGAGCAGCGGGAAAGCTGCAGCCTGAGGGGAGCTGGACCTTCCCGGCAGAGCTTTGCAGGAGGGCTCCTGCAAACATCCACAATCACTGCCAGGCAAGCCTCAGCCCTCCTGGGCCTCTGGGGCACTGGAATGGATGAACGTGCAAAGTTAATTGCAAGTTGCAACCTAGAGATTCTGACAGCTGTTGTCCCTTGAAACACAGCTCCAGGATGAGCTCTCCCGTGTTCAGGTGCTGGCAATGCCTGCAGAGCACACACGGCCCCCCAGGCACCCTCAGACAGCCCCAAAGCTGCAGTCCCACAGGCACAAAACTGACATAAACAAACGTGGGGTGGAGTGCAACTTTTTCAACCAATTCATCATCCCAATGCGCTGCTCAATTCATTGGTGGGTTAAAAAGTAACAATTCTCAAGAAACAGAGAAGTAGAAAATGACAGCCTGGCGATGGAAAGCAAATCCTTGGTGTTTTACTCAATGCTCAGTTGATATTGAACCCTGACGTCCTTTTTCAGGCTGTGGTATCCCAAAGCAGTATCTTTCCTTGTTAAACCCCAAGATTTATGACCAAATGTCTTTCAAGTCTGGTTCAGAAGAGGTCACCAGAAGGAAAATGCATCTGGAAGGATAAAGGAGTCAGGGCGGAAGAGCTGCCTCCTCTTGCAGCATTCGGGAGGTACCTCCCTGAGCTGCCCAGGTTGTTCTGGATTCAGTTACTTGTAACTTTGCCAAAGTTAAAAACACTCAGGTTGGAATTTTCCACCATTTGTTGGTCTCTAGAAGGAATGAAAGACCATTTCAGGAAAGTTAGCTACTTTCAATGACTCAATCAGGAAAAATTTATACAATATTAAGAGGGATAAGATGCTATTGGAGATGGTAAAGAATAAATCTGACATTTGCAGACTGAATTTCTCTGTAGATTAACAAGGGAGAGGAATTAGGATTTTATGAGAAAACCTAGATTTTAGCATTTCATACCAATCAGAAGCTTTATTTTGCAATCCACGTATCATTCTAACAAACCAACAGAATGCAATTACTCCAGCTATGCTACCATAATGAAACCAACACAGTAGAGTCAGGATTCTGGGAGATCTCCTGCTATATTGCACCAATAAATAATTCCTGCAGTTTAGGGCTCTTCCTGATCCATGGTATAAAACCCAATATTTAATTAAAGAGATAAACAAGAACTTCTAAAATCATCTACACAATTTACTGGGGAATAAACATAAATGTAACAGATGGTTTTGCAGTGTAATCTTACACTGGAGATACCAAAGGCTCACAGTAAATTTTCCATGTGATGACCTTTCCTCTCAGGCTAAGGGACTTCAGCTGGATTTGGGACCATCCCTGCCAGGAGAGCTGCACTGTGCCCAGCTGGATTTGGGAGCATCCCTGCCAGGAGAGCTGCACTGTGCCTGTGCTGGATTTGGGAGCATCCCTGCCAGGAGAGCTGCACTGTGCCTGGATGGATTTGGGAGCATCCCTGCCAGGAGAGCTGCACTGTGCCCAGCTGGATTTGGGAGCATCCCTGCCAGGAGAGCTGCACTGTGCCCAGCTGGATTTGGGAGCATCCCTGCCAGGAGAGCTGCACTGTGCCAGCTGGATTTGGGAGCATCCCTGCCAGGAGAGCTGCACTGTGCCCAGCTGGATTTGGGAGCATCCCTGCCAGGAGAGCTGCACTGTGCCTGCCTGGATTTGGGAGCATCCCTGCCAGGAGAGCTGCACTGTGCCCAGCTGGATTTGGGAGCATCCCTGCCAGGAGAGCTGCACTGTGCCCAGCTGGATTTGGGAGCATCCCTGCCAGGAGAGCTGCACTGTGCCTGGATGGATTTGGGAGCATCCCTGCCAGGAGAGCTGCACTGTGCCTGCCTGGATTTGGGACCATCCCTGCCAGGAGAGCTGCACTGTGCCTGCCTGGATTCGGTACCTTCCCACCCCACTGTCACAGCTGCTCCAGCACTTCAATATTTTCCACTCCTCCAGGGGATCTCTTCTTTCAGTCCAGCCTCCCCAAGGATTTCCACTGGACCAAAGCAGAATTTGGGGCCCACACAGCCAAGCTGTGAATGGAACAGAGCCCCCAAGTCACCATCAGTGGGTGTCCTGACCCCACACACTGCTGTAGAGGCGCCCCCATTTCTGAGCTCTGGGGCTCTACAGGTGGCAGCAAGGAGGGAGCAAAGCCCGCTTGCTCTGTGCTACAGAGGGAAGGACAGAGCGGGACTATGGGGTAAAACCGGTTCTATATTTAAGGGCTGCACTGGGTTGTTATGGCAACAGGAATTCCAGCCACCACCGCGGGCTCCTCCGACGCCTCCCTGCCATCCTCTGCAGAGCCCAACTTTGCATCACGCAGCAGCCTCCTGCCTAATGCTAGGGCTGAAGGGGAGGGGGGAAATCTGCAACCCGTCTTCTCACAGAGAGCTTTTTCCTCCAGGAGTGGAAAGCAAATGGGAACGGCTTTAATAACTGCCTATGGATACAGGAACCAAAACCCAGCTCCAGCAGCAGAAAGGTTCAGACCCTCTCAGATCGTGGGGCCCACAGGGACTGGGAGCTCCCAGCACGGCAAACCCAGCTAGTGTGTCCCCAGGGGCAAGCCCAGGGCTCCTGATGTGTCCTGGGGACGTCTCCAGGGGGAATGAGCCTCCTCCCACACCTCAGCAGGACAGACCCGGGGCTCACAAACACCGGCAGCCACCGCCCTGCCGCTTCCCCAAGCTCACTCTCCTTTGTCTGACTGGTGAAAGTCTGCATTTCATCCACACATCCATCTATGTACTTATATGGTCCTCATCTCCACCATGTCCAAATCTCACAGGCTACCAGGACATTGTTTGCTCTTTTTTGCAGCTATCATGCTGGAATTCATAAACAGAAAAGCTGTATGTGAGACACATGCCCTGCTACTACAGCCTGGGCTGGAGTCCTGCATCCAAGTTTGGGCACTCCTCATCAAGGTCAGGCCCCAACTGGCGAGAGCCCAGAGGGCAGCAGGAGTGACCAGAGACATAGAAAACAGCCCCTGAGGAGAGGTGGAGGAAAATGGGTCAACTCATGGAAACAGAAAGCAGAGCAGAGATGGGGTAACAGTTTTCCTTTCATAAAATGCTTCCATAGAAGATAGCAATGGTTTGTGTTCCTTGTCTGCTGGGAATTGGACAAAATAGAGTAGGATGGGAGAATTAGGATGATTGTTGGGAAAAGTGTGAAGTCCTGGGGTAGTTTGCCCAAGGAGAACAGGGAGTGGAGACATCATTAAGGCTTTCAAGAAAAAGATCCTCAAGCAGCTGTCAGGATGGTCTAGACATATTGATCTTGGCTTGGTACAGGAGGATGGATTAGGGTGCATCTCCATGTCACCTCCTGCCACACTGGGATTGTTCTGTGAGAACCTCACGTGTGCATCCCAATCACACACCCCAGCAGCCCCTGGACCAGAATCAGGGCTGGTATTTCAGAAGGCACCTGAGGTGTTCAGTGTCCCCTGGGCCCACCTCATGTTGCACCCTCAGCAGTTCTCAGCCTGCCTTTCCATGGCCACACCAGCCTGGGAGCTCAGTGTCCCAGCAGCAGCACTCAGGGGTCTCTGCTCCACTGCCTCTCAGTGGTTCTCCTTTACCTTTAAGCAGCAAATCCTGTTCTTAATCTACCAAGCCTCCTCTTAGGACTGGCTGTAATGCAACAACACCTTCCTGGAGCCCATCAGTTCCTAGTTTCCAAAGCTGCTGCTAAACAGTCTTGCCTCTTCTGGAATTAACAGATTTTTAACACCAACGTGTCAATCCCAATGGGGTGGTTGCTGAACAGCAGGGCAGCTTGAATCCCAACTGATTTGAATGACAAATATTTTTTTTAAAAATTGATAACTGAAAAAAAGAGAAAATGAAGAGTGATTGGTAACCAAAACAGGCAGAAGAGCAGCACCAGCCCAGGACTGCTGCACCATCCAGCTACACCCACACATCAGCTTTGCAGCGTGTCCTCTGCTTCTGTCACTTCTTCTAATTCACCTTGAGCTGCTGCCATGGCTGGAGGAAACTTTAGGAGAAATAGGAGAAGCCAGAAAAACACAGGGCCTACATTGCCCTAAAAATAAACAGCTGAAAGGACTCAGGGGTGAGTGGCTGGAGTGAGGAGAGCCCCCAGAAAGCAGCACATGGGTCAGTGACAGCACCCCCGTGGTGACAAATGCACAGTGGGGACAGGAGCCCCAGCCTGGTCCACACACGGCACCGAGTCCTTCAGAGGGCTGTGAAACAGCCTCCCAACAGCAAAACCACAGCTATTGCAGTGTGAGACTGGGAGGAAAAGCAGCCCAGCAGTGGTGCAGGGAAGTATCAGATGGACCAGCTTGGGTATTTTTGTGTTTGGTAATAAATAAATAAATAAAATTGTGATGATTAAGTGGAAGCAAAATAGCACTGTTATCGATACAAGTGCCTTTGCAGTACATTAAACCCAAGTAATTTAAAGACCTGAGCATTTTATATAAATAATTAATTCTTTTTTGGTTAGCACAATGCCACTATAGCTGCCTAAATTTTCCAAGAGGGAGTTGCTTTTTAATTAGAATATGGTCATTTCAAATGCACGTGGGTCTTTAATCATTGATATTGGAAACAAGCTGACTTGGTCATGCATCAGAAAGAATAAAGCAGCTCTCATTTCTCCCAGCAAGCCCCAGGGCTGTGAATGAGTGAGGAACTCTGCCTTGTGATGAGAGCGTGTTTCCATCCCCTGAGCAGCACAAAGTCGTCTGGGAAGATGCATTTGCTGAGGTCAGACTGAGGGGAGAACGAAGTGCTGGAGAGCCAAGGCAATGCAGAAGCAGCCTGCCCCAGCAGCAGGCTCAGAGCAGGTTCTCCCCAGCAATTAGGGATGATTGACGGTGGACAACCGGAGTGCAGATAATTTCGAAAGGTTTAATTGCTTTCTTGCTAATAACACTGCAGGCAACTGCCCTCCCCATCCTTTCCCAGAACTCTGGCTCAGTGGAGAGTCCCACCTGGTTTGTGGGGTCTGGACCTGGCCCAGGCAAGGGCAGGGCACCGAGAACCCCAGCCCCGAGCAGCAATATCGATATCGTGGGTAGCTCCCGGCTGCTTTGCTGCTCTGGCTTTTCAGGCGGAACTTTCCAGAGATGGCTCCTTCTCCCCTGAATGGAAACAGAAGCCGAAATTCAGGTGCCGACATAAAGTCTAGCTGCAGTCACTTTGCAGCAGGTTTGCCCAAACCCTGGCTCTGCAGCTCGGACACGAAGCCCGGACAGCCCCTGGGGCCGCGGCACCGAGCGGCGGCTCCAGCCCGTCCCAGCAGTGCCATCTATTGCCGCACTCGGCTCCACCGCGGGGAGCCCGCTCGGGGCACGAAAAGGAGCAGAGGGAAAGGAAAATTCCGGCCGGGAATAGGGGAGACTTCCCCGTTCACCCACACACTGCTCCGCTTTCCTAAAAGAGCTGAGAATGTTTAAAGTACCTGTGTGTATCAGACCACGCTAATCTCAAACCCCGGGGTACGTGAGAGCAGAGCTCCCCATCAGAGCCTGGGCTCCATAGGGATCATCTCCATCAAGTCCATTTCCACGTCCAACTCCCTCAAGTCCCAGCAGGACAAACCTTGAGCCAGTGGAAAGCAACCAGGAGAACAGGATTTAGTGAGTCTTCACAGCCTGGCCAAGCTGCAGCCGTCAGCCTCTGCATCGTGAAAGGGCGGGAGGGGCTGGTGCAGCCTCACACGGAGGGCTCTGCAGTTTTAGATACACCTCAAATGGAACATCCATCCTCAAAGTATCTTAAAGAAAAAGAAAACAAAGCCCCCAAACGCAGCAACAAAACAGCAGCTGAGTTTCAGGAGCCTTGCCCAGCACTCGCTGCCAAAGGCTGCTGGGAAGTGCCGTCTCCTTCCTCCTCCCGAAGCAGCACCGGGAGCTGGCAGGGGCAGCTGGGGATGTGCAGCCTCCACACCCCGCCCGCGAGGGCCTTGGGGACACCGCTGAACAAAGAAAAACATTCCACTTCTTCACTTCACTTCAGCCAAACATTTCAGCAGCTTGTCTCTTCCCTCACACAACTTGCAATACTTTGTCATCATGAATTGACTCTGGTTTATATTAACTAAAACCCTCTCTTGTTCAGTATCTGGTTTGAAAAATGCTGGCAATAAGCATCAGTTCAGAGTAGATTTATACCCACAGACCATGCAGAGCACTGCCATGAGTTTCCCAGAACATGAACCCAAGTTTACCAAATAAGAACATGAAAACCCCAAAGGATTGATTCTTATCATCCAGCTCACACACGGCAGGTCCACGAGGGCAGCGGGAATCCAACAACAACCACGGGCAGACATTGCAGGGCTCAAGGATGTGGAAAAAAACATGGACTGCAGAGTCCCAAGAGGAGAGAGAACTGGAAAGGACTGCAGGACCAAGTCTAAAAATTCACCACATCCTAAACTGCACCTGGTGGGACACAGGAGATGCTTCCAGGGGATCAGCTGCTGCCACTGGCTCGCACAGGGTTTGGCTGCAGGGATTAGTGAGTTAAGCCTTCAAGATACCTTGATTTTCCAAGAGACACATTGTTCCCAGCAAACTTCCCACTGGGGAAAAAACCTCTAAAGATAGAGTCGTGGGATGTGCAGAAACACCTGTCTCCTTTTCCAAATGCCTTCCCAGATTGTCCCAGCTTACATCCCAACCTCCTCCTGTGCAGTCCAACACCTGGCTTTTGGGCCAAAACAGGCAGGGAAGGAAAATAGGGGGAGCTCAAAAATGTTAAAGCTTTAAAGAAATATATTCTACCTTTTTTTTTTTCTTTAAAACAAAGCTTTGACATTGTTTAAAAGAAGAAAAAAAATTGTGTTTATAAATATTAATAGAGAAAAGGACTAAAACAGAAGGGTAAAATAGCACAAACATGAAACATAATTTTTGAGTTTCAGGACAGATGTTTCTCTTCAGCTCAGAACTTTCCCTGATTTTGGTCAGGGGACAAGAAAATCCCCAACAGACCCACACCTGGTCTGTGAAGGGGCAGTGAGCAAGGGGATCTTTACTGGGCAGGTGAATTAAACAGCTGAAAACCAGTTACAATGGTTTCTTCTTGGTAGAAGGTGGCAGCTGCAAGAGCAGGGATAACTCACCCAGGGAGCCTGGGAGAGTGCCACGAGGATCTCTGGGAACTCCTTCAAGGCCAGGCTTCATCTCATGCCAAGAAGCAAAAGCCACCAGCTGCTTCCCCACCGGCTGCCCCACGCCCTGGGCACGTGGGGACTTCGCTTTCCCGCTGCACTTGATGTCTCTGGAAAACTGGGATTTCCCCCCCTATGGCAAGAACCGAACCCCGTTGTTGTTGTTCCCCAAGCAAAGAGAAATCCCGTGTTCGCCAGGAGAGGGCCGGGGGTGCCGAGTGGCGGTGGGGACACAGCATGACAGTCCGGCAGCTGAGGACACAGGGACACAAAGACACAGGTGGCAGCTCCGCAGGTGGGGGGGACACAGGGACACAGGGACATAGCGTGGCACCTGCAGGTGGGGACACAGGGACACAGGGACACAGGGACACAGGGACACGCGTGGCAGCCGCGCAGCCGAGCCGGGGCCCCTCCTCCCGGCGCCGCCAGGGATCGCTGTGGGAGCGCGCTCCGCGCTCGGCTCCAGCCCGGCCCCCAGACCAGCCCCAACCCGGCCCCCAGACCAGCCCCAGCCCCAGCCCGGCCCCCAGACCAGCCCCAGCCCGGCCCCAGCCCGGCCTCCAGCCCCAGCCCGGCCCCCAGACCAGCCCCAGCCCGGCCCCAGCCACGCCCCGCTCCGAGCGGCCGGCCCGGGGCCAGGGGGCAAATGAGGCTGGTGTGGAGCCCTGCCTCATCGCCCATCTGCCCTCTGGGCGGGACGGGAGCCCTGGGCACCGCTCCTCACCGCGCTGGAAGCACCAATTTTTCTGTCCGGGCCCGCTGCTGAGGGCCCGGTTCGATCGCACCGAGCCTCCTGCCTACCTGCGGCGGCTTGAGGTACGGGGGCTGCGGCTGTGAGGGCCCGGGGGTTCCCCTGCTCCAGCTCCCCCGGCCGGTTTGGGGCTGAGCCCTTTCTGCGCTCGCTCGCCAGGTGTGGCCGCCAGGCCGCATTGCAGCCCCTCCTGCGGAGCGGGGCTCGAACCGGGCACCGAACGCCTCCGGCAGAGCGGCCAGAGCTGGGCAGGGGCTCCCTCAGCGAGAGGCCCACCTGTGCTCAAGTACCTGCCCCGCTGTCCCCAGGCAGAGCCCCGAGCTCTCCGTGCCCAGTGCCGGACAGTCACTGCCCATTGTGTTGCCATAACCGCCCGCCGTGGCTCATTTACCCCGACACAGGCTCTAAACCCCAACAGGAACGAACTCTGCTAAGCACGGCATCCTTATCACCCCTCTGTGCCCTAGGCCTGGCTGCTGGGCCCGGCCGCCTCTAGGCTTTTCACCTGTGAAACGTTTCCAGCTGCAGCCGTGGCTCTGAATTATGAATGAATGTACTTCGTCAAGCGCGGGGCTGCGCTCGGGCTCAGGGATCAGCTCTCAGCCCTGTGCCGGAGGCAGCTATTGCTAACAAAGCCCTGCCACACGCGTACCCGGCTGGATCCGGGGCCATCACCCCAATAATGCCATCAGCTGCTCTGATGCCATCGGAGGGAAGCGCTGCTGGGATGAGGGTGGGGAAGCAGAAGCCTGGATGCCCGGGGGGTTCCCTGAGCTGCATCACGCCCATGCCGGGGCTCCAGCCCGTCCCGTGGAAAATGCAACGGCAGCAAGGCCGAGGTGTGGCTGCAGGGGCTGCGCTGGGGCCATCGGCTCTGCTGACGCTCCTGGGGAGGCACTGCCCATCCCAACACCTGCCGAGGCAGAGCAGGGAAGGGAGGATTGGCCTGGTCGTGGCGCGGCTCACACTGGCCCCGGAGCAAGGCACCTGTCACAAGGTGACTCGTGGCTTTATGGCAGCCAGGAACCTGCTGTGCAGGTGAGCAGGTGGCCCCTGCCATGTGGGTGATTGTGCAAGAGAATCCTGAACGTGCCACCGCATTTGTGGCCTTCAGACTGTCCCTGTGGCTGGAGGCTGCGCTGATGGAGATGATTTCTCAACCTTGAGTCCAGGCATCCTGTGGTTCTCCCCCGCTGACCAGCTCGGCCTCTTTGGCTCAGCCCCCACCCAACCCCCTTGTCCACATCCCCGCCAGCTCCAGGGGGATGCATCCGTGTCAGCGGGGTGAGGGACCGGCCGAGGCCCCGTGTCCACAGGGGAGTGAGGGCTCCTGCTTTCCCAGGTGATTCCAGAGGAGTTGCTGGTTCCCTTTTTTCTGCTGTCGGTACCGATCGTGGGAGAACAGCAGGGAAGGGAGAAGCCCCCTGCCTTGGTGGGTGGTTTTTGGTTAGGCTGGGGTTTTGTTACACACTGCAAAGCTGGGGGATGCTGCAGCACAGGAGGCTGAGCTGTTCTCACAGCGCAGGGAACGCTGTCCCCCGCAGCGGGGGCTGCTCCCCGGCGCGGCCGCCTGGCAGCGGTGGCTGTGCCCTGGCCGTGCCACCAAGCCAGGGCCTCGCAGGGCTCCTCTCCTCGGCACAGCCCACCCGAAGGGGGTTTTGCTGGCAGCTCTTGTGTTAATTGCTGGCCCCAGCAAGGGGGTTCCGTGCACCCCCCTGGGACACGGGCTGGGGCTTCCCTGCCCAGGAGCAATCCCAGCCTTGTCCCTGTGCGTCCATCCCCTGCAGCCCCTGCCCGGGGTCACAGAGGCAGGGAAAGCCCCACAGCTGGGCACCCCTGGAGGATCGCGGGGATTCCTCAGACAGGTCAGGAACTCCCAGCACTGCACGGCCAGGAGTCCCACGGGCTCCCAGCCTCCCTCCTGCGAGCGCTGGGGGAGCGAGGCCGCCTCCGCAGGCAGCGGCAGGGGCTGCGAGGAGCCTGTCACCCCGCAGGCTCCAGCCCAGCGCCGCGGGTGGGAGGAAGCTTCCCAGAAGACGGAGAGCTAAAAAAAGGCAAGGCTTGGAGCAACCCAGGGCTGCCAGCTATTTATTCTAGCATGCCTGTATGCTGCAGAGCAGGAGAAAGATATTTTAAAGCTGCTGCAAGGAAGCTTGTCTGTCTGCCTGGGTTTGTTGTTCAAAAACCCAGTTACCAACAGTCCCCAGCACCTGTCCTGAGCCCTGCACCACCTTCAGCCGACCCCTCCATCAGAACTACACTGAAGCAGATGCTTGGAATAAAAGGCTTAGGCACCAACACATCAGGAAGAGTTTGGGGAGCATCCACATCTCACACTCAATTTATTTCTGGCCAGTCCTAATGAGAAATTTCTAAGCAGCTTTTAGCATCCAGGCCTCACCCTTACTGACTCAAACTCTCATAAGCACTTACAAATCTCACCTCCTATTGAAACAGCACACCCCAGCCTCCTGTAAAAAAAAAAAAAAAAAAAGCAAGCACTGCAATCTCTGTTCTTGGATATGTATTTTTTACTGAAAAAATCATTCATAAATTAACAAATACAAAAATGTACAAACACATGGGTAAATAAATGTAATGACACAAAGGATTGCTTTGCTGAGAAGTGTGTGTGTGTTGTAAAACACTAATCTTCAGTGCAAAAACGTCCCCCTGGCACCTCTTAAAAACATAACAGTAAGCTCAAAAGCCATGATGATGGAAAGCTGCTTGAGTTTAAAGCCACTTCTGATGGTGAGGGGCCCGAAATGCGTGGCCGTTGCTCAGATGATACCTCCCTTAGAGAAGTAGAGCTTTATGGAGAATTAACTGTCAATAAATAGCTTTGCAAATAAAACCCACATGGCTCATTTTAAAAAAATAAATCAGCATCATACAGGACCTGCCCTCAGCAGGGCTGACCGATGGCGCTGACGTGGAAGGGGCAAACGAGTGGCCTTGTCGAACTTCAGCTGCCAGAATATATACAAGTTCTCCTTAATACAGGAATTTTTACACCATAACAGCACATGCGCTTGACAGTATGTTTTTAACAGTTACATTTACTATACAGTATTTGACATAGCTGATAAGATTAACAGTGCACATTTTCAGATAATCCACATTTTAAAAAGGGAAAATAAATGGAACATGGTTAGAACAAAGGATGGGATGCTGCTGGGGATGGACCCTTGTGTGCCAACCGCAGAGTGCAGTTCTGAGCAGAGGTAACGGCTTTTGTTCCACGCCAGGTGCGACAGGTGTCAGGGACATGGAAGGCTGAGGATCCCAACTAAGGTAGCTCAACACCTACTCACACACACATGCATGATTCCGGGGTAGTGAACTTAGACTAGTTGAAATACATTCCTTGTTTGAAGCACCATTAAACAAAGACAGGTTTCTAGCAAGGTCTCAAGATGGAAGAAAAGAGGGGCGGGTTCAGCACCCGGAAAGGGTCCACGTGAATTACAGATCAAGATTCTGAAGCTAAAATCTTTATTGCTGTAGGCGCCAGAAAAAGCAAATCCTTACCTCTGCCTATAAATAACCAGGCTGAATCCGCTCGGGAAGCGAGTTTAAAGCACATGTAAGTTCAGAGACTTTAAAACTTAGTTACAAACTCATCAGCGCTTTTCAAGGGCAGGCTCGCTGTCCTCTCATGCCAGCCGATAAGATCTACACAAAACTTGTGTTTCCTAAACTAACGTTTTCTGGATACAGGTTAGGAATGCCCTGGGCAGTCACACCCACCACAGATGCGTATGGGGATCATACGTCCACGGAACTGAGGAAACAATGTAAACCATGAGAAGTTAAGGAAACCGAAGGCAAACAATGCAATGAAAAGAGTTAAAGTCCTTCGGAGGTCAAGTACCCGCCCTTGTGTGGAAATACAAATTAAAACCAACACCCAATGTATTTACTTTTAAGTCAGAGAGGTCCAGTGAAAGTGGTAGCGTCAGTGCTGTGTAAGGGCTGGACTGTGTCCGTGGGGACAGGCCCGAAGTCCAGCCTGCCCACCGTGGCTGTGAAGAAAATAGGGATGACATTGGATGGCTGGATGGGCTGTCAGACCAAGCTCTGGCTCCCAGTCCTCATATTTTCATGTGTCCTTCATGTCTCTCACTGAGCTGTGACCCCTGTCCCGTGGCTGTGCCCGTGCCAGTGCTGCCAGGTACCAAGGGGACAGCGCAGGGCGCTCCCTGGTTCCAACAGCACCTCAGGGTGCTGCTGGACTTACACCATAAATACAAATTAACCAACCTCCCAAACCATTCCAGCACATTCCAGAGTGAGGGCAAGTGCTGCTGTCCAGGGAGGGCTCATGTGGGAACAGCAGCTCCATCCCAGCCTGGGGCTGTGCTGCCCCAGCCCCACCAGGCTCAGCCCCGCCGTCCGTGGGATACAGAGCAACACGGGACTGTGTTCCATATGGCTTTTGGATTCATCTGCACACCATGTTGCAAAGTGACAGAAAAGGGAGGTTTTTAAATAAATATTCCCATTTCCTCACCCTCCCTGGAATAAGCCACCCCAGCAGTTTCTGGAATGAGTGATGACCCGGCTGTGTTCCTCACCCACTGCACTGGAAGGTTCTGGGCCCTGGCCCAGAAATATTTCTGCATATGCCCAGCTGGAATCATGAGAGCAGTCTCACTGGCTTAAAAGGGAACACGTTGCACAAGTACAGTGATGCTCACACAAGTGTTTACAGAACTCAGGACTAAAATGAGTGACTGTATGTAAACCTCTCGCTTGGACTTGAGCCATAGGAGAAAAATAAAAAGGGGCAATTTACACAGCATATTTACACTTACACTTCTTTAAGAAGCGATTCTGTTGTATATACTTCAAGCAGGTCATTTAAAAAACCGCACAGACATAGAAGAAGGGCATCAGAAGTCATTTGATCTCCCACCAGGGCAGTTGCCAACCAAATTGCTCCTGAGGTTCTCCATCAAGAAGCCAGAGTCCCTCCGCTGAGCCGCTCCCCAGAGGAGAAAGCACATCCGAGGAAAGTCCCAGTGCCAGAGATTGCTGGAGGAGGAATGTGGAGATGAGAGCAGCAGGTCGAACTGTTGTCCTGAAACCCAGATAGCAAGTGGCAGAAAAAATGAAGAGACTGCTGAGCTCAGCCCGGGTATCGGGCTGGATTGGTACAGCTAGGGCAATTTGTGCGTGCACTTTCAGCCTCATTCTCCAAAATACTGTGATCCTTCATTAGACAAAGTGTTGCTTGTCCTCGATAACCCTTGGAAAAGAAAGTCTAGCGTGGCGCTTTCTTGGTGAAGGGCAGAGCAAAGTTATTTTCTCCTCTTAATATTCGGTCACCAGAGCCAGCTCTGGTGTCAGGTTAACAGTGATGTTCTTATACAAGGCGTCATATGTGACGTTTGGAAAGTAGTTCAAGTTATTGAGGCCGTCCAGGGCTTGCCTTTCTTTTGACTTCCTCAGCAAGGCGTACCTGTGCAACAGAACCAGAGGCCAGAGTCACGTCCACGTACCTCACAGCACCTGCAAACTCCTCCCAAGGCTGCCAGAACACCTTTCAAGGAGCCAGGCCCAGCAGCAGCTACCAAACAATGAACTCCTGAGCCCTTCATAAAGGCAACCATCCCATTTAAATACTCTGTGTCAGCAAATATCAGAAAATTCCAGGAAAGTCCATCACCTGGTAAAGGGCAAAATGCTCGCTGTGCCACCAGCAAGCATTCAGCTGCCAAAACAACCTGTGCCCCCTGGCCAAAGCCTGTAGGGCCCATTGCCAGGAGTGGGCTGAGCCTGGGGGCTCTGCCAAGCCCACCATCCACACCACCCTGAGGAAACGCAGCTGAGGGATGGGTATGGTCCTTGCCACTTTTATGAAACCAGATATGAACAAGAACAGAACTAAAAGGTTTCAGTCTGAGGGATGGGGGTGAGGAAGTAAAACTAGCAGAATGGTGGTATGGGGAAAGAAACTGCTGCTGGTGCACAAAATCAGCCTCAAGCACATAGAGAGGTAGTGTGATGAGACAGAAGGAGGAGGGTTGGGAGGGGAAAATAGGCAGAAACATCTCAGCAGGACAGTGACTCCCTTCAGCACAGTGCTGAGGGCCTGGAGGCACCAGGGCGAGTGTGAGCTGGGCTAAGACCTGGGGACAGAGAAAGCAGCAGGGAAGGGCTGTGCCACGAGGCAGGGGGAGGTGATGGGTGAGAACAAGGAGGGAACCAGAGCTCAGTCCCATGGCACTATCAGCCTACCATGCTTCAAGGGTTTGACTATGGTTTTTAAGCCAAAAGCAACTTCTCTTTTTTAAGAGTGAAGTAAGAGAAGCATCTCTGACTGGCTGCATTCTGTCCAACAGAAAAATGCAAGTAGGGCTAAGGATGGAAACTCAAATGGAAACATCCCCAAAAATGAGTTTTCTGAAAAAAAAAAAGACCAGCAGACAGCTCAAATCTCTGCAGCAGCAGCCTAAAGCCCCTCTGCAGAACAGAGCGTGCACTGCTGGTCCAGCAGCTCCTCAGCTACCAGTGTTAACTCCTGAAGTTGTTAGTGAAAGATGTGTTTCTCTGGTTTTCTGTTGCACAGTTTTCAGAAGACTCAAATTCCACTGTGGTCTTCAGGGAAAAGCAATCTGTCATCCCCTGTACTCTCTGAAACAACCCCAGCTCTGGGACAAAGGGGTTGGAGCCCTCATGGAGAGCTCCAGGGCTCATTTATCTTCTTGAGAAAAATGCTCACACAGTACTTGTCCTCCTTAGGTGCAGGGGACAGTCACCACTCCTGATGGGTGTCTGCAGCCTCACAGGAGAGCAAACCCTGAGTTCAGGGGCTCTGTACCCCAGCCCAGTCCGGGGCCAGGAAGCAGAAACAGAAGAATGGAGGGTGCTGTTGTTGGACTTTGTGAGTGTTGCCAGGGACACCTGATGCTGCTTCAGCAGCCACACTGCAGGGCAGCCCCTGTGCTTTCTGCAGACTGAGCAATCAGGCTCTTCCAGAAGCACTGAGGCTTCCCTGACACCTGGCAGTAGCCATTCCCCTACATCCCTCTGGAGATGAAGGACAGGCCCTCAGCCTGCCATGCTGACAATTCCCTCCTCTGGATGGCATCCAAGCAGCCACAAAGCAAGGACCCCTCGCTGCAGGGATGTGGGATACAAAATGCAGGGATGGAGGAATCCTGGCAACACTCTGCCTCCACCTCCCTGCAGTTAGTTTCCTTCAAGAGTTCAGGCTGTCACTGCCCTCAAACAGCTGCAGGGAACATCCTACATGGTACAGACTCTTTGTGAAAGGCTTTAGGATTCTTAAAAAAAATTACTTGCCTTCCTAGGAACTGCACTTCTCCCCGATGATGGTGGGGAATTGATTTGTATTTCCCTGTGTCTCCTTCTGGTCGAGTCACCGAGTAGCCTGCGTACTGTACTCTGCATTAGAAAGGGGAGAAATAAAATCAAATAAACAAAAAATAATCACCCGTTGTGTTTGCTGTGCTGGCAGAGCTTCCAGGGCTGCAGTCAGAGCTCCCGGGGCTCTGGCCGTGGCTCAGCCTTCCCACCCACAGAGCAGCCACACAAACCTCCCGCTGCAGCCGGGGCTCGGGGCACGTCACACAGCACTCAGCACCTCGGAGCCCTGCTCAGCCACATGGGACACTGTCCACAGAGCCAGCAGCTTCCCACCCAGCACTGCTCTGCTTCCCACCCTCTGCCTGTGCAGGCTGGAGCAGCCCCTGTTGCCACCTGGCTCGTCCCCAGCCCAGGGCAGGCACGGCAGGCACAGCGCCCAGGTGACAATTGTCCCCTCAGAGCACGTGCCAGGCTCAGCTCACAGAGCCACCACCAGGGCCCAGGGAGCCCCTACCTGTTCCAGAGGTCGTCGTCCTCGCCACCCCAGCCCCAGAAGGCATTGGGGAATCCGTTGATCTTCTGGAACTGCTCGACTGTCAGGCCACTCACGCCCCCGAAGAACTCGTTGTACGGGAGCCTGAGTAGGAGAGAAGGGTCAGGGCAGAGCCCAAAGCTCTCCCACCTGCCATGGCAAAGCCCAAGCCCTGGGGATGCCCTCTGCCATTCCCTATCATGCTCTCTTTGCACAAAGCCTGAGGAAAACCTCAGATTCATTCTCTGCCTTAAAAACAAATTAATTAAATCTAACACTGGCTCCTTAGCAGTTATGGTAGCAGGGAGGAAGAACAGTGCTTACAGGTACATGTACTTGTCCAGCTTGGCTGCAAAGTGCCTCGGCATCTGCCCACACCCGTAATAGTTACGGTCGTTCTCGGGTATGTGGTCCACGTCGTGGAAGATGAGGCAGTCCCAGTCCAAGTCCTTCATTGCTTCCCGAAAGCCAACGTTGAAGAGCATGGCACGGTTGAAGGGATAGTTTCCAGCCTAGAAGGGAGAAAGTTCCTTCTCAAGAGGAGTCCCTACAGCTCATGCCAGCTCCCATACTGGCACCGTGAGAGAAGTGATGTATTGGAGCAGACTAGTAAACTTGAAAAATATCCCAATTCTGATCAATCTTTTTAAGCTAGAGCTGAATATGAAGGCACATTTACAGGGTGGATGAAGCCAAACAGCTTAAGTGAGAGGTCCCCGTACACGTCAAGTGACAGTCATGTTCTACATGAAATGCCTGACTCTGGCCAGGCATTCCTGTGCCTGAGGGATGCTCCCTGGAACTGCTGCAGGGATACACAGAAAAACTGCAGCATTGTCTAAACTGCAAATATCCAATCCAAAGTTTTTTTTAAAAAATAACTCCTACAAAGCAGAATTAAAAAATAAAACAACAACGCAAAACTCCAAATCTCTATTTTTCAGATAAAACCAGTCATCTCTGGGCACATCTCTTTGCTGTGCCATTTTTAGACAGAACAGGACAACAGACAGAACATTGCAACACAACCCCTACACCTGCCACATGGAGGAGATGAGATCTGGCAGGGACAGCCCTGGGGACAGGGCAGAGCTGTCCCTGCAGCCCACCCCACACTCCCTCACTCACCTGCTCCACAACGTAGAAGGCGAACTGTAAACGTTGCCGCTGCAGCATGGGAATGAGGTGCCTGAAGAGGACGGGGAGGTGCTCGTATCGATTGCGGAATGGGATCAGGATCGCCACCTGATGAAGGGAGGACACGGCTCTGACTGCACAGCACCCGCTGCCGACCCCGGGCTGGGGAGCAGGGCTGCCTGCTGTGGGCTTATAGGAGCAGGAGCAGCACTAAAAAAGGTGTCTTAGCTCTCCCATGTAGGGCTGAGCAGCCTGAAACCCTTCCAAACTCACAAAACATGGATTTCCTATTCACTTTTTGAGGAATTGTTGCTCTGGAAAAATTCAGTGCCACCTCCAGTGGAAGGGAGAGTTGCAGTGCCCGCTCGTCACCTCTGCCCAGCACTGGGGACATTAAAGCAGCCCTTGAGTTCACTATTCCCACCCTGGGCACTGCACTCCCTCACTTCAGAGCCCCTCACATCATTGCTCTGAAGATGCAGCACACCAGAGATGCTCCCATTCTCCTCTTCCTGCTGCCTGCCCGGGCTCCCCGTCCCCCCACGCAGAGCAGGACACGAGGCTGCCCAGCTCCCAGTTACCTTCCAGCGAGGCAGGCAGTCACTCGGCTTCCAGTGCCCTCCCAGCTTGATGGAAGGGTCTTTAGAGAAGAACTGGTGGATATCCTCCATGGTGATCTCGCTCATATTTACATCAATGGGGCCCTCTGCAGAGTGGGAGAAGCAGCAGGGGTGAGGAGCTGCCGGGGGCCGTATTTGCTGCATCCCTGTCCTCCATCCCCAGCACTCAACTTCTTTTCTCCAGCACCAGCAAAAACAATTAGAAGATGCTGCTGATGTAACACCTTCATCTCCTCAGCCTTTGTGGCTGCTACTGGATGCAGCTCTCCATGAAAGCCCCAGGCCAGCTGGGGTACCACTCTACTCCTCCCCTCATGTTTCCTGCAGACTAAACCCTCCACCTCAGCAGGGAGCATTCCCCCCTTTGGGAACATTTGCCCTCAAAAGCCCGATTTTCCACCTGAGGATAGCTTTGATGGAAGCATTTGTCCCGGCTGCAGCTCCCCTGGGGGGTCCAGCCCACCTTCCACAGCCCCCCGGACACAGCTCGGGGCTGGGACTGGCAGCCCTGCTGAGGCACAGGGAGCCACCCTGCCGCCACTGCCCCTGGAAAAGGCCTGGCAGAGTCTTTTCACCGGCTCCCAGCACACAATCCCTCTTTTGTTTGTGTTTGCCAAGCGATGGGCTCCTGCTTCAGCAGGGAGACATGCCTCCGACACAGCAGGGATTAATTCCTGAGGGTGGGTAAACAATGATTTCCCAGGAGGGAGCTGGGCTCTGAACAGTGCTCCCATTCATCCCTAGGTGCCTGGCAGGGAAAGGTGCAATGGTGGTGAGACTGGGAATGCCACCGTGTGCCCTCCAAAGCCACGGGGAGCAGGAGAGGGGCACAGGGCTGTCAGGATGCTACTCACTCATAGAAGGGAGCCTCTCAGGACAGGTATTGTTGGGGAAGTAAGTAAAGTCTTCGGGAAGAAACGTTGTGGCTTGCAGAAAGGTGTCATTGTGGCTCAGATCAAGAGGATAATCTGGGAAAAAAAAAAAAAAAGAAAGTTTTCACCTGAGCTATAGGTCTGTTATTGCCAGCCACCTCCCCATGCCACTGTGAGCACACTCCAAAGTCAGCCACAGCTGAGGATGTCCCCAGCAGCACAGCTGTGTCCCCAGTGGAACGTGCTCCAGCCTTGCAACCCAGCTGGGTGCTCATCCCCATGCTGGGACAGGCGGCTGCAGAAGCCCCAGCTGCCTTAGCACCACATCAAAGAAACCTTTGCATTTTCTGGCCAAAGGAGGAATTTCAAGCATCACATTTAGGTATCACAAAGGAGCACGTGGCTCTCAAAAGGAAAAGCTACCACTGCATTTTCCCTGAAGGGCCCTGGCACAGCAAGAGGGGATGTGCTCCTTCAGCAGGTCCTTTCCAAACAGGAGAGAGGGAAGTTCCCAGGCAGGTCTCAATGCCAGCTGTGACCGTCAGTGCAGCATCCTGCACAGGGAAATCCTGCCTGGAATCCTCCTCAAGGGATCAATAAAAACTATCACATTTCACCAGACTTCCCTCTGCTTTGCATCGTGCCCCAGCAGTGCCCAGCACCTCTGCAGCCTCCCCTTTCCTTTACCCTCCTGGGCTGCACCCTCCATCCTGTTACACCTGGAGATGTTTTAAGGAGGTTTCCCACTAGGACAAGCATTTGCTGTGTCCTGGAAGCACGTAACATCATGTCAGTAACATTGTTTATTTGCTCAAGTAAACAGTATCCCAACTATCTCAAAACTCAAGATGGGCTGTACACAGAACCTAAGGGCTTTTCAAGTAGGAGAGATGTTATTTTGGATGCTTGATAGCATTCCAAATTCCCATAAAGAGTTTTCCCTGTACGCTCCCATTACCAGAGCACACCCCCAGTACTCAGCCCGGGTCACAGTGCCCAGTGAAGCTCAGCTGCCCTGTTCTGCACCAAGGGCTGCCTTTTTCCTGGGCAGGTTTCCTCTCGCAGCTGTCACAGCCTCACTGCCCACAGCAGTGTGGGGACAATGCACTCACCGGGCACCAATCAGTTGGGGAGGGAAGGTTCTGATCCCAGTGTTAATGCAGCCCTTGTGGCCACAGCACCAAGCGCCTTCCAGGCGTCACTGCCACCCATCCAGGTCTGCTCTGACCTGCCTGCCAGGGAAGGTCGCCCAAGGACGCTGCACAGTGCTTGTGTGTGCTAAAACTGTCCCCATGGCTGGAGCTCCTGGGCAGGGACAGGTGCCCTCATGTGCCTGTGCAGCTGGGACTGGTATGAGGTTCAAGCAAAGCCCAGTATTGCAGCAGCAGCAGCACTGGTATCACTGGCAGTGTGGTCATCAGCTCCCTGCCTGCTGCAGGACTGCACCGGTTTTTGGAGCACTTGAAGCCCCCCAGGCCAGAGCCTCAGCAGGATGAAGGCTCTCACCACTGAAAGCAGCAGCAATGGAGCATCTAACCCTCCTTCCCTCAGGGGATCAGCCACTTCCTCACCCTGCCTCTGCTTTACTTGATGTTTCCAGTCTTAAAAATAGCCCAGGGTGGCTGCCCTGGCTGACTTCGTGCAGCACAGGACGTGACCCGGGGTGTTCATCTCCTGCTTAAGTCGATAATTCCCCTCCTGTGCCCATCCCCAGCCAGGGCACAGCTGAACTGGTGGCTGCACCTCAGCAGGCTGGGCAGCAGGGACACAGCTCATACTTCTGCTAATGAGGAAATAATCTTGCCTTGTAAAACTGTCAGCCCCTGCTGCTGAGCCCCGGCGGGCAAGAAGCTGAGCTGAGCTCCCCACACCAGCGTGAGGCTGTGGGGACGTGCCAGCAGGGAAGGGACAGGGTGGGTGTCACCAGCCCGGCTCACACACAGCCACAGGCAGTTCTGCCTCACTGTACCACACTGACACCACAGCTCCTAACCCCAGAGCTGCATATGCATGTGGATGATGGAGAGGCTGGGAGGGGGGGCCTGCACTCCACTCCCTGCTTCCTGCTCAAAATTCAATATATGATTTGTGGCAGATCTCCAGCCAAGTCATCTCGGTTCATACTTGCATGGGAAGAGTGAGGCTTACGAGCACAGGCTCCTCCACGTGCACAGAGCCAGGGCTCTGCGCAGGCGCACGCCTGGGAGGGTGCATTTTAGATGTGAAACCTGATCCTTGCACTGAATTTGAAAATGTTTACCCTCAGACTTGTTGAAGCTACCAGCTGAATTCCTGGAAAGCAAAGAGGTTTTCAGCTCAAATCGCATCATTTCAGACCTTTCAAGATTTATACAAGTTAGAAGCATTTGAACTTCTTACACATATAAATATAATTTTAATATTTGGACAGTATTTATCTATATATTGGGTATTTTTATGTTACATATATCTTTTTATGTATAAAAATAAAAGCGGCAGGCAATTAATCAAAGCTTCCACCCCACATTTACCAGCACAAATTAATTCCTTCAACTTAATTTTCAACGAAAATGGAACCTTTAATCAAAATTACAGTTATTCAAGAAGTACCTGAGTCATTCACACTGCTGTTCCTCTTGGCATAGGCACTGCGGACCACCTGCTCGTACACCTGAGCTCCTATAGTTCGCATGTTCTCACGGATCATGATGCCTTGGGCTTGCATCATGAAGAGGTAGGTGTTCACTGCAAGGGAGAAAGAAAGAGGAATATTTCCATGAGCATCAGCTTTTGTAGGGAAATGAAATCAGGGTGTTTTGGAAGCGTTCCCAAGCTCCTGCTTGCCAGGAGGATCCCGGGTTGCACGTGCCGAGGCAGAGCTGGGAAGGGCAGGGAGTTGGAGGCGTAGGGCACGTCTGGAAACCCGGCTGGCTGACAAGGGGGATGCACCCAGCCAAACCTGACTGCCAGGCTGTAGGACAGCACTGCAGCTCAACCAACAGCACCTTTCACTGCTTAATTAGGGAGGCTTCATTAGGAAATATCATCGTAACAGGAAGCCCAGGTGTGTGCCTGGAGAAGGGCAGCCATTCCAGACTGCAGCACCGAGGGCTGACTCTTGTCTGGCAGAGGCACCACAGAACGCATCCCCACGCCAGGCTCTGAGCCCCCAGCGTGTCCCACCCCGGGGCAGGCAGCAGCAGAGCCCTGCGTCCCCAGGGCAGCCCCCCAGCCACGCTCCTGCCCTCTCTGCTCTCCTGCTGACCCCGCACCCTGGCACAGCTCAGGCTGAGCCTGATTAGGTTTCAGTTTAAGGTGACACCCAGCTGGCAGGACCAGGCCCCAAAGCAAAGAGCAGCAAGCACAGCCCCGTGTCACCAGCAGCTCCCGTGGCACAGCAGGGAGCAGCCACAGGGAGCAGCAGGACAGCCACCGTGCACAGCACTGCACCCCTCGCCAGCATCGCTGTGCCAGCCACAGCCCGCTCGGGGTAGTTTTAGGCTTAAGAATGAAGTAGAAAACAAATAAAATCTTGACATGAGGATAGTGAGAAGGTGCAACCTCGAAGGCCTATTCTGCACTGGTAATTAAAAAACCCAGGTCAAAAGACACTCCAGGAGGGATAAAGAAGGCACCAAGCCAAGGAAACAACAGAGACCCTGCCCAGAGACGGGCAGCAGCTGATGCAACATCACCAGGAAACATCCAAACCAGACAGGTCATTTCTACAGGAGGCATATCACAGGCTGAAACCAGCAGCTACCAGTGCCAGGAAGGCACAGTCACAGCTGGAGTCACCGGGAGCACAGGTTGGACACGGCACCGCCACCGGAGAGTGAGGTCCCCACCCTGGGGTACACACCCCCCGCACCCCCACGGGCTGCCTGCCTGCCCCCCTTCTGCACCCACACACTGAGGCAGCTCCAGAGAGGCTGCCCAGATGCATTTCCCAATCCCAACTCTATTTTGTTTTCACATAGTAAAGTAAATATTTGAAAGGGGGATGGAGCCCCACGTCACGCCCCAAGCCCAACGCCGTGGCCGGCTCTGAGCCTGTCTCTGAACCATGGGGAATCACTGGATTTTCAGAAAGAAGGGGGGTCAAGTGCATTAAGTGCTTGGCAACTAAATGTCTTGAAATGCAATTTTAAATGTCCATTTCCAGCCCCTCCCTTCCCATACTCCCACCCTTTGTGGTCAAGTCAGTGATGGCACCTTAAGCCAGCGGTTACAGCAGCAATGAGCAGGAGCTGGCTCAGCCAAAGCTGCACCCAAATCCTCTTGGTTCACCTGCTTATTCTGGGGCCAGCTCTGGAGCCAGAGTGACTGCCAGGTCAGCTGGTGACAGCTACAGCTTAAATGTGAGCTCTGGTGCAAGAGCAAGGCGCCCCTGTTGCAATGACACCAAGGGGCATCAAGTGCTCCTCCTTAGAAAGAGAGGGAATTTGCTCTAACAGATGCTCAGGGATAAAGCCCAAGGAAAAACTGGCATTTGGATACAGCACCACAGGCCACAAACAAAAGTAGCTGAAATTCCCCATGCAAAGCCTTACACCTAAGCTCCAAAACCTTCATAAGTTCGCAATCATCCGCTCAGAATTCAGCACAAAATGAACTTCCAGCAGCAGCAGTCCAGCCCCAGCATCCCTCCCCAGCACAGCTGCAGCTTTGCCAGGCAGCTGCCCACCAGGATTGATGAAAATGAGAGTTCCTGCAGGCGTTGTTGGACACGGGTTGTTCGGGGTTAGCAGTGAACAGCGAGCGCTGCAGTCGGGCTGGCAGAGCCTTGGGGTGTAGGGCAGGATGCACAGGGCAGCCCCAGCCCGAGCTGCCCGTGCAGATCTCCCAGGTGACCGCACAAGCTTTTCCTTCAGCTTATCAGCCCAGTCACAGCCCTGCCTCGGGTGCAAAGCTGACATGTGAAGGGCTGGTGCTTGGAGCATCCAGCCCCCAAGGCCATGCCCTGCCCCGGTGACAGCATCCACCCAGAGGCAGCACCAAGCAGCACATCCAGCCACGGAACAGCACCCTCCAGAGCCAGGCAGGGCATGGACTGTGCGGGACAGTGGCATCACAGCCTCACCACAGCCTCCAGCAAACAGGGACAGCCCAGCACCCCTCCCAAAAACACAAAGGCTGCTCAAAAGCCAGGCGTAGCTTCTCTCCTCTGCACAGAGCAAAGGGGGGGGGGGGGGGCTGAAGGCACTCAGCTGAGCTGGGCCCAGGCTGCTGAGAAGGAAGAGGCAGCGAGTCTGCACCTCCCAGCCCATACGGAGCTGGATCAGTGGTGAAAAACAACTCGCTGATGCTGATCAAGTAATTTCACTTTCTACTTCATTATGCTTCTGCTTGCTGGGTAAAGCAGACCCAGGTTTGGTGAAGCATGAAAGAACAGAAGAGACAAATCAGCATCCAATCTCTGGTTAATTTGAGGAAGAGGGAGGTTTGTCGGGCACAGTGAAAGCGCCGTTTGTTCCCCTGCACGGCGGCAGACGGAGCAGGGCCCCGCCACAGCCACATGACACGGCTCGCTGGGCCGGGCTGGCCGAGCTGCTGCGGGAATCCTGAGCACACTGTCACAGCCACCATCCCAGGGGAGCGCGGCAGCAACAACACCAGCTTTGTGTCGGGCAGCAGTTGCCTTTTCATATGTTAACCCCTCTAAGCAGATGATTAAGGAGATACCTGGCCAAGGATGATGTGCCATCAACACGACAAGCACCCAACATCAAGAACTCCCCATGACCGAGGACCAGAGCCCCTTCTCCTACCCCCCAAAAAAACCACCTGCATGAGATAAGCTTCACAAACACCGTGTTTATCCAGAACACGCAATACATTCAGGTCAGAAAATCGGATTTAAAATACATTATTGCCCACATTTCACTCCTTGTGTGCACACGCTGCTCAGATCAGCTCCAGGGGCTGCCACGGCCAGGGCTGGGGCTGCACCCACATTTGGGAATCGCTGTACCGAGCTCAAATCTCACTCCTCCTCCATTTACTGCCCTTTTGATGAGCAAATTAGCCATGTTTTAAATTTATTAAGCGTGACCTGGCTGACCCTACAGAGCCAGGGTGCCCGAGATGCCCTGATCAGCCCTGAGCATTCACTGCTGTGACAGAGGCTCGTGGTGGGCTTGGCCTGAACCGTGGTTCACCAGAAAGCAATTCTCCCTGTTGTGATATATTGCTAATCTCATCACACAGGATGATCTCGAAAATTACATCAGCCTTCTGCCTTTCTTCCCTTTGAGCATGCGGCACTTGAGAGCACAGCACGGAGTGATAACAGCACGGCTGCTGCCCCCGGGCAGCTGGGCAAGGACAGGACAGCGATGGGAGAGGGGAGCTGTCCCTTTTTCTATTCATTTCCAGCAAACCCTCACTCCCCCCCCAGAAAACAAGCAAAATTTAGGAGTCCATTTGCCCAAATCACTGCCTGAAGATTATTCTTGTTGGTTCATTAAAGGACAAGTCAATCCGGCTGTGATTTAAACACACGGAAAACATGACAGCTTGTCACCAGCTGGAAGAGAGGCACAAGGCTGCACCCCAGGGCATGGCACCCCCTGGGATGTTGCACCCTAACCTCTCTGCTCACAAGCAAACTGGGAGAGCAAGTGCTCACTCAAGGCAGGAATGGATGCAACAACTTCAGCCAGGGAAGTAAAGCCCAATTATATAAATGAGCACTGAAGTCTTCCTGTAATCATTTCTCTGTTAGTATTTTCAGAGCACTTCTAATCAAGAAACAGCTGACTCTCTCATGGAAAATTAGTTCCATCATGATGATACGTACTAGAAGAGGCAACAGGGTAATTTGCAGCTTGGGAACTGATTCGGAAGAAGACTGACTGTGATCTGTGCCAGGCACCGACACAGGACAGGGACAGACCCGTCTGCCCATGACCCTGACATGCTGCGGAAAGGACCTTCCTGCAGCATCCCCCTGCAGGGGACAGTGGGGTGCCCGAGCTGGGAGAGACAGACACTGCGACTGGGGGCAGGAAGAGGGGCCAAGTGGCTCACAGCAGCCCTGCACGCCTGCAGCAGTATCAGCACCCAGCACAGCAGCCAGGCTTTCCTGAGGAAGGAGCCGGTCTTCCTCTGCTTTGAGATTTAGGGCTTTCTGTCACATTCCGCATTTTTCCCATTCATTACTCTGCTCGTGCTGCAGAAGCACAGAGGGGCTCTTTGAGTTTTTCAAGGTCTCACTGCTATGAGCATCCTTCTCCTGCCAGCACCTGGAGCCCCGTGCCACCAAGGGCAACTCCTGCAGCCCCCAGAGCCCCCATTTCAACCAGCACAATCACAAACCAACGCACCCCCAGAGAAAGTGCTGCTGAACACTCCACCAGATGCTTGCAGTGGGCACAGGGTGCTCAGCAGAGCTTGTGGGACACCTCATTTGGGAGATGCAGCAGCGACTTGGAAAGGGTGAGGGTCCCACAGGCAGCAGGGTGGGTGCTCAGGTCACCCTGCCCGGGGTTGGGGGGTCCTGCCTGCTACAGACACCTCCTGCAGGGCCCAGAGACAGCTAAACCAGCAGAGTCATGTCTATGTTAAGCCTTTTGCTAAGCCCTCCCAGCAGATCCCCAGCATCAATCCAGCTCCATTAGCATTAGCGATACAAAGGGGTTTAATCAAACTAAGCCTCTAAGGCACTGATAGACAGTTATGATAGTCTTAACTCATAAATAACCCAACTAGGAAAAGTAGCAGCATCCCAGTGTTAATACACCATGAGACCTCTGTCTCTATTAGCTTTCCAGTGGCACTGTATTCCCCAGACATGCTGAGTGCCAGAACAATTAAATAAGAGGTTCCTATTAGTTTTAGAGAATTTAATATTAATGCCATTGCTGTTACTTAGCCCTTTGCCTCTAAATAGCACAGGAAGGAATAATTTGATACATTAAATGGTCTAAGAATTAACAGTGCAGCAGCAGCACTGAGCTGGTAATTACAAGCCACTTGTCCCCAAAATTGGCAAGTTGGCAGCTTGCACGTGCACACAGCAAGGAGGAAGATGGAAGGCTAAAGCGACACTCAGTCAAAACCTGAATATGGGAAATTTGTATCTGTACTGTCTTACAGAAAAATGACCCCAGGAAAGCCTCAGCAAGGGGAAGAAAATCCGTATTATTCTAAGAGACCCTAAATTTTTCATGTACCCATTGAAGGTGGCATTTGCAATCCCACAGCTGCCTGCACTAAGGTGTTTGTGCCACTTGCTCTGAAAAGCACTGCACTGGCTTTAGGATACCCAGCAAGAGGAGCACAACGTGCTCTGCACACATGGGAAAACTCAGAAGGCCAAGGGAACTCCTAAAACATCTACGGCACCAAAGCACACATGGAAGGAGCTCTGCACCCCAATAGCAGGCAAGGCTGGTGGTGGGATCGATCCCAGGTCACGCAGGGGCAGTGGCAGCACATGCAGCACCCAGCTGCATGCAGGTGGGACAGCCAGGAGGACACAGGTTACCTGGGACAGCAATGCCAAGGATGGCTGTAAAATCACATCGGGCTTTGCAAATCCCAAGGGCAGTCCAGGGCTCTGCTGCAGTTCCTCCCTGTGAGGAAGGGCACGGTGACACGTGCAGGCTGGAGCTCAGAGCATGACAAGCATTTGCCCAAGTTAAATATTACCCTTCCTCGAGAGATGCAGGCTCTCCTACTTTAATTGCCATCCAGGAGATGCGATTGCACGTGACTGCATGTCCTGTTTATTTTCCATCCCTGCATCCCCATCTCCAGCAGCCTGCTCTCCCCATCCTGCTCCCTTCACCGGGCTCAGCACAAACGCTGCCCGGGAGGAGCAGAGCATCCGCTGGCAGCGGATTCCCGAGCGGGCGGAGCACAAACCGCAGCTCTCCCCGCACACCAAATGCGCAATCAAAGGCTCTTCAGCAGGCACTGACACGGACCCGACCCGACCTCGGGGCTGGCAGCACCGGCTGCTGCTACCACAGCAAACATGTTCGCTTCCAAACGCTTACAGCCCAGCGTTTGTTCCTGCGGTTCATTAGGAGACAAAGGGGTGGGAATTCCTGCATCCTGGACACCCTCTGAAGGCGGCAGGAATCTCAGCGCCTGAGCCCAGTGCTCGTGCGGGATCAGGATGAACAAACAGAGGGAGAGCTTTCGTTAAGAAAAATAATAAATAAGGATTAAGTGAACGCTTGGGCAAGCAAGGGAGGGGAAAAAACAGGCAGATCCTCCCCAGCGCTGTCCTTGAGGCGGGAGGGCAGGGAAGGACATGGGCAGCTCGGGACATCTCCTCATCCCCCGGGCCATGGGAACTGGCACAGCTGCAGGAGACAAAGGAAATCCTCTACTGCAGGCACACCCTGCCACCAACCTGGGCATCCTGCTGAAACACGCAGTCACAGGACATGCAGGAAAATGGGGACATGTGGAGTGGTGCTGCCTAGGAAATGCAGTCAGTAGGGAGTTTCACCAGTGCTGTTCTTCACCAGCTGGAAGCAATCTAGAATACAGTCAGACCACAGCAGAGAACAGGAGACAGGTGGGATCTGGATTTTAAATTTCCCTATACATCACACACCAGTCAAATAGGTTTTTAAATCATTGATCTGTTAGTCCTCCAAATTAGGAGATTACACCCATTGAAGAGTATGAAATTGTCAAAAAACAACTTAAGAGTAATGGATTTACTGACTCAGTTCACACACAGCAAACTGCACTGTCTGGAGCTTTTACACCCTGACTCTGATGGAGGAAAAGAGAACCGGTTCTGTTGTTCAGAACCCAGAAAACCAAAGACCTGATTTTTCAAGCATGTTTTACAAGTTCAGCGTGGCTGAACAAAAAGGGTTATCACATGCACAGCCTCATGTCTGCTGCAAGGGAGCTGTTCCAAGGGGGTTCCGAGAGGCTGTTCCAGGTCAGTGGTTTGCCTCTCACACAAGGCTGGGCTCTCCTGGCTGTGAGGTGTGAGGAGCCCTCCTGACCAGCTGGCACGCAGGGACCCAGGGCTCACAGCCTCCAGGACAGCGGTCACTGCTCAGGGCAGGCTCTGTGCTCACACCCTCCAGGACAGCGGTCACTGCTCAGGGCAGGATCTGTGCTCACACCATCCAGGACAGCGGTCACTGCTCAGGGCAGGATCTGTGCTCACACCATCCAGGACAGCGGTCACTGCTCAGGGCAGGATCTGTGCTCACACCCTCCAGGACAGCGGTCACTGCTCAGGGCAGGATCTGTGCTCACACCATCCAGGACAGCGGTCACTGCTCAGGGCAGGATCTGTGCTCACACCTTCCAGGACAGCGGTCACTGCTCAGGGCAGGATCTGTGCTCACACCATCCAGGACAGCGGTCACTGCTCAGGGCAGGATCTGTGCTCACACCATCCAGGACAGCGGTCACTGCTCAGGGCAGGATCTGTGCTCACACCATCCAGGACAGCGGTCACTGCTCAGGGCAGGCTCTGTGCTCACACCATCCAGGACAGCGGTCACTGCTCAGGGCAGGATCTGTGCTCACACCATCCAGGACAGTGGTCACTGCTCAGGGCAGGATCTGTGCTCACACCATCCAGGACAGTGGTCACTGGTCAATTCAGCAAGACCTGCAGCACATCTCCCAGTGCCATTCATGGCTCGAGCGTGGTCCAGCATGTCCCACTGACATCATCTCAAAGAAAGCAGCCCAGGGAGAGCCCTGCTCCCAGCCGAGCTCGCACGCAATGCGCTGTCCCAGGCGACCTGCTCCTGGCCAGAGGATGAACGGCAGAACCCAGGGCAGGGATTCTCTCCCTGTGGAGGGCTGGCTTGTGCCAAGCCTGTCCCTACCTGGAACCTCTGCAGGGCAGTGGGGACACCCCAGCAGCCACCAGGGAGGGGCAGGACAGGGGCAGAGTGTGACACTCTGCCCGGGCTCACCCTGGGCACACCCAGGCACCACCAGCACTGCCCTGCTCAGCAGGACACGGCCACCTCTGGGAGCTGTGACCTCTCACCTGACCTGAACCTGCTGCTCCCACTCTCACTGGGGCTGAAAGGCCCAGAGACAGGCCCATCTCTGCAGTGTCATGGCCAACGCCTGCTGCTGGGAATAAAGCATCCCGAGCTGCCTCAGCCCTGACAGTACAAAGGCTGCTTTGCAGAAAGCACGATTTGCACCCTGGAGACCAAGGAGAGATCCCTCTGTAGCAATACCCCAGCACTGTCCCTGTTGTGGTTTCTTTTCTGTACATTGCCAGGCTCTGGGAAAGCAGCCATCCCAGCAGCCAGGGAACGAGCACAGCCACAGCCCCACCTCCACACTATGCATCTGCCTGGCTTGCCAGCCCTTTCAACTCCTGAAAAATTCTCCAAGCTGGAATTCTTCAATCACGTGGGATGACTGTTGTCCGAGATTTTCAAAGGCAGCAGCTCAGAGCTCCCTGCCAAGGGTACTCTCACCATGCAGTGCCATTTAAGACCCACAGCAGCTTGGCCTCCACAGTCAGATTACAGAGTTGTTCTTGTCTGCAATAATTAAAGGCAACACTGTGAATGGCCTCTCCAGCTGCTGTGTTTTATTAGAAGCAGAAGAGCTATCAGAGAGAGGAGGCAACTTTGAACTTCCAACACACAGACCATTACCTATGGGATTTTGTAAGAACTCTGACATCCTAAGACATTTATTAGCTTTGTTGTGAGCTGTGCAACCTTGGAATACTCAACATTTTTATATGATCTTCTTCTGCCTGACAAGCAAACTGGTAGTACAGCTGCTGTAAACAAATTAACTGATTCCATTATCAGTGTAGGGAATTCACTGGAAAAAAATCATCCCTCTATCTGTGGACTTATTTAACACCTAGGAGATTGTCACTCAAACCCCAGCCTGTGTGACGCCTTCCTGTGTGTCAGCAGAAAAGCAATGGCAGGAGTCTGTTTGGGATGCCATGAACAGAGAAAAAGAAAAAACCCTTCCTTCCATCACCCCACAGACCCGTGCTGCCCATGCCCTTCAGGACCAGACCCCAGGGCTCGGCACACACGGACTCTGTGCCGGGACAGGGCTGTGCTCCTGCGTGCCCCCAGTGCTGCCCTTCTCTCCTGCCTCTGCTGACTCGTCCCTCCTTCCCAGACAAGGCCAACATTTGCCAACAGAGCGGCCACGCTGGCGCCAGGCACAGGAAAACCCTAAACCTTATCATGGGAAGGGGGAATAAAATGCCCTGGCGTCAGAGAGCAGATTTGCACCGCCCTGTACCGCAGCACCACACTCAGAGCTGTGCCTAAGCACTGCCATTAAGTTACACATTAATCCCAGATAAGCAGCCACAAGGCTATTGAGCCAGCAGCTCAGCAAGGGATCAGCACTCCACAGCCCCAAGCTGCAGCCAGGGTTCAGGGGACATCACGGCCCCTGACTCCCACCCCACCAGGCTCAGCTGGGTTCATACAAACAGGGAAGAACCTGAGGCAAGCTCAGCAGAGGCTGTCTGAGATCAGGCTGTGGAGATGGGGCACAAAATATCCTGCCTGTCCCTCTGTGGGCAGGAGCAGCCACCTCTGCCCTCTCCTGCCCTGGGCCACCAGCACTCACCTGGCTCTGCAATTGCCCTGGGAGGGATGAGCACACACGGGGGCACAGCAGGGAACAGCAAACACCCTTCTACTCCTTCCCTCTCCCCCACTGAAACACCTTTAAGCTCCTTGCACACAGCAGCAACGTAAGTTTCCTTAAGAGACCTCCTGAGGGATCTGACCACTCTCCCATTGACAAGTACAACAGGGAAAAGATAATAAACTAATCAATTCCAGCCTGTCTGCAGCCAGACACCGAGCTCTGCAAACATGAGCCAGACACACGGCTTGGAACAGCTCAACACATCAGGAATGGGAGGCCAGTGCTCCCAGGTGGGCAGGACTCCTCCGGGCCAGGGCAGCCCTGAGGGGCCCCAGGAAGGAGCTGCTTGGGGCTGGTGTCCCACAAACCCTGCCCACATCAGCACCTCCAACTCACCTGAGTCCACAGCAATGCAGCAGCCCACCCTCCTCCTCCTCCCTGCCAAAGCACCAGCCATTCCCTCCACACTGGATAATGAGATTTCAGATTACACCAATTTATCCACTCAAGTTACCCAATTTGTGCAGGCTGTGTTTGCTTCCCCAAGGTATTACAGCTAAAGGCCATCCTCCCCCACTCCCCCCTTCCCCTACGTGGCTGTTGCTCCCTGGCAGCATCCCGTGATGTTTGGGGGTTTGTGACCCCTCCCCAGCCAGGGGTGGACACCCCCCGTGCCAAGGGGAGGCAGCTGGGGGAGGGCAGTGTGGGGAGAAGGGTCAGTGTCAGCACCGGCCCTGAGCCCTGCTCTGCCCACAGCTTTCTGCAGCGCAGCAATCGCGGGACAATCGCTGTGTGACAGCCGCGTTCTCTTTTCTGATTAGGTGAAAGCAGGGTTAACCCAGAGCACCCTGAAGCTGGGCAGCCCCTGCCGCCCCTCCTGCCACAGCTCTCTCCATCTGCTCTTGCCCTATGGCCCTTCCCAACACGATGCTCGGAACAACCAAGCCTGGAGCTGCCTCACAGGGCCAGGTACCAGCAGAGACCCTGCTGCTGCAGCCTAGAAACTGTCAGAGCATTTGCTACAGCCCAAGACACCCGAAAGCCAGGCTGACAGGGGGATTGCACACCAGCAAACCTGCCCAGGCCTTCGAAACACAAAGGGATGCTCGACCAATCCTTGCCTATAACTCCACATGAGTTAGGGCAGGAAGATGCATAATGGGTCTGGGCAGGAGGAGAACAGAGGCAGCACCTTATTTGCAGGTTTGATTAGCAATAAATTAAACATGGAACATTTTACACCTGGCTGTCACACAAGATGCTCTGCCAGCTCCACACCAGGGCTCAGGCCACATCCAGGAGAGATGGAGCAGCCAGGACAAGGGGCCCACAGCACAGGCAGGATGTGTCAGAGCATGTCCCTGCATTTGCTCCAGGGTTATTCCTGCTGCAGCAGGCAGTGAGGCAAAAACAAGGAGGTCTGAGAGGCAGAGGGGAGAGAGGTTTGCAAAGTCCTAGGGCTGCTTTATGCAAAGGGAAGGAGCAATGATGCTGTGGGGAGCACCTGCTACTACCTGAGAACAGTCTGGTTCACCTCAAAGCAGAAGCTGCCCGTATCTGCCTCCTCCAGTCAAGCCTTTTGGTCGGGTATTTTCAGTTCTACAGGCCACAGTGCCCACAGCCACATTCACAGAGCGTGAGAGCTGTTTGCTCTCCTTGCATCAGATGGCAGCAAGACAGAGGTTGGTTCCTGGAAAAGGTGATTTGAATAACCAGTGTATTTTCAGCAGCTTCCTCAACTGGAGCATCTCACTGCATGCAGGTGAGGTGGTGCAGAGCGAGCTCACAGCCACGGAGACCTCAGAGCAGCAGCACACCTCTCGTGGCAAAAACCCCAACCCTACAGGAAAGAGACACCACACACGTTGGACAATGCCCCAGGCAGACCCTGACACCCACAACAGCTCTTAACTGGAAAGGAATTTTAAACTTGCATCAATACCTGCCTATAGGAAGAGTTCTGAAGCATGGGCTCCCTCTGCACAGCCAGGGCCACAGCAAGGAGCGAGTGTCTCTGGGCTGGCAGCAGCAGGGAGCAGCACTCTCTGCTTTGCTCCTCTGCTGCCAAAACCCCGCAGGTCCCAGGGCGACGCTGCAGTGCAGGGGACCAGGACAAGGGGAGCAGAGACCCTTGAGAGCTCCAAGGCTGCTGACAGCCAGTGCAGGGAGATGTGGGGCTCCCTGTGTGAGCAACAGAGAGACTGGTCTCTGCTGCAGAGCCACACAAGCTCACAAGAGTCACAGCTGCTTTTCTAGAAGGTCGAAGCCTGACTGCCAAATGCCAGAACACCTCACTTAGCTGTCAGCAGCATCTGGAAACATGGTTTCCAGCTGAAATCTAGAAAAGGAAGGCTTTTCCCTGAAATCCTCTGTGATGGTCAATGACTAACAACATTCTCACACTCCTACCTCCCCATTGCCTCATACTTCTCCAGCCTGGTTTTGCATTTGGTCATGGCTGCCATCAAACCTGCCAGCTGAACCTCCGGCTTCTTCGAAAGCAAGGCTTGCCACACAGGCACACAGCTGAGCAATATTCCCACTCAGCTGGTCCCCAGGCTGGCATTTCCGAGGGCTTTGATCCATTCCAAATAAGGCAATCAGCTTAGTCCTTGATTAAATACATAGCATAATCCACCTAAATCTTGTTAGCCGAGAAGCAAGTTGCTTGTCTCGCCAGTTGTGGGTGGCATCGTGTGCCACCGTGGGGCAAGTGGGGCTGTGGCAGTGTGAAGATGTGCCCTGGGGCATGTTCTGGGCAGGCAGCAGCACTGGAGCAGCCAGTGACCACAGCAAGGCCACTCCAGCAAGCCCCTGTGGACTCAAGACACAGAGGTTCATGGGATCCTTCTGCAAAGCTTCCCCTGCATGCAAAAAGCACCCACGGAAGGCTCTTGCCCCCTCCCAGCTGGCAGGTACAGGGAGGGTGTCCCCAGGGCACCAGGCATCCAACAGCCAGCAAAACCCTTTGAAAAAATCCAGGAAAAGAGAAATCACTGACCCTGAGAAAGGGAGCCAGGCTGCAGCATGGAAGGAGGATGCACTGCAGCTCTAGGGGAATTTCACAGCACAGCAGTTTTCCCTTCCTTGGGAAGAATGGATCATTTGCCCAGCACTGTAAGGCCTCAGTAGAACAGGATGGTGCTGAGGGGGAAGCACAACACAAGGGCAACTCCTGCTCTGCCAGACAGGAGCCCAGCCCAGGTGAGATGCAGGTGTGCAGCCAGGACATCAGACTCACACACACACCTCCAGCTGCTCTGGCCAGTTCCTGCAGCTGAGAAAGCAGGGAAAAGCAGCACCATTTCCCTCCTGGTCCCAGACCCCTCTCCTCTCCTCTGCACTCCCCAGAGCACACACCACTGTGGGTGCACACATGCAAGAGCCGTCCCAAACAGCGGGACATGGGGAATGAGGCAGCTTGGGAAGTCTGGCAAAAGGAAACCCTCCTTCCCCAGGTGAGCCTCATTCCTCTCTGCTTGGCTCTGGGATAATGTTTACAGTGAGTCTTTCAAAGCCCATCGAGGCAAAGCACAGAGCAGGGGAAGGCAGGGAGGATGCTGTTTCCCAGCACTGAGGCTGTGTCCCCATGCCCCAGCAGCAACTCCCACCCAAAGTCATACTGGGACAGGAGACAGGAGAGATCTGCCCCCGAGATTACAGTGGAGATGGTACTTAAGCCTTTAGAAGACAAATTCCCTGACAAGTGCTATTGCTCTCTGTTTCCCCCGAGGCCTCAGACCCAGCAGGAGGGGACTGGCTCTGCATGGAGGTGACCTGCTGGGGGCTGATCCCAGCCTGCAGGCAGGAGCCCTGCACATCTCTGTTCCATGCTGCACTAGCAACTCCAACGCTTCCTGCAGCAGCCAGGCACGTTTTGACAGCTACTGGAAGGATTTGATGTTGATCTAACCCGTTAACACATTATATGGCTTCTGTCATCCCAATTACCCTAAAAAGCCCAGGTACAGATCTCGAGGGGAGTGCAGGGAAGAAGAAAAAATTATTTAAGATTTAGTAAGGAGGAGAAAAAAAGGAAAAAAAAAGTCTTGGGCACAATCCCAAAACACAGTTTCAGGCAGATCAGGAAAAAACTTCACAGGATTTCAAACCAAAAAAAAAAAAAAGCAGCCAACAGAGGCAATAATGTGCTTTCACCAAACACTAGCCAGGAAGGCTGAGCAGAGCTCAGCTCGCCAGTCACCAGCTGGTGTAACAGGAATCAGGATTTGGGCATGGGGATCCTCCCCCCAAGCCGGGCAAGGGGACGGGCTGCCCGCACAGGAGCTGGGATGATAAATGACAGCAGTTGAGCACTGCAGGGGCATTTCACCGCTTCAGAGGTTGCTGCTATAACAATCTTCTCTGACTCAGCAGCTGAAAGGGACGCCGGGAAGGAAGCACCATAAAAAAAAAAGTCATGCATTATTAATATGGACTCTGGCAGCAAGACATGAGTTGGAAAAACACTGAGGGGGGAAAAAAAATGACTGCAGAATAAAAGCGAGCTGCATGTGTGGAAGCATTTCACATTCCTGTGGGAGTGGGGGCCACCCCGTGCCCTGCAGGGTCCCCAGCTCCAAGGGAAGCCCGCGTTTGCTGACAGGAGCTCAGTACCCGGGGTGCTGTGCCTGGGCTCGGGCTGCCGCAGCCCCGTGCAGGAGGCACCGCGAGCCCCGGCCTCGGCCCGCACTCGCCCCCAGCTCCAGCAGCTCTGGCCTTTCCTGCCACGGCACTCGGCTGTGCCAGCAGTTTATTTGTATTTACCTGTGCTCTGTGCACGGCCTCTGCCTCCCCGCAGCCTCCCCCCCGAGCATCCCCGCCCTGCCCGAGCCCACGGCCCCGAGCCACAGCGGCAGCCCCTGCCAGCCCCGCTGACGCACGGGGCACGGAGGCAGGCACTGAAATGCCTTCCTTGTCCTGCCAGGTAGCGAGGGAAAAAATATGTTTGCACTTGACTACCTGGTGCACTGCAGTGTTTGCTTCCCTCTTCTACTCAACTGCTTTGTACGGGTTTTCTCGGAGGCGATTTATAAACATTCCCGTAGCTGTCTTCTCCACGTTCCACCCAAAATCTGTGCTCTCAACCTGCTGCTGTTGGGGGACACCATCAATCAAAAGTGTGCACTCCCGTGTCACAGGCACCCCGTGGCCCTTGCCAGCCTGTCCTGTGAGTGCAGGAAACCCAGGGAACCCTCGAGCCCGGCTCAGGAGCCTCTTGGCAGTGCATGAGCACAGCTCAAGTCTCAGCCCAGCTTGGTCCCCAGCCTCTCCAAAGCAAGGGAGGTGGCGAACACAGCACCAGGTTTCAAGAGGCTCCTTTGATTATTTGTATGGCAACAGTATTCAATAAAACCAATCAATTATTTTGCCACAAAATTCTCCAGACACACAAACAAGCACCGGTCGAACTGCTTCCACCACAGCCCAGCCCACAGCAGTGCAGTGGGTGTTTTGCCTGTATTTGCTTTCTTCCATTACGTGTGCAGTGGCATCCTCCACACAGAAATAGTTCCCAACCTTTACCTTTCAGATTAGAAGGCACAGGGAGGGAGCAGCTTCACAGGAGCTGTCTCACACGTAGCCCAACCATCACACGGGCACGTGCCTGCTCATCGGAGCAGGAAAACAGCAGGAAAACCAGCACAAGCTCCCACCGGGCAGGGAGACTGAGGCACAACCCACAGGAAAGAGAACACAGTCCTATTTGAACCCAATCCCCTGCAGGCAGCCTCTTCCCTGCCACAAGAGCTGGGGGACAGACACAGACACCCCAGCTTGGGTCCCCTGTGCTGCAAGGGGCGCTGGCCAGCACCCCAACAGCATCTCCAGAGGGACCCCAGGATGAAAGCCCTGCTCAGGGCAAGGACTCTGGAGAGGTTTGTGCCAGCCCGTGGATGCCACACACAATTGCAGGCCTACAAAGGGCAGAACCTGTTGGTTTTGCACCTCAAACAAAAACCTAGGAAAGTGACCTTTAGGAAGTCACATACAGCATCACCACACGCTTTCAGCTAAAGCCCCAGCAAGTGCTGACCCATCACCTCCCCTGTGCAGCCAGGAGCTCAAACTGAGCTTCTCACACCCCTGCAGAAACATTCACATGCCTTGGGAAAGCGAAGTGTCAAATGAGGTGCACTGAAGCTTGTGGCTTCATCAAAAACACCCACAGTCACTACAGAGCACAGCGGATCCCCCAAACCCCCCCTTCACTTTGGCAAGACCAGCAAGCCCCAGAAATGAATTTTATAATGAAAAAGGGCCCTGTGGCCCTGCCCACCATACTCCACACCATAGCTGCAGCCACCAGGACGCTTCCCACCGGGATGAGGGCCACACGTGCCGTCCGTCCGCTGTCACCCCTGGGACCCTTCCAAGCAGCAGATGAGGATGGCCGAGGGCTCTTCTCCTGCCGGGCACTGACATCACCCTCAGCTTTCCAATCCACCTTTCCTTTCAAAATAAGAGCAGCTCCAGGGTAATGCTAAAAGCCCTGGTGGTTTTAACGTTATCTATTTCAGATTTCCCAAAAAACCACACCCACCAACATCTCACAAAAATTTCAGATCTGGGGTTATCTTGCATTTCACCAGCGCAGTCCACTACACATTTTCTCCTCCATCTCTCCAAACAGGACTAATCCCCACGGTATTTAGAGCTAGTGCTACAAAAGCTTCAAACACACATTAACCACCCTAAAGCATCCGTGTTCAAAATGCTGCCAGTCAAAACCACAGCCAGAACAGTCAGAATGCAAGGGGGAAGAAAAAGCCCGTATGGAAATAAACTTCACTAAAATAACCCAGCAAAGGTTTTGACAAAGTAAATACACACATTGTATTGTGACAATGATGTTTTAAAAATAAAGCTGTTCAGGGAAGGCTTTTCTTGCTCTGTACAGCTGCATATCAGCTTCTCCTCCAGATCCCTCACCCCTCAGTCCTGCCACAGGGGAGCAGAGGGCTCTGCAGAGCCAAAGGTACATCAGCCGTGCCACCACCACTGCTGCCACCCTTGTGAGGCTCCCCAGAAATTTCAGTTAAGATTAAGTATTTAAGGACTCCCTGTGCCTGGATATTTAAATCCACCAATTGTAACAGCATTCAAATGGGAACAAGTGCAAACACACAGCTCCCCACACTGCTCATCTCCATTCCCTGCAGTGGTCCCCAGGGGGGTTCATCGTACCCTGCAGAGCAGATGCTGCCTGAGTTAATGCAATTAATGAGTCCACCTGGAAGAGAGGCAGAGGATCAGCTCAGGAAATAAAGCAGCAGTGTCAGAGCCCTTACCTCGACCAGAGTCAGCAGCCACCCGAAGTGCCCAAGGCCTGCTGATGCCCTGGCCTTCCACAGCCTCCGAAACCCATCAAGGCTGCATCTCCTGGGCTGACAGCATGGGTGGTTTTGCTTTAAGGTCTGCTCTGTTACAGATTATTGAAGTTTTGAAGCACTCAGTTTGCAGGAATGAAGCAGTACCTGGAAGCTTTTGTGACTGCCAATCAGCTTCCACAAGCCAGGCTCCAGAGACACATGGATGAAATGTGAACTCTTCACATACTCCCTGCAGTTGCAACACTCAGCGAGCCACCAGCAAAATAACCCAAACCAGACGTGCCTGACAAACAGCACAGGTGCTTAGAGGCAAAGAAAACCCAGTAATTCACCTGTCCTCAAAGAAACCTTGTAATTTGTTAGCCTTGAGCAAGAGGTGGTCTCCAACCAACACTGCACCACCTGCATCTTGGATGCAGTGGCACAGGAGCAGCTGGGTGGAACAGGGCTGTTCCTCAGCCCAGACCTGCCTTGTAGGAGCCTCTTTGCTGGAAGAACGTGGTGCTACCAAAGGAACCATGTCCCACAGCTGCCACCAGTCTGCTCGTAGCACAGGAGATCCTGAGTTCTGGTTCTTGTATCGAGGAGCACTTGAGGATTTCTTGCTACCCCCCATCAGTGTCAGATCTGATGACTGCAATATCCTCTGTGGGATACCGGGGAACCGGGCTGTTGCTTCCTTAGGTTGTGAAATGCTGCTGGGCAGATCTTTTGGGCAGAGGACAGTGAAGGAAGGCAGTTCCACAGTGGGATGCCACACTGCTCGTGCTGCCCAGGGAAGACCTGGAGATGGAAGCCAGGGCTACGACAGCAGAAACCTCACTTCATTATTCTGAGCTGCACCTTCACCTTCTGTCCCTGCTCAGACAGCATCCAGGCACCCAGCATGCTGCCAGCAAACCCAGAAGGACATCTGCACCCAGCCCCTGCCCGGCCAAGCCAAGGCCACCGTTGGTCACCAGTGCCCGGCTCGGACGGGCTGGGCACCAGCCCCCACCATGGCCACTGTGTGCTGTCCTTGCTCAGACCCTGCCCTGCCAGCCCCTTCTGCCCTGCCCTGCCAGCCCAGGCTCCTTCTGCCCACACTCCCCAAACAGTGCTCAGCAGCAGCAGCCCACGCCCCCACACAACTGCCCCACTGCCCTCGGCCAGTCCAGCTCCATGTCCCCACAGTGCCACCCCCCTGCCCAGGACCACGGCCACCACTCTTCCTCTGCTCCTCACTACCACGGGCAACTCAACCACTTCCCACAGTCCCTTCAGCTGGAACAAGCTGGCAGTAACAAAATCTTTTTCCATTTCCCCCCCAGAACTCCTCTGTGCTAAGATCGTCCAGCATTAAATGACCAAACAGGACCAGCCACCTTTGGCAACACAACATTGTTCCAAAAGCTACAAAAGAGCTGTACCAAGGCAGCTGTTGGTCCCCAGAGCACAGCTGCTGGTCACCAACACACAGCCTGACTGAGCAGGGTTTCAAAGCACTCCTGCCTGCTAAAATCAAGTTCTTGCACCATAAATGCAATTCAGGGCTAGTGGTGCTACCTCATGCCCCGTATGACCGGTTGGGAGCAATTCCTGATAAGTTTGGAGGAAGTAAAGCCAGACTGAATTACAGCTCTCTCTCAAAGGTAACAATCTTTCACACAATAATTTAAATTCTCTACATTATTTTCCTGCATCAGATCCAACCAAGTACGACTCCTGTGGAAATCTAAATTTAAAAAGATAAAATTAAATAAAGAGACTCCAACATCCGTCGAGACAACCAAGGAAAAGCCAAGAGCAGATACCTGAGAGCCAGGGAAGGCCCCTGGCAGCCCTCCCAGCCACGCAGCAGCCACCCTCTACACCAGGACCAAGTCCAAGGTCTAAGAAATTCCCACTGAAATCTCACTGTTAGAGGTATCAAGATGAAATAACTTGCAGCTTGAAAAAGCATTACTGCTTTCAGCTGCAGGAGGAAATTCCCTTAATTTCCTAGGCCCTGTTCAAAGAGAATAAAACCGGACATTTGTAGGAAAGCTGTATGAGCTGCCACTGAGTGCAAACAGGACATGCAGGGATGACCCCACACTCCATGGATGAATTCAGAAGCTGATGATAGGATGAGACAGAAGCAGCTTCTTGAAGGGTTCCACCTCCACGTCAGCACACTCTGTGCCCACATCATCCGTGCTCCACTACCGGGCTCTGGGCATGGGCAGAGCGACTCTGGCAAGGCCATTTCTGCACATCCCATTTGGGGAAGGCAAGGGGCACAAAGGGCACCTGTCCCAGGAGGGCAAGAGCCTCTGTGCCAAGAACAAGCCCTGCAATAAAACCTGTCGAGGTGGCCCCTGACCTCCACAATAGGACGGAACTGTTCGCCCAGTGCCAAGCTCAGCTTTTTCCAAGGTGAGGCCCGTGTGAGTTCTTGCAGAAAAAGCCCAGCCTGCTCTGCAGCCCTGTGCCCTGCTGGTCCATGCCCTCTGAGCACAGCAGTGAGCACAAGCCACACCATATGAGCATCTCCGTGTACCTGCTGCCCTCCCTGGCAGCGGGGACACGGGGGCAGCTCCTGGAGCCTCCAGCCACTGTGTCCCAGCAGGCCCAGAACAATCGGGAGCCTCATCCCGCACACAATGGCCACACGAGGCAGGTCCCCAGAGTCACCCAGCCTCATCCCGCACACAATGGCCACATGAGGCAGGTCCCCAGAGTCACCCAGCCTCATCCCGCACACAATGGCCACAGCAGACAGGTCCCCAGAGTCACCCAGCCTCATCCCGCACACAATGGCCACATGAGGCAGGTCCCCAGAGTCACCCGGCCTCATCCGCACACAATGGCCACACGAGGCAGGTCCCCAGAGTCACCCAGCCTCATCCCGCACACAATGGCCACAGCAGACAGGTCCCCAGAGTCACCCAGCCTCATCCCGCACACAATGGCCACACGAGGCAGGTCCCCAGAGTCACCCAGCCTCATCCCGCACACAATGGCCACAGCAGACAGGTCCCCAGAGTCACCCAGCCTCATCCCGCACACAATGGCCACACGAGGCAGGTCCCCAGTGTCACCCAGCCTCATCCCGCACACAATGGCCACAGCAGACAGGTCCCCAGATCACCCGGCGCGGCGGGAGCAGCCCGGAGCGCAGGGACAGCCGGCTGTGTCTGTGCCATTGCTGGCTCCCCGGCAGCTCACCTTCCAGGGATGGCACTGCCAGGTGCAGGGTGGGGAGGGCAGGTGGGTGTTGGATGGAGAGCTGGGAAGGAGGTGGCACTGGCTGTTTACATTGGATCGCTCTGCACAAACTTGGGGCCACAAGAACATTTCAGTGCTGTAGGAGGAAACCTTGGTGAAGAACAGAAACGAGGAGCTACCTCGGGCATCACGTAAGTCCAAGCACGACACAAACAAAAGGCCCAAAAGCCCTGGACTCTGTGCAGGAGCCAAGCATGGCTATTTGCTGACAGTAAACACAAATTTCTTCCTGCATTTCCTTCTGGAGCAGACTGCTGGGTTACCTGGGCTGTGAGGAGCCAAACACCATGGGCAATCAGGTTTCAGGCCAGCACTGGTCAGGCAACTCAGAACTCAGGTTGGGTTCCCCTTCCCCATCTCCAAAGGGCACCAGGAGCAGTTTTCCAGCTTTTCCAGCTGACAAGTATGCCAGCTCCACACCAATGCGCTGAGACAGCACCCAGAAGTGCAACTGTCCCAGTTTTCTCCTGGCACTGGTGCACAACTGCTGGAGTACAACACGCCTCAGCAATGCCAGTGAAATCCTCCCCCACAAACAGGGGGCTTGGGGACAGGCTCCCACCCGTGGTGACAGCACACCCTGCCATGGGGATGCCATTCCTAGCCCAGAGGCCTGATGCTGCCCAGACAGGGCAGGCTGGCTCCAGCCCTGCCACCACCAGCTGCTGAACCCCACAAGCAGAGCTGTCTGTAGCAGATCCATCCCAGCAGCCTGTGGCACCAGGCAGACAAAAGCCTTTCCAGGTTCCAGCTGGTCAAAGCTCACTTGCAGCTTCAGGTCCCATTTATTTGGGTTTTTTTCTATTCAGCTGAGGTACAATCAAGGAATGGATTAATCACTTCCCTGTCCACGGTTTAGCCAATGAACTGCAAGTCCTTCTTCATCCACTTCCCCAGCACACCCTACAAGGGATGCTCACAGGGCAGAGGTTTCCTCAGGCCCTTCAGTAGCCACAGAAGAGCAGCCCAGCCTCACTCACACACTGAGGCAGCAGCAGGCAGGACAAATGCCCCAGAACTCTCTGCTGACAGCATCTCTCCATCACCCACACATGGCTGATTTATTCAAACCCCTAGCTCTGCTCATGTCCTAGCTCACTCGCTCTTCTCCCAAGCTTCCACTCGCCACTGCAGCCTGAAAACAAACTCCCTCCAAGTGCCGAGAGGATTAGCCCAGCCGTCCCAGGAATACTGGGCTGGGTTTCCATGATGAAACATTTTTGGCTGAAAGAGGAAGGAAAAAAAAAAAAAGGAAGCAGATCTTCTGTCACCTGATGAGAAGATGACTCAGAACATCACTGACATCCATGGGCGGGTGGGGACAGGGACCACTAACACATCCATGGGCGGGTGGGGACAGGGACCACTAACACTTCCCTGCCTCCTCTTTGGGCATCACAGACAGCGAGAACATCGAGTGGGACACGATGATGTTATCTGAGGTCCACACATGGAAAGGGCCCCTTGGCACAGAACTAGTCTTAAATATATTTGTACCCTACGCCATCTCTAAGACCGGTGACCATGCAGAAGTAACATGAAATTAATCAGAATACTCTAAAAAAAGGAACAAAGACATCCTTACAAGAGATACTTCCCTCCTAGAGTGCACTTCCACCTGTGCCTCGGGAAGCTCATCCACAGCCACACAGTTCCCTGTGCCTGCCCTGCAAAGGGATGCAGGAGGCACTGGATAAAAGGGCCCCTGGCCCCACAGCAGCACGTGAACAGGACAGGCCAGGCTGTGCTCGCAGAGGGAGCAGGCGGTGGCTGTGCCTCCCGTTACCACCCGTGTGAAACCATCCCCCAGAAGAGGCAAGACGGTGGCTGGGCAGCCCTGGCCAGTCTGTGGGACAGTGGCCAGGCTTGGGGGCCTGCCCATGGGGACAGCAGAGCCCTGGGCCACCACGGTGAGGCTCAGCACGCACAGCCTCGCTTGGGATGTGCCCAGGACACGAGCAGAGATTCTCACACCAGCCAACCCCTACTCAGCCCTGGGAAAGGCTCCCAAAGCCCAGAGACAGCCACGGGACATCATTTGTAAATAAAAACCCACAGAAGTCACCTTGAAAGCACGCAGAGATCTCCTTGGGGTGTCCAAGATAGGAATGGCATGAGCAGTACCAATGACATTTCAAGGAGAAACTCCCTATTTCTTTGGAAAGGGCTGTTTCTATAGAAATAAATTGTTGCTGAAGTTTGATTGAAGGCCAAACCATGAGCCTTGGCTCTTTGCAGAAACGAGATACACTGTATGAAGAGAAGAGGTGCTTTCCGGGCACAAGTCTTCCCGTATCTCACAGGAGATGGACAGACAGCCCCACCAGCACCGGGTGCTGGCCATATTGACACACAGCTCCTCCAGCTCCCCACGAAGCTATGACAAGGAACATAGGAACGAGTACACTCTCCTTCTAAAATACACACTTCTCATCTTCCCACTTGACAATCAGAGTAGGATTTCCGCCAGGGAGCACGTTCAGATCACAAGCACTTGGACAACACTCCACTACTTCAAAACAAACTCCGGGGCGGGCAGCAGGCAGCAGCGGGCTCGCTGCCCCCCGTTCGGCGCGGGCACAGGCGCCGCTCGGCCCCGGCAGCGCGGGGAAGCCGCGGGGAGAGCGGCAGGAGCCTCCCGCCGCCCCGGGGACCCGCACCCCCAGCGCTCGCCCCGAGGGGCGCCGGGCAGCCCGGGGAAAGCGCCTCCTCCTCCTCCGGCCGCGGCGGGAGCTGAGGACGCGCTGCCCAGCCCCGGGCACCGCGGAGCCGCAGCCGGGGGCGCCGGGCCCGGGCCGCCCCTCGCCGGGGATGCCGCGGCCCCCGGGCCGGCTGGGCGCGGATTACTCAGCGTTTCCAGCGGCAGACGGTGCGTCCGTGCCCCTGCCCGTACCCCCCCGCCGCGGGCCCCGGCCCGCCGCTTACCGATGCCCGGCGCCACATACACGAAGTAGAGGAAGGAGGAGGAGAGCGAGAAGAGGAAGAGCGCGGCCAGCAGCGAGCGCCGGGGCAGCAGCCGCCAGGCGCCGCGGGGGCCGCGGGGCCACCGCATGGCCGATGCGGCGCCGCCGCCGCCCTGCTGCCGCTGCCGCTCCGCCGCCGCTCACATGCGCCGAGGCCCGGCGGGAGGCGCCGCGCCGGGGCCGCTCCGAGCCGCCGCCCGCGCCCAGCGCCGCCGCATGAATGTGCCGCGGCGGGGCGGGCCGGGCCGGGCCGGGGCGGGGCGGCCGAGCGGGGCGGGCCCGCCTGCGAGCCCCGCCGCACCGACGGCTGCTCGGGAGACACCGCCCCGCGCTCCGCCGGGGGTCCCGGCGAACCGGGCAGTGACCTCAGGACACCCGGCCGCCGCCCTGATGCGCCACTGATGCTCCTGGGATACCGAGCATTAACCCCAGGACGTTCGGCAGTGACTCTGGGCCCCGAGACAGAGTGCGATGGGCCAGGGCACCCAGCAGCGCTCAAGGGACACCCAACAACGGCGCCAAGACACTCAGGAGTGGCTGAGGGCAGCCGGCCATGGCCCCGGGGAAGCCGTCCACGACCCCAGGACACCCAGCAATGCTCCTGGGACATTCATCAATGGCTCAGAGCGCCCAGCCATGGTCCGGGGACACCCAGCCACGCACCTGGGACACACAGCAGCAGGAGAGCAAGGGCTCAGCCCCTGCTCCCGCCCACCGAGCAGCAGGGGTCTCTTCGGGCAAGCTCTGGGTGCCTCCAGACATTGCGCGGGGGAAGATGCAGCCAGAGGGGAGCTGATGGGCACAGATGGGTGGAAGGGAAGAGGGGTGAAGTCATCACGGTCAGTGCAATAACCAGCACCACTAGCAACCAGCAGCCCAGTCGGTTACAGAGTAATTAAGTAGTTTTGCACACATTTGTGGGCAGTTCCCCTGATGTGTGTAGGAGGAGTTGGAAGGAGATACGGAGATGCCTGAAAATGCAAACATGAGAGACCAGAAACACCGTCTTTATCGAGGGAGCCAGAAGTAGCTGCAGAGCAGATGGGGCCCAGCCCAGCCCAGAAAGGACTGGATTTTGCCTCGTTTATGATTGCAGACTTTGCTCGGGGGAGGCTAGAAGGAGAGATAATTCTTCTTTCACCAAAACATAGTGCTGAGAAAACCAAGCCCAGGCTCCAGGCAGGAAGCGAGGCTGTGGGCCAGACATGGCCAGCTGCCACCGCCCAGGGTGGGCAGCAAAGGCAGCAGCAGTCCCAGGAATGATGAGCTGTGGGGTAGGAGCTGGGGACAGGCCATCTGCCAGGACACGCCTGGTGTGTCCCTCCAGACACGTGTCCCGGGGACTAGTCTCTCTCAGGCAGGGGCCGAGGCATTGCTCAACCCAGACTTCTGACCCCACAGCGTGGTGACTGCAGGGCTGTGGGCTGGGGGTGCCCTGCAGCAGATACTGGGATAAAGGATTCTCCAGGTAGGGCTGTGTGTCACAGTAATCCCTGGAAGGACTAGCTCCCCTTCTAGCCTGGACAGTAAGGGCGAATAAAGAAAACAATTCCCACGTTCAACAAATGGGACAAAAGTAAGCTTATATTAGATACAGATTCTCAGTGGAGCAAGGAGATAAAAATGAAGTAAAGTTTAAAAAGAGGGGAGTTTAGCTGAAAAAGTAGAAATCCCTCATTAACAGGTATAGCAATAATTTTCTTCATGTGCCAAGGCATAGAAGGATGCTGAGCACGATAACAAGGATTTCCCTGGAGAGGCTGAATGAGTTCCATTAACTTTAGGAATGAGGAAACTAGTTCTTAGTCTTGTTTTCCAGGATTGCCACTCCATCACCACCATTGAAATAAATTAAATCCTGAGCCCTATTAACTTCTGGTAGTCCACAGTACTGCAGCAGAGCTGCATGGCCGAGTGGTGGCTGGATTTGCTGTTCACAAAATAGCATTTAGCCAACTCCTAAAAGGATGCCTTGGGCAAGGAAATGCAAGAAGACTTCTTGCTTGGTTTATGATTTGTTTGATGCAGACATGGTCAAAGGTGAGACATCATCACAACCAATAATCTAACCTTTAGAACATATTTAATTAGCAATGACATTGCTGGAGGAGCCACCCAGAAACTCGCTCCCAGGCCCGGGCTGCCACAATGGGGACTGTCACAGACAAGTGAAGTCAGAGAAGCCTTGGAGCCACACTGGGACATGCCTGCCATGCTCTGACTCACCTCCCATCTCCCTCTCTCCTCAGGGCTCCAGTCCACCCACTTCACTTTGACCCTTTTATTTTGCTTAGTCTCTTCCCCTCTTGTCCCTCCCTGCCTCTCCACTGCATCCCAGCTAAGGGATTAGGAACATCAGTCAAAGCCATCTTCACCCTTTCCCAATAAAATAAAATGACATGAAACAGGACAAGAGGTTTCAAAGTCTCGGATCATTGCACAGGCCAGGTTAGGGCTCGGGGCGTGAGCGCTGCCAAGTGGGGCTGTCACCGGGAGTGCGCGGGTGGCTCTGCCCCGGCTCTGCAGCAGCCTGCAGCCCTCCCAGCTGGGGGAGTAGCAAAGCCCCACTTTCTGCAGAGTTTAACTCATTGATGATGCCTGAGACACCTCAAGGAGGGTTCAAGTGAGCAGCTTTGCTGACAGCCTCAAGGGGAAGGCAAGGTCTGTTAGTGCGTGAGCAGGAACGGAGGGACAGGTCCTGCCAGTGCACCTGCGCTCCCGAGATGGAGCTGTACCCCTGCAGCACGTCTCCACATAAAAGACATTTTGTATCGCTGGAGGAAGAGCAGTTTTGATGGCTCGGGGGTGCCACAGTGGTGCTCGGAGGGAGGGTATGGACACTGTTGCACCACACAGGAGGTTGGAGTTGCACATTGACAGCGGCACCAACACGGCTGCTCCAGCGCTGGCGTGAGCCGCAGCTGGCCATGGCCAGGCTGGGCAGAGGTCTGGCAGGTCAGATCCTGCACCCAGCCACACAGCAGCCACGGGAGAAGGAGGCTGGGGGCTGCCTGGCCCCTGCACGGAGCAAATCCACCTGCCCAGGAGGCGCCCTGAGGGCTTGACCCTCAGATGGGCAATGCCCCATGCTGCCAAGGCAGACACAGAGCTGGGGAGCACTGCCTGGCAGGGTCAGCAGCAAAGCCTTACTGGAGCTGACCCCAGGGGAGGTAAAAGGACTGCTGTGGGGGACATAACACTCAGGTTTGGAGTTTGAAATAGTCATCAGAGGGATGCTCCACTTCAGCTGCACTTCTGTCATTGTCACTTTCCATGGATACTCAATGTGGACCAATAATCTGGGTGGATAACCTTTGTTCTGCCACTTCAGGGAAGGACAGATCGTAGCAAGGGTGTTACTGCCCTGGCCAGCATTTTGCAGTCTTTTTCACACACTCTGGGGCTTCTGGCGCCTTCAGCCCCAATGGCAGAGACTTTCCAGAGCAGACTTCTATGCTGTGATTAGGAAAGTGCCTCCATTTATGAAGGTGAGGACAGTCAGCATCGCTCCTTGTCAGCCCCTCAGCTGCTCAGCAGTGCTGCTTGCTTTAGCTCTTCTCTGGAGTTTGTGCTGCCAGATGGTTTGTGAGGGAAGTGGGAACCTGAGCTGTGTCTCCCAGAGACAGACAGAAACTTGGGGCAGGCTGGATGCTGACCAGCTCTCGGCCTTGCAGGAGCAATGTGCTCCCTCTGTGTTTTACTGAATGTCTCTTTGCAGCACGGGGCTTGCTCCAGCTCCATTTAAAGACACCACAGTGCCATCCCGGGCTCTGAGCAGGAGCAGGACACACAGGATGTGTGCACAGCAGGAATGCAAATATTTTTTACATGCACACCCACAGCCCCAGCGTATGCAATAAATACTCAGCATATGCTGTGTGCCAGATCAGAGACATAATTATCGATGCAGCAGGTTTTCAGAAAGACACAACAGGGTGTGTACTTAATTTGGCAATAAGAGCACACCTAAGTGGCCCTGGCATTTTCAGCTGGGTATCAGACCACGGCCACCCACGGATGCAGCTATTTAATCTCACATCGATGTGCTGGCAGTAACAGAGAGGAAACCAAAAGCAGACATTTTTTTGCTAAGATGGAAAAACTCCACTGAATGCTGCAAGGTGCTCCTTGCACACAGGAGTGCTGTAGACCAGTTCTCAGATTATGCCACCCACTACACTTTCTAACAAGGCTGTTAGGGCTCTGATCTTAATAGCACCTGTACACGTGCATTACCATAGGGATGACTCATTCTGCCAGAGTCAACAGATGTGTCACAGCTCCAAAAGGAGGCAATATCCACAGAAATTATTTTGCAAAGCTCCATGTTCACTTGGAAGGCAGCTCTCATCAGAGAAATAGGCTAAAACGTTTATCTTCTTGTGGCACTTTGCAGAGATTCAAATGATTTTGTTGCATCACTCACCTCTGAGGGCTGATCATCCGACCCAGTCAAAGTGGACTTGTGCAAAGACTCATAAAATGACTTTGAGATCTAAGTATTCAGTCAAGGGAATACAGCAGGCTGTACTTCCCAAAACTTCCCAAGGAAGGAAATTTCAAGTGACAAGAAATGTAATTATTGTGTAATTCAGTGCAAGTAATTTATCCAGATTTTAAAATATCATTTAACAAAGTCCCTCTCAGAAAACTATGACAATGGCTGGGGTAAACTACTGCCAAACAGCCCAAACTGCCTAAGAGTCAGAAAATAAACAGGCTATTTCCAGTACACCCGGAGGTCAAGAGGAGAGTGCCAGAAAGCTCTCCACTGGGGCCAGCCTTGTTTTTGGATTGGATGGAAGAATGCTGCTCTTCCCTGGTCTGTGAAGGATTGCAACGACATCAGGCAAAACCAGATGGAAAGGCAATGCTGGCAGAGGTGAAACCCTGCCTAGCTTCTGCCAGGTGACAGGGATGGAAAAACATCTGCACTATTCAGGCACACAGCTGGATTTCAAAACTAACAGCAGAGGCAAGAAAGTGGGATGAAATTCTGCCTCTCTTCAAGTCACCTGACTTCATGACCTCACACCATGTAGAAATGCAACTGCCTTCCAGAAATCCAGGGACAAGGACAACCAGGAACAAAAGAACATTTCAGAGGAAATTGCTTTCTATTAACTCATAATTACATAATGCAAAATTAACTCACAAAGGCGAATAGCTTAATTGGATTCCCAAGAGGGGAAGACAGTTGTATGAATAAGAACCTTCCACGGTCACATTAAGTATGGTGGTTCAGATGCAGAATATAAGTTCTTCTGCTGTGAAGCAAAAAAAATAAAAAATAAAAAGCCCATTTCCTTCAATAGCTACTACAGAGGGGGTTTTAACCATTTCCACTCAATCGCTGACCAGTGGCAAGCTGCTCAGGTGACCATTTGGAATGGTTCCCTTCTGGAGCCCTCCTTGCACTTTCAGCCACACACAGAATCATAATTAATCCTGTGAATATATCTGGATATGTTGCTGGAATAAAGGATGAAGCCTTCTAGCCACCTTAATCTTCTTCTCAACTTGGATTTTGATTAACAGGAATAAATATTTAATTAGAAAAGCAGAGAGATGAACCTCTTGACCACCCAGGCGCTGCCTCTGTAGTCACTGCCCTTTGATGTACAAGGAAAGGGCTTGTAGGACTTCCTTAAAACATGTGCAGCCTTTCATTTCTCTTAAAATTGTAGCAAGGTCGGGCTCTGGTTTTGGATTTGTCACTCAGAAGCCGTGCAGTGAACATGGCACAGGGTGATTCCTGCTCTTCTTGGCCAGGACAGGGAGGGGAGCCTTGCCTTGCCCCACACAGTCAGCAGGAGCTTGGGCATTTCCAGGTCCCCATGAAAAGCACGGGGCTGGGAAGCTCTCCCTGCTGCCCCTGGTGTCCCTGTCCCTGGTGTCCCTGCTGTCCTTGCTGCCCCTGCTGTCCCTGCTTTAAAGCTGCGGGCTCCTGCAGCCCTCGCTGGGCAGCGGCTGCCGTGGGGAGCCGGGTGCAGCCCCCGAGGGGCTCCTGGGCACGGCTCCGAGCGTGTCCCTCCCGTTGGAGCGATGGTGTGGGGCTGACCCGAGCGGGGTAACATCGACCCACGGCAAGCTGGGCTGCAGGCAGGCACCCCTTCCCCTCCCCGGCCCTGCAATCTCACAGAGCTCTCTGATACCCGCTGAAAAGTCTCCGACCTCTGCAGGGTTTGGGCATGTGCTGAACCAAGGCTCGGGAAGCAGCTCAGCCCGTGAGAGCGATCTGCTGGAACTGGCACCGCCGCCCTTTCGGATTCCCTCTCCTCTGGGCTTCATTACTGCCTGCTTTTGGCACCAGCACCGTTTGTGCCGTGTCCCTTACTTCTCCCCGAAGGAGCATTTGCACCTTTACTGTATTTATTTTATTCTGAGGAAATCCTAATGATTTCCTGTCGTGCTTGATTCTGATCCTGTTTGCTGTGGGACTCCTGCTGTCCTCTATAAATATCTGACTCAAATCTTCGCAGAAGTGAGCGTGACTGCGAGCAGGGAAGGTGAAGTCAAGCTAAAGAGACCTTCACCAGCTCTAAAAACAGCTGCTGCTCTTGCTGCTGCAGCTGATCTATTCCTCATCTGGAGAACAACAGTTCAGAGCCCAGAATCGTTGTCTTCAATTATTTATTTGGCTGTGCTGGAGTTTGGTGAGGTGCTGTATAATGTTTATTGCATGGAAGTGTCGCTCTGAGGGAGATTTAATTGCTTTAAAGGCGGATGGTGATGAGAACGCCTTGGAAAAGCTATTTGCATACATTTTCTCAAATGCCAAATGTGTAACTTCCTCCATGCTCAGGCAGTCTGAGGCTGCTTCCCTGCATTACTCAGCTTTGCTGGGTGCCTCTGCAAAATTAACAACCAGAAATTCCCCAGCATGAAGCAGAAAGGGAAACTCAGGGCTTGAATGTGGGATTATCTGCAACAGCCAAACCAGCAGGACTCTGAATTTGGGGCTGCAAACTACACTCAGACTGCCCTGGCCCTCGGGGCTCGATGCTGACAGCGCTGGGCAGCGCCTGCTCCCAGTCACTGGCTGGACTTGCTGACCAAAAGAAAGCAAATCAGTGATTTCAACAATGCAAGGTGAGTGAGCTGGCACCGAGGGCAGGGCACACACCTGCACCACACTGCACCCACACCTCTGCTCACACCCTGTCTTCTCTCCACTGATTCCAGAAAATGCTCACCAGAAACATCGCTCCAGCGATCTTCACACATGGCCACGCACAAGCATCATCCTTCTTTCTCCAGAATTCAAGGGCAATGTGTCTCTCAAGTGGCCTCGCAGGTTATTCAGCTTCACTCACAACAATCTGGTCTAAACAGATCTTTACTCCATGGAATATCTCACTCTGCAAGGCAGTTCATTTTTGTAAATTACTTAATGCTGTCAGGTATCAGTTATTGACATAAGCAAGACCCTGCCTATAGAAGTGAAATAGTTATTGATTTAATGCCCTCGCTGCAAGGGATCATAAGGCATCTGGAAACAACTTATTTCACAACTGCAGCTATCCCTGAAGACGAGCTTGCTGCATGCCTGCCTTTCCCCAGATACCTGCTCTTTTTCAGCTGAGCTGTTGTACTCGGAGAGAAGAGAAGAGATATTTACAGCAGCAAGGGGTGTGCGGGCTGGCCAGCAGTGCTCCACAGCAGCCCCAGCTGTGTTGCCACACAGCAAAATCAGGAAGAACAGTGTTTTTCTGCCTGCCACCCAGTCCGTGTGCTGCAACACCAACACCCTCTGGAAGCATCAGGTTTATTGTGGAGGTGCTGTGCAGCTGCGTGCGTGTGATGGGTCAGCACCTTTCCAGCGTGGTGGATTTGCTGAGCCTGTACAAACCATCTGCCCAGGAAAGCCATAAAGAAAGGCACCAGCTCCAGTCCCCACACAGCATGGCAGCAGTTCTGTTCCCCCACAGGGAAAGACAGCAGTTGTGTCAAGGTGGGCTCTGAAAGAGGCAGAACATCTCCCAAGGGACAGCACGGATCCAGTGTGACAGGGTTGTTCGTGCCATCGGAACAGGAACAGGGGCTGCACTCCACAGTGAGGCTGACCCTGCTCTGGTATTTCCTCCAGGAACCTCAGAATCTCCACCCAAGCCCACACCGGGGTCTGCAGCTGACAGGGCAGAATAATGCTGGGATATGGGGCAGGGGAGAAAAGGCAGAGCATCACCAGCTAGAACAGAAATGGGGGAGATGGTGGAAGCCGTGGCAAAGCAGAATATGATCATCCAGACTGGGATTTGACCAGGGCACCAGGGCTCATATTTGCTTCTTATGAACAACCTGAGTGACCACACCATGTGAACTATTCCAATTGAAAGTCAGGCTGAATTCTCCAAGAGCAAAAGTGGAAGTGATAGTTTTTTTAATGTCTTGCTGTCATCCAATTAAAGCAGTGTAATTCCATGGAATTTAAGCGTCAGTCACACACCTTGAAATACAAACTATGGGGCTCATTACAGGCTTTCACAGATGATCATACTGGCCTGTGACACAGAAGTGGCCAGCAAAGGTCACCTAATGGGTCTGCTGGCTCTAACTGCTGTGTCCCCAAACAGTCACCACCCCATGATTCACCAGGCTGAGAGGTGCTCCCTGCATCACCAGCTGATTACAGCCAGGTTTGCAGAGTTTCTCTTCTTGTGCAACCCCCATTAGTTACTCACAATGGCTGACTGAGGCTAGCAGCTGAGTTTGCTAAGAACGGTGCCTAGTTACAACAACAAACCAGGCCTGGCCTTGCCATCAGCATATTTTTCTCAGATAAACCAAGAAAAAGATTTTTTTACAGTGTGCAGTTCATTGTACACAACCTGGATTTAAGCTGTTTAGCTTGTAAGGGTATTTTAAACTAAACAAACAGCTTTTTGTTAACGTTTTTCCCTGGTGCTGCACATTTCTGGGTTTAGAATAGCATAGATCACTTTGAGCCATCACTGCTTTGCTGGGACAGAGGGATGTGATGTTCTGTGTCCCAGTCAAAACTCGGAAACTATGCAACCCTTTTTCAGACCTGAAATTACTGGACTAGCAGCAGAAGACCTGGCCCTTGGAGAGCAGGGGGAGCTGCTGGTTACAGCTTCATCCTTCCCTACAGCCAGGGACAGCCATGGGCAGCAGCACTGCAGGAATGGGCAATGCACCCACTTCAGTCTGTGTGCCGTGGCTGGATGGATGTGGCAGAGAGAAGGAGCAGCTGGGGCTATCAAAAGAGTCATTGCCAGGGTGAAAGGAGGCTGGTAGAGCTGATCTCTTCTTGGAAAGAGAAGAGCATCCAAGGACAATGGCCTTGCCAATGAAAGAAATAATTCCCCTGCCCTTGGCTTTTGCTCTTTTCTTACCAGCCTCTCCTCCTTCAGCACTGCCAGACTGGGTCTGGCTGGGGCAGAGTGGAGTTTCTTCAGTAGCACTGGGTCAGGTGCTGTGCTTTGTAGCTCTGACTAAACCAACACCCCTAACAGCCCAGTGCTTTACCCACTGTCCAGCAGGGCTGGCACAGCATCAAGGCCTTTTCTTTTCCACACTCTGCCCCCCCAGCAGAGTGGGGAGGTTGGGGAGGTGACAGACTGAGGGGGTACATGGCTCACTGTGAGTGACCAAAGGGATATTCCACACCACAGGACATCGTGCCCAGCAATCAAAGCTCAGGGACAGCATGAGGAAAGAGATGCTCAAGGTTATGGTGTTTGTCTTCCCAAGTCACCTTTATGAGCTTCCCTAGGAACGGCCCAACACCTGCCTGCTGATGCAAAGTGGTGATTGAATTCCTTATCTTGCTTTGCTTGCTTGTACAGCTTTGCTTCACTTCCAAACTGCCTTTGCCCCAGCCCACTCCTGTTTTCTCACTTTTGTCCTTCTGGTCTTCTCCCCTATCTGACTGGAGGGGAGTGAGCACCTGGCTGGGTGTTTACCAGCCCACCACAGCTAGACAGCTTTCCTTCCATTGTCTTTTCTCTTTCTTTCATAATGTATCCCCTTTTTCCTATGAGATAGTTATCGCTCATGTGGCATTAGATCTTTGTTATTGTTGCTTTTCCACTTCACCTCTCTAAAATCTGCATTATTGCCCTTATCTATGCCTCAGGATGCAGGAGGCATGTTCTCTATCCAGGGCAAGACAGGCCACAGGGCTGGGGAAGGGATGTCACTCTGTCCTGTGAATCCTGCATGTTATGTGTCAAAAGTGATTTGTGAAGTAGGTGTGAACAGGAGCTGTGTTTTATCAACAAAGCAATTGCTGTCCTGATGAGGGATTGCAGAGATAACAGAAGCAGGAGAACATTCTTTTACTTCTTACACTTCAGAGAATACCCATAAAAACCACCAGCAGCAGCCTCTGACAGGAAGGAGACGGGAGAGAGTGGTTCACCAGGCCGAGCAGAGCATTCAGGTGATTCTTTTTCTCTCTGCTCTGACTTTGCTGGGTACTGAACAGAATACTTATAGCATTTCAGCCGTGAAACTTCTCTCTCCCAGCAGAGGAGGCAGTGGAGGTAATGGAGCCTCCCAAAAAAGCTAGGTCCTATTGCTTGTATTCCCAACAATCTGCTAAATGGCCCTGGGCAGAGGTGTCTGGCTGGCTGCAGCAGGGCCACTGAGCAGAGCGGGCTGGAGGCTGGGAAGAGCAGCTGGGAAATGAGTGTGTGCACTGGCACACACTCTAGAGTGCCACCCCATGTGCCTCCCTGTGTCCCAGCTGCCTTTGCCAGGCCGTCCCTTGACCGGCAAAGGGCAGAGAAGACAGCAATCCTTCTTGGGAGGGTCCTGCATTTCCTTCTGCGAGGGCTGGCAATTCTGGAGGCAGCTTGAGAGCAAGATGCTCGTGTGAGCGTGAGGTGACAAGTCCTGGGAGTGCCCAGCAGCTCCAGGCTACTGCTGTGAGCAATAAATGCAGTTGTTTGTACAGTTGCTCTCTTTTCCCATTGCCATTTGTTTGTGGACGTGTCACAGCAGATGCACCTCACCAGTACAACAGATACTTGGACTCATTTGCAGCTGGCAGCAGTAAATGTAATGCAGCTAACCAAACACTCTGTTTATCAGAGTTGTCACAAAGATCTGTTAATTCTCATTGACAGAAGGGCTTTCAGGACAGTCTGTAATAAGGAAAGAGGAAGAACTTTTAATTTATAGACCAACAGGAATGTAATCCAGAGAATACTGAACCCTGCCCTTAACAAACAGGTATTCAGCATTTAAACTAAGCCCGGGCAGAGGGCAGGCAATGAGGAGGTGAGCTGTGTAGGGAGGAAGGCAGGGCTCACACAAGGCCAAGCTTTCTGCAGCTGCTGTTGGGGTTTCAGCTCCTGGGTGACGAATGGCTCCAGTCCGGGAGCAGCTGCCACCTGCCCACCGAGGGCAAATGTGGGCACAGCACTCACGGGTCCCCGCAGCACATGGGCCCCTGTCCAAGGAATCTGGGGGAAACCAGGTCCAGAACAGAAAAGGAGGTGGCTGTGCTCACAGTCCAGTGGGGCCTGGCTGCCAGAGGAAGCTGCAGGTTCTAGAAGTTTGCATGATTTTATATACTGAGGAGTAGCTGGAGAGGCTTTCAGGAGCCAGGCTTACACTGCTCTTTGCCTCCCAAGATTCCTCCTTACAGCCTCTACCGGCTCTGGATATGAAAATGGGGAGCAGTTGGTTGTTTAAATTCTAATTCTGGCCTGGCCATCATTTACTGTTCCATTCTTCATTATTTTAATTTCTTTTTTCTTAATTTACAAATGATGCTTTCTACTGCTGTTGTCTTTTTTCCCCTACACACACACACACACACACACACACACACACACACATGCAATGTGCCATCAAATTCTGGGATGGATACATGTGCACCAAACACATAAATACACTCCAGAAACCACGCCTGGGGCAGGATGCAGGAGGCTCAAACTTGCCTCCTGCAAGTTTGCAGGTTTGAAATGAAGCATTGAACAGCCCTTTGAAAAAAGAAAGTAAATGGACTTGAGGAAGACAGTCAGGAAGAAATGGAAAAGGATGTTACTTAGTCATCACTGCCTTCTCATGTCTCATTTCGTGAGCGTGCAGAAGCCCTTGGCCACTGCTGGGAAGAAGACAGGGCCTGGTGCAGTGTGGCCGTGTCCCTGGGACTGGCAGGAGACATGAGTGTGGACCTGCCCCATGCTGGGCTCCAGCCCGTCTGGCTGGCTGCCTGCAGGGTGCAGAATGGGCAGATAAGTACATGGTGTTAGTGAGAGCCATCTGTGCCTGAAACAAACTGAAACCTCTTTACTGGAGACTGAGGTAAAAAAGTGGGAGCAGGTTTCCTCAGTCTGTTTGGGTCTCAAGGTAACGTGTTGGTCAGAAAGCAGGTGGAGAGGACCCCGTGAGATGCTTCCCAGCTCACCTGCTGACTTTCTGTCTGTTCTGGGGCTGTTTCTCCAGCCTCTCTGTGCCTCAGTTTAGGCATTTCTAAAACAGCAAGTGCCTCCTGCCGAAGCCTGTCGCTAAACATAACCCATTTGTGCTGGGAGAGTCACGTCGTGAGACAGAAGGCCGATCACACACTGCTGGGAGAGGGGACTCGATGAGTCACGGCACCAGCTCTGAAATTCATGAAATGCCTGAGTTCACAGTCAAAAAAAATTCAATGTTTAAAACAAAAAGCAAGAGAGGAAAATTCCTCTGTGTCCTGTCTCTAGGGTAGCACCTCCTTGCTGTACCTGTCAGTGCCTGAGCCCGTCTGCTGGTAAACCTGGGGACAGTCCTGAGTCTGCCTGCCTGGCACAGCAGTTGATGGTGTGTGGCAGGGCACAAGCCAGCATGAACGAACATCTGCTGCTAAAAACGAAGACATGAGGTTGAGGTCAGGAGAGCTGCACTTCCCTGAAAAGCAAACAGGGCTGGAGAAGTTGGCATAATTTCTCAGCAAGGTGCTCTTCACCCCATCCCCATCCAAAGCAAGGGAGGAGCTCAGCCTCCCCAGCCTGTGTATTCAGCCACTCAGCCAGCAGTGACACGACAGTGTCCTTGGGGACACTCCCTTGAATGCCCTTTGGGTCCCTGTTTCCAAGGACTGAACCCGTTTGCATTTCAGGTGAATCACAACCTTTGGTGCCTGGCTAGAGCAGCACATCCTGCTGGGCACAGGCTGCAGCCCCACAATGTGATTCCCACTGTCACTGCTTCCTGCTGGATAAACTCCAGATTGAGCATGTCAAAACCAGACTAAACATGCAAAGAAAAGCAAACAAACCAAGCATCCAATAATTTCAAACAACAGATAACAAAGCAACAGGAGACACATTATCTGTTGAGAACTGGTGCCTGGAATTTTCCTGCCTATGTATTTATTTATGTTTATACGTGCATGTCTGTGTATATATATGCACCCAAGCATATGCCTACTGCACACAGCTAGAGCACAAGAGAATAAAATGCTATACATGCTAAGGTGCATTAAGAAATGGAAAACCAGCTCTGTACAGTGAAGGGTCTAAAAGAATTTTCAGCATTTCATCAGTCAGCCTAAGAGAATCTTTCCCATCTATCCCAAAGCAATAAAGCAAATTACATGCTGATGCTTTCCCTGCCTCCTTAGTGGCAGCTGAACCTTCACCTGTGTAATAAAGAAATGTCCTGAGTTTAATAACAAAGATCATTCACCCTCCTGTGAATGTAATCTCTCTTTCAGTCTCAGACTGAGAGAGGGGAGTGGGAGTAGATGATCCAATCGCACAGAGGTTGTAGTCAGGCCAATGCAGCTCTCCAGCACTCACATCTCAGCCTGCCAAGGTCTCCAGCACCTGTAATGGGGCAATCCTGGGTGCTGCTGAAGGCCCCAGAAGGCAGGTGTTCTGTAAGCAGTAACTGCCCTGCTGGCACTGTGGTGCCACGGCCATAGGCACTCCCTCCTAGCAGATACAGCTATTTTAAGACCACTGCTGATCTTGGTGTTGTTAATATTGCTGATTTTGTCTTTGAAAACATTGGCTCATTTTGGATTTTGACCTATACCATATTCTATGCCAGAATCAGGATCTGGCTTCAGGTGAGCTTAGAGCTGAATCCCTCTCCATAACCCAGGAAATATTTTATCTTTACCATGAATCCAAGCTTGGAAGGGAGCTGATGTATTTCAACACTTGCAGGATAGTTCTGCAGTAAATCTAGCTGAAGCATTTCTACCTTCCCTGCATCTGGCAGCCTCCTCCCACTGTCGCTGCTCCCCACTGCAGAAGGGAGTTCAGTCCTCTGTTTCAGAGAAAATTGACTCAAGGGTGACTTCAATGTGCCTGAGATCAGCATGTTTGTAGATAATCTAAAAGGCAAACCCACATGTCTTCAAGGCCAAAGCCCGTCATAAGAGCTAAACCAATTCCCCAGAGTAAATCTGGCATGCCCTTTGTCTTTAGAGCCAACAGACTCCACTCTTAAGCAAGAACAAAGTCCTGGGCTGTAAATGAGCATGTTCCCCTACATTTCCAGCACAAGGTTACAGCTGGTCACTAACTCATCTGTGCCTGCCCTCAATGTTCTACACAACTATCTATTTAGGCTGCTCTGCATAATTTAAGAATTAAAACTAAACACTATGTTACCTACAGCCACATCATCTTAGATGAGCTTAAACAACTGTGAAATTCCTGTGATCTATTAAAAGCAACATTCAGTGCATGCATTAATCAACAGATGCTCGGTAGCTGTGCATCAGAAAACCACAAGTGAGAAGCAGCCTGAACACCTCCTGCCTACATTGTTACTTTCCCTGTGCCCAAGTCCTTGAAGCACCGAGTGCACCGCGATGCTGGAGCAGTGCTTGCCTTGGTTACCTCAGGGACTGGCCCCTTCCCACTGGTAACAGCACGTCAACCAAGCAGTGGTATTTCCTGCCAATGAGTCAGAGATGAGACATGAAAATCACCATCTCTTTCCACAGACCATTTGAGACGTTATAATTTGGTCTCACCTGTGCTTACTTCACGCAGAGCGCGCTGCTGTCTGTGTGTGCAGCACCACAGCTCAGTGGGAAGGAGGCAGTTCAGAGTAGCTGCCCAACTGCTACGTGCTGGTTGCTGCAATTTCCTGTTCTCCCACAGCAGCCTGACCCAGCAGCCCTCGATGCCTCCAGCTGTTCTGGTGCTCCCCACTCCAACAGGGCTCCCTGGGACACTTGTTCTCCATCTACCTTTTCCCCTTTTCCTGTTTTTATTTTTCCCTTCAGATCCTGGCCTTTGTGAGGTTCAGTCATGGGTTTGTGTTTATCTTGCCAGGCCTCTACTTTCCTGGCTAAATCTTTCTCTTTTCCACATCCCTTCCTGAATCCTTCCCATGGCTCCCAAACCCCATCTGTGGTTTCCCTTTGGCCAGGGCCAGCAGGCACAGTGAGGAGATCAGGCACATCCTGAAGAGTTACATCTGTACTCATCCCTTTTCTGCACCAGTCCCTCATGATTCAAAGCACATGACAGCCAAAAGGCCAGTAAAACAAAACAAGTGTGGAGTTTTCTGATCACGCCAGTTGAAAGATTTAAGGAGAAAAAAAACAACCCAAAAAATGAGGCTGAGGCCAAGTCCAAAACCAAAAATACCCCAAACAAAACAAAGGCAAAGAAATAGCAAAGAAAAAGCAAACCAATACAATTTCTGGCCTTCCTTCTTGGGCCAGATGACCTACCCATTATGCCAAACACAACTCGAGTGACTAGGAAAGAGAGTTTTAAGATTTTCCTTGTTCTGCACCATCCTGGTACTGAACTGAACATTGCTCTGGTGACAAGGGCGGGAGCCCTTCACCATTGGTGAAGATCACACAGGACTCCAGCCATGCCCTGCCCCCTGACCAGCACAGCTGCCATGGCTCTTCCACCACTGGCTGCCTGGATTTTCAAACACCAAGAATGGACACAGCTACCCCTGCCTCAGATCAGTGTGGGCACAGCCACACGGGAGGAGGAGCAGTCTGCCACGGCTGCGCAGCAGGAGAGGCTCCAGCTATGAAGTGCAGCAAGGGGGCTTCCAGCTGCACTACAGAGAGACTTCATCACCCTGAGAGCAGTGCAGCATGAGGAAAGTCTCCTAGAGCAGCTCCATCCGTGCTCCATCCATGGAGTGGGGACATTTCATCCTTAGAGATTTCCAAAATTTCTCTGTACAAGACCCTGAGCAAGCTCCTCGGACCTTGGAGCTGGACCTGCTGTGAGCAGGGGATGGACAGGAGCTCTCCAGAGGTGCTTTCAGTGATATTTTTCTCTGATTTCTAGGAGGACAGGATAAGGACCTGCCAAAGAGGACTGGGCTGCACAGCTGAGGAGCTTCTTCCTGTCCTGTGAGCCAGAGCATGAGCTGTGCTGCATGGAGGAGAGAGGCACACAGCCCCACTGTCCTTCTCTGCCATAATCACAGACTCTCCCTCAATCCCTTCCAATATAACTTCTCGCTTTTTCACTGTGCTTCCCAGAAAAGTAAAGAAAAATTCCAGAAGTTATTATGAGCTAAAAACATGCACATTTGCAGAAGACTAATTTCTTCTTAGAGGAGTTCTTATGGGAAACACTGATGATTCACCTTCTAGTGACCAGATACTTCCAGTTATCCTTGGCAAACTCTGAATTTCAGTTTTCTCAGAAAAAAGGAAGACAGTATTCACAAGGAAATTTCCTGCGTTTCATCAGCTTAAGTGCATCTCATTCTGGAACAAACTTCATTATTTATGGATGAAGTGCTGTTCAAAAACTCTACTCCAGTACATCGTGAAGACTGAGATCAAAAAGCAGAAGTGCCCGAGTTTCTGATGCGTTGGAGGGCTGCAGTCCTGCTGTTTCCACGTAAAGAAAGATGTGCACATCATTCTGGAAATGAGCTTGCACCCCTTTGCAAAGTGCCAGTTTCATTTTTCACTGGCACCTGTGAGCTCTGAGTCACCCCATGAGCTGTGCCCCGGCTGAAGCCGTGCACCCTGTCCCAAATGCTACTGGGATGCAGAGGATGAAAGCAGATGGGGATTAGCCAACTGCAGATTGTCGGAAATTAGCCAGTGTGGAAAAAAAACCTTGGTCATAACTGTGGTAAGACTATCTAAGTAGGTCACCACAAAACCACATCAGATGAGCAAAGGAGGTGTAGGTTCAGTCTGTCAACATGAAACCAGACATTCTCCAGCTCTGCCCTGCCAGTAACACAGAGAAAAACAGCTGCTGTCCTAGTCACTGGTTTTTAATATTCAGGCATGTTCACACCTACTCAAGTGGCTCTCACTTTTACGTAAATGAGTGTCAGTGTCTCTGCCATAAATCTGAAATTTCATTTTATTAAGTTCACAGCTGATATTTCAGAGGGTCTTTAAAACAACCTTCAAATCAATGTGTGTGCTTGTACAGCTCCCCTTTTATTTCCTGAGCTAGTCAAACCAGAAATGAACAGAATTGCATGTGATGCTGTCATACACTGTCCCATGTCCCTCCCATCCCAGCATCTCAGACTTGCACAGACTGAGATCCACAGATGGATGGATGGGGGATGGATGGAGGGATGGATGGAGGGATGGATGGCATGGAGGGATGGATGGATGGATGGATGGATGGATGGATGGATGGATGGATGGAGGGATGGATGGATGGATGGGGGATGGATGATGGATGGATGGATGGATGGGGATGGATGGATGGATGGATGGATGGATGGAGGATGGATGGATGGATGGATGATGGATGGATGGATAGATGGATGGGGATGGATGGATGGATGGATGGAGGGATGGATGATGGATGGATGGATGAGGGATGGATGGATGATGAGGGATGGATGGATGGATGGGGATGGATGGATGGATGGATGGATGGATCATGGGTGGATGGATGGGGATATGGAGGATGGATGGATGGATGGAGGGATGGATGGATGGATGGAGGGATGGATGGATGGATGGATGGATGGAATGGATGGATGGATGGATGGATGGATGGAGGGATGGATGGATGGAGGGATGGATGGATGGATGGATGGATGGATGGATGGAGGGATTGATGGATGGATGGATGGATGGATGGGATGGATGGAGATGGATGGATGGATGGATGGATGGGGGATGGATGGATGGATGGATGGATGGATCATGGGTGGATGGATGGGGGATGGATGGAGGGATGGATGGATGGATGGATGGAGGGATGGATGGATGGATGGAGGGATGGATGGATGGGGGATGGATGGATGGATGGATGGATCATGGGTGGATGGATGGGGGATGGATGGAGGGATGGATGGATGAGGGATGGATGGGGGATGGATGGATGGATGATGGATGGATGGATGAGGGATGGATGGATGGAGGGATGGATGGATGGATGGATGGATGGATGGGGGATGGATGGATGGATGGAGGGATGGATGGAGGGATGGGGGATGGATGGATGGATCATGGATGGATGGAAGGATGTCCTCACCTGGCTCTGTGAGCCGAAAGGTGCTAATTAACCTCATTTTCCAGGATGCACAGGAGAGTTTAGAGACCCAACCCCAGCAGCAGTCTGGGCCAGGAGGGCATTTAAACTTAGACCAGATAAAGCTGGTCTAAACTTTATTTTAATTTGCTGATTAAAATGGCTAATTAATTACTCACTGATATTTGAATTCAAGTGCATTTTCACTCACGCTGGTTCTGAGGCAGCGGCCTGGCTCGGCTCCATGGGACTCGTCCGATGCTCTCTGCTGCCAGGCCAGGCTGTGGCTGGGCGGAGGCAGCCGTGGCCCGGTGGTGGCCCTGCACAGGTGAGTGCCAGCAGGACAGGTGACAGGAGCTGCAGGGGAACGCGTCTGGTTCGGAAGTCAGGATGCAGGGCCTGCTCCAGGCGTGACGGGATGGGCAGCACAGTGCCACAGGCAGGGATGGGCAGCACAGTGCCACAGGCAGGGCACCCAGGGGACCGGGGCAGCCGCGGGAACCAGCCCGTGCCACCAAGGGACAACGGCGGCCCTGGGGACAGGCAGCGTTGGGGGCTCTGGGGACAGGCAGCGTTGGGGGCTCTGGGGACAGGCAGCGTTGGGGGCTCTGAGGGACAGGCAGTGATGGTGGCTGTGGGGACAGACAGCAATGGTGGCTCTGGGGACAGACAGCGATGGTGGCCCTGGGCACAGGCAGCGATGGTGGCTCTATGGGACAGGGAGCAGCGATGGTGGCTCTATGGAACAGGGAGCAGCGATGGTGGCTCTATGGGACAGGGAGCAGCGGCGGTTCCTGTGGGCACAGGCAGCGATGGTGGCTCTATGGAACAGGGAGCAGCGATGGTGGCTCTATGGAACAGGGAGCAGCGATGGTGGCTCTATGGGACAGGGAGCAGCGGCGGTTCCTGCGGGCACAGGCAGCAGCAATGGCGGCTCTGCCCTCGCTGTCCCCGCCGACAGGGGGCGCCCCTCGCACCGCCTCACGCCGGTCACGTGACGCGGCGGTGGCGCGCGCCCGCTCCGCCCCCGCGGCCGTTCCGCAGGCGCCGCGCGCGCGCCCGGAAGTGCCCGCCCCGCGCCGGAAGCGGCGGCGCGCGGGAGCGGGAGCCCGGCAAGATGGCGGAGTGAGTGCGGGGAGCGGGGCGGCCCGGGGCGGCGGGACACGGCCCAGCCCAGCCGAGCCGGGCCGAGCTGCACCGAGCCGAGCCGAGCCGGGCCGAGCCGGGCCGAGCTGCACCCAGCCGAGCCGAGCCGGGCCGAGCCGGGCCGAGCTGCACCCAGCCGAGCCGAGCCCTGCCGAGCCGAGCCGAGCCGAGCTGCACCGAGCCGGGCAAACCCTTTGGGCAACTGCAAGCCAGCAAAAGCAGGCAAACTGCACCAAGCAGGCAAAACCCCAGCAAAACTACACCAAGCAAGCAAGCCTACCAGCTGCAACAGCAAGCAGGCAAGCAAGCCTGGCCGAAGCCTGCCGCTACACCAGCAGCAGCAGGCAGCAAACTAGCCGAAGCCTGCAACTACACCAGCCAGCAAGCAGGCCAGCCGAAGCCCTGCTGAAGCTGCACCGAAACCCACCGAAGCCGAAGCCAGGCCGAGCCGAAGCCTGGCAGACCTGCCGAGCCGAGCCGAGCCGAGCCTGGCCGAGCTGCACCGAGCCGAGCCGAGCCTGGCCGAGCCCTGCCGAGCCGAGCCGAGCCGGGCCGAGCCGAGCCCTGCCGAGCCGAGCCGAGCCGAGCCGGGCCGAGCCGAGCCTGGCCGAGCTGCACCGAGCCGAGCCGAGCCCTGCCGGGCCGAGCCGAGCCCTGCCGAGCTGCACCCAGCCGAGCCGAGCCCTGCCGAGCCGAGCTGAGCCGCGCCGGCCGGGGTCGGTCCTGGTGCGGGGCACGGGCGGGCCGTGCTGAGCCGTGCTGAGCCGTGCGGTGGGCCCTGCCGAGGGCTGCGGGCCGGAGGCGCGGCCCGTGCGGGCGCTGTGGCTGCAGCGGGGTGGGTGCTGCCGCACTCCGGGTGCGCCGGGCCTGCCCTCGGTGCAGTGAGGCTGTGTCCCCAAAGGTGAGCTGCCAGCGCTTGTCTGATCGGAGACTGCTGCCAGAACGACCGTAACGAGCGGGTCAGCAGTACGAGTTCAGCAGGATCTGGAGCTCGGTTGGTGTGTGTGTATCTGTATGGGCTCTGTCGTGCTGCTCCCTTCCAGTATAATCACATATTATATTACATTGTCCTGGCAGGTCTGCAAATGCCACCCGTGAAGTCATCAATGCCACCCTCCACACCATGCTGGCTGCTACCACCAAGCTGGTGGCACCTACACCTCCCAAACCCATCCTTCCAGTTCAGACTGGAGTCCAGGCACAGCAAGAGGAGCAGTCCAGTGGCATGACGATCTTTTTTAGTCTTCTTGTTATAGGTGAATGATGAACTGAAAGGCTCTGTTAATCTGTGTTAATTGTAGTCTGTGTCTGAGGACACAGGCCAGCTCAGAATCACTGTGGTGTGTTTGGTTCTCTCTGTGGAGCAGGATTTTGCACAGGCACAGGGGTTAGAACAGTTATGGTGGTGAGTGCTGCTGCTTAGACTGTGCTGCTTGGTTTATGGCCAAAGCAAAGCCTACTGAATCACTAGGAGGAGTTTGCTTCTGTATTTTAAAAATACTACTTAAAAGTGTATTTTATTCTTCTCTAACACTTCTGAATCTCCCTTTTTTCTCCCTTCCCAGCTATTTGCATCATATTGGTGCATTTACTGATAGAATACCGGCTTCATTTTTTACCAGAGAGCGTGGCTGTTGTTTCCTTAGGTGAGTCACCGGGATATTTTTGTGTTGGTTTTGTGTTAATCCGGGGACTGTCAGGAGTGTGCACTGGGGATAATGCTCTGCTGTGTGTTAGCCATCACTGGAAGGATGTAGCAAACCGGATACAGTGAAGGAAACAACCAATTCATGGAGTTAAATTGATTGAAGGAATAAAGAAATGAGCTTACATGCAGAGACTGGCCCAGGAAAGTGACACCTGAAGGGATGTCACTGCCTGAGTACTTTGGCATCTTCCTCTAGCTTGCACCCTCAGGGTAGGACAAGATGTGCAGCACTCTCTGGTCTTCCCCTTGAGGTGGAGTGTGTGTTTATGTTGGTGTTGGTAGAATTATGTCTGAGAGTGGGATTTTAATGTAGCTGGGGACTGCAGCTATCCCAAAAAGTCACCTGAACTGCCAGATCCTGAACTATCCCAGTGGTACCATGACAAGAGCCCTTCCCATGGCTTGAGCTGTAAGTGTCAGCCTTCACGGAGATGAAGTGCTTACTTAATTTAGATTAAATTTGGAGTATCCCTGAGCCTCTAGTTTTATGTCAGGGTAATTTAATTTATTTGTCGGCTGTTGCTCCTGATTTATAAATGTGTCAAAGGAGCAAATCAGGCCAAATGCAATCATTATTTTCTCTACATGCTGCTTGATGTTGAAAGAACCTGGTCTGAGTGTTCCCAGCAGCAGTTTTTCAGCTGTGACTTGTCTGCAAGATTCTGTGATATTTTTGCTTCTCTTGCCTGGTGATGCTTTCACTGACAGTTGTTCTAAAAATATAAGAAGACAAAGATGCTTAGTTATAATCCTGATGCAGCTCCAAGTACCATATTACTGCTTGAGCAGGTAGATTTTTGACTATCCTGGGCTAGGCTGGTACCTTCTCTCATATTTCTTAGCTATATTTTTACAATTTCTCAGCTGGAGCAAGTGAGTAACTTGCTGGTGCTTGTCAGTAACTCCTGCTTCCTGGAACACAGGGATCTGCTTGCATCTCAGGTGCTAGATGGAGAAAAGCTTAGTACTTGGTGCTGGTACTTGGCAGAAAGAGAAGCACTGTCCAGCAGTGTGACTCCCTGGATTTGTAGATAACTGTGTGTGCTGGAGACCACATCGTGTCCCTCATCTAGCACGTTTTGGAGCTTCAAGCAGCATTCACTTGCAAGGCCCTCTGTGAGTTCCAGTATTTCTGTTCAACTGGAAAGCAAGCAGGTGGGTGGGGATCCTGTCCTCGTGCTGGGAGTTGCACACACCCCTCACCTTCATAGCAGCAGCATCCATCAGACCTTGGTGCCTTTGTGGTTCTGTACCTGACAGGGTCAGAGCTGCTGCAGCTCATCCTGGTTCACTCTGGCATCCTCACAGAAACACCCAGTGCTTGATTCACTGTGGACACACTTCTCTTTCCCTCCCACCTTACTTCATTGCTGTGGACAGGTGAGATGTCTTGTGGCTGTATCTCCCAGTGTCCTGACAGGTGCCCAAAGGACATTACTGTCCCTTCAGTATCCTTCCCCTTTGTACACAAAACCCCAAGTACAGGGTGTCGATTTGGCTTCAGGTTAGGTTGGTTATCATGGCTGTTAAACAGCTAATCTAAATTTAGACATAATCCCCAGTATAAAATGCAGCAGTGTGGTGATTGCTCTTGCTGGCATAATTCTGGGTTTTCTTTGCTCTCATTCTGTGTACCCTGGGCAGTGTGGAGCAGAGGTGTTGGGCCAGCCTGTGTCCCTGCTCCTGCTGAGCTGTGCAGTGCAGCAGAGGCACAGACAGTCTCCTCTTCCTGTTTCTTGTTATTGGCATCTCAGCTGCAGAAGAGTTTTAGCTGTTGGATTTCGTACTGATCTGTGCTGTGTTCCTGCGAGCCCCAACATAATCCTGTTCAAGAAACAGGAAAGCTTCTTGCCAGGGCTGTGGGTCAGAAGGAGCAGTGCTGCATCTCCTGTGTTCTGTTTAGAGGCCATGCAGGAATGTGCTCAGTTGGGTTTTGGGGTGAACCACAGCAGCCTGTGCCCCCAGTGAGGTGACAGCAGATGCAATTCCTGTGAGCCAACAGGGTGTTATACCCAGGAGCAGCACAGGTACCAGATGTTCTGTGTCATTTCAGCTTTATGTATTTAGTTTATGGGCTCAGTCATGTTTGCAGTGCTCTGAGCCCTGGTGACAGCACTCAGCACCTGCACAGTCACCGAGCTGCCAGCCCAGTGCTGCTCAGTGACCTCTGCTCCTGGTAATGCTCTGCACAGCTGCAAGAGCACAGCTTCAGTTTCAAGTATCCAGTTTTGCCAGCAGTGCCAGAAGTGAGGTGTGTCTGTTTTGACTTGTAGATTAAGCAAGTGCTCTCAGGAAGTTATTGAAGGCTAATAAAGTGGCAGGAGAGAAGTATGATTTTAAGAAGTGTTTTTCCTCCCATTGTCTAAGCTGCTTGGAAGCTTCTGGTTAATGGTTTCTAGGGGGTGTGTCTCTCCTGGTGGACAGGGTGGGAATACATTCTCTGAGACTGGATTTTGCTCCTCATCCTTACAAGTTCCTGGAATTTTATTGGTAAAAATAGTTGCCAGAAATATTTTTTCTGTTTTAACATGTTCTCAGGAAAAATAAAGGTTAGTTGCAATAAGAAAATGCCTATAAAATTTTCAAAAATATGAGGTACAGATTAACTCTTACAGGCTTACCCTTCTAATTAGCCCCTGGACAAAACTGACCTGCCTGATTTAATAGAACCAGCTGATCAAAAACTGCGTTCATTCATTTAGGAATAAAGGAAGAGCAGTTTGTAAATGTATGTGGCATGTGAGTGGTGTGTCTGCATTCTGTCCTTCAAGGAACAGCAGACCTCTGATGTTCCTTCATTTATGTTTTCCTTTCCATAGAAACCATTTCATGGGACAGTTATTTCTACCCTCTGGGTCCGATGCCTTCACAGATTTTTGTATTAAAGAAGGCTTAGGCCTCACGGCTTTGTGTGTGTGACACATCCATCAGCAGTAACCCATGTGATTCTGTTTGTGAGACTCTTTTGTTAGCTGCAGCATGAGAGGAGGTCTCACGAGTTACAGGAAAGCATGCTTAACATCAGTTACAGGAAAGCATACTTAAAGCTTCTCAGACACTCTGTACCTTTCGTTTGGAGTATTTGACTTCTGTGTCCCAGTGTTGGACTGTGAAGTCTCCATTCTGTAAATAATGAAACACAACTATGCAGAAACACGGATCTGAAATCTGGCTGAGACAAGTTCCCTGTAACTACTTGAAAACAATTAATGACGGTTCATCAGTTATCTTCATGACTTCCAGAAGAAATCTTGTTAACTGTTTTATGTCTTTATGTTTGAAGATGTATGGGAGGAAAGAGTACGATAACTTTAACCACTGAGTTTGCAGCAGCCTTGATAAAATTCTTTTATATTCAGATTATTTCTACATGACTTAAACAGTGCGTAATTCATTTGGAAAATAGTTCTGACAGGATCTCCACCCTGATCAGACTTTGTTGCCTTCTTCATTGCCAGAAAGTGCTATGATTTCATTCAAACAAAATTCCCTTCTATGGAGAAGACTGATTTCATTTAAGCTGCTTTAGCTGCACATAATATTGAAGTGACATGAAGCACAGATGCCTAACTCGTAACTTCCTGATTCTGCAGCAAGAAAGATGAAATTTTATTTGAGTGCAGCTTAGATGAGAAGCAGTTTTGAGCAGTTAAGCCTGTTACCTTTATGAACCAGTGAGCATCACACTCTCAGTAGGTCTGTTTGGAGTTGGGATATCCCAAGAGACAATGTATTGTGCAGGGAAACTCTGGAATTATGTAACATATTGGAAGCTGGGTATTTGGGTATTAAACCCAAAACCACTCGGTGTTTTCATGGTTTAGGAATTACAGACTTGCTGCACTACGTTTTGCCTGGTTTTCACTTTTAAAACTTGGAGAGCTGATGAACAGTGACGTGTTTTGTGGCTATTTCAAAATATTTTCCTCTTCTCTCCTAGGTATCCTTATGGGAGCTTTTATAAAAATCATAGAGGCTCAAAAGCTGGCCAACTGGAAGGTATAGTTGTAACAATTGATTTTTAATTGTAGAAAAATCCCTAAATCTTACAAAAAAGGCTTTGTAGTACTTGATGTTTCAGAGGGCAAGTCCTGGCAGAAGTTTCTCCAAGAGCTGAAGTCTACAGTGAAGCAAGGATTTTACCTCATACTGTTTATCCACATTATCAAAGCAATGAACTCCTCACTATTCCTGCTTTAATTTAAAATCTTGCAGCATTTAAACTGTGATTTTGTTTCACAGCACCAAACAATTTATTAGATCACTGAACTGATTGAAGTCACAGTGATTTGAATTGCCAGTTCTAAACAGGATTTATGTCAGCCAGCTGAGCATGTTGGTCTGAGTAGTGAATTTTAATCCTAGCTTGCAGGTTTATATTTCCTGGCAGTTATTGCCCTAAAGGAAGATATTTTTCTCCTTAGTTGCAATAAATTAAAATGCATAGATTTTCAATCTGGTGTAGCTTTTGAACTACGTATTATACTTTTGTCAACTAACTACACTAGTTCTATGTACATTTGTTTAAACAGTTAATAGCTCAACAGTTGTGACATTTTGTTTTTACATATGAAGTAATTGGAAACAGTGGGGGCTGCAGTAGTCAGTGCTTTTTCATTCCTGATTTGTGTCAACTGGATTTGACTTAAAATTGAAATTCAGTTAAATGGCCACAACATCAGCATTTTAAATGAGTTTCTTATGGATTAAATAAAAGAATCTGAGGAAGATGATGTACGTAAGAAGGAAAAAGAAAGCTTCATGCTCTGATTTGGGCACTTATTCTCTAAACATGGGAAATACAGATCACAGCTGGTGAATTATGTGAGGGTTTCTGGAAAGTGTTGGTCACATCTTGGGAAGCACTTGGGAGCTGTGCCTGCTCGTGTTGTTAGCTGAGGTGAAAGGCCACATACATCACATTATTATTTGCTTATTTGAGTTATTTTCACTGTAATAAAACTTAGGTTTTAACATAGGCTGTCATAATTTTAGATGTGAAATTTTCCAATCAATAATTATGGACTTTATTACATGGTTATAAATGGTTCTAAAGTTACTAAATACTTTTTGTGTGTCTGATAAGATAAAAAATGAAATATTTAACTGCAGGCTATATCCCTGTACAAAGCAAATCTTGGATTATACCCCTGCCCTGTAAATTTTGTAATGTAATTTCTAGTGATCACGCCTTACTAAGTGTTCATTCAAGTTCACCACTAGGACCTTGTGCTTGCTGGTGGTTCTTGGCTAGCACAGCTGATAATCAGAGTCCTCATGTTTTATTTCCCTCTGCTTCCATGCAGCACAAACACAGTCCTTCCTTTCCATTGCTCTCACTTCCTTGTCCAGCTCTGATTTCAGGGGCTTTTGGCGATGCAGTGACTCAGGTCTGTGGGGTTTGTTGTGGTGCAGTTGCTGTGCTGACAGCAGCAGGCAGTGGCAGCCACTGATTCACAGGATTGTGCGTGCACAATCACGGGCTGGAGCACTTCAGTCTAAAGGATGAGTTTTGTTTTCTAAGCCCCCCAAATCCTTTAAGATGATTATCGCTGGTACAGGCAGGAATGAGACTTTAAAGAGATGAATACCTCTGTTTTGAAAGCTGGTGTTTGAACAGAACAGTCCATCAGCTGTTTAACCTGGATTTAGACAAGTTAATCTGTGCTTGCAGAGGTGACAAGCTGAAGGAGTAAACAGGTGGGTAAAGAGACTGCCCCCTCAGCTGGGATTCATTTGCCTTCTGTGCTTAGTGTGCCAGCAGAAGAGCCAGGGTGCCAGGCTGGGGTACAGCATGAGCAGTGTTAGCCAGGGATAAGTGACAAAGACTAAGGACATAAAAAAATAGCATCTTACCTCATGGTGGGTTCCTTTTATATCACTGTGATGGCAAAAAGGAGCCATCAGAATAGTACCATTCAATTCAGGCAGAAATTACATTTGCTGGGAAGAATCCAGCCTCAGGCCCCTCAGGTGTGTGTCACCTGAGCCTGGTCACCTGCAGGGGCACAGGGCTGAGGATGTGGTTTTCTTGTCAGGTGATGAGCTTTTCAGTGACGCTGCTTGGTCCCAGTTACCTTGTTCTGTTCAAACAGAGGCCAGGAGGTCACTGTTCCTTTCTGGTCCTTACAGATTTCCAGACTCAGATAAAGTGGAGCTAGTTTTTGTGGAAACAGGAATATTTTTCCTTTACCACAAATAACATGTTTTCTATGGAGAGATGGTAATTTAAAATAAGTAACTCTTAGATTTCTTTCACTGGGTTGAAAAAGAACAATAGAAATAGCATCCCTGGAATAGTTTACTGTTCTGCAGTCTTCTACCTTGTGATAAGGGAGAAAGATTTTTCGTTTTCCAACACTATTTTTTAAAATAGCTTTTATTTTGGGAGATTTGATGTTATTTCAATAATGGTGATATTCTTGAAATTACTTTTTTTTTTGCAGGAAGAAGAAATGTTTCGTCCAAATATGTTTTTTCTGCTTTTACTTCCACCTATTATATTTGAATCTGGATATTCACTGCACAAGGTCAGTCCCTGCCAGACACTCATTTCGGATGTTGAGGTTTTGTTTGGAACACATTCTGCTTTTAGTTATCTTCATGAAGCTTAGGATAATTGCATTAAATTCCATTATATTAATCATTAGGGAATTGAGAGTGCCAAATTTAAGCCTCTTCAACCCAGAGTGCAGGGAGTGTAGCTTGTTGCTGATAACTGAGTGCTGGCAAGGTGTTGGGTACAGCACAGACGACGTTTTCCTGGACTGGAGAGGTTTTACCTCACCCGAGCTGTACAAAGGCTACTGGGAAGGAGGAGAAATGGGAAGGAGTAGGATCAGAAGTGGGAAAGGTGGGGTTACTCTACAGGTAAAGGAGAGGAAAATGCGTGTAGGGTTCTGCCCCCTTGCCTGGGGGCCTGTATTCCTGTGGGCATTTCTCACATGGGGCTTTGGAGCTCCCTTGTGCAGCCTTCCTGCTCCAGCTGAGGGAGGCAGCAGTGGCCATGGTGGTACCAGGAGCTGGTGCCAGCACTGCAGATCTTTTCATACAAAATCCCAGGGAACGGACGAGCAGCTGGGAAGTGTGCAAGCCTTTTCCACGTGCCCTGTCTCCAGCAGAGGGGTTAACTTACACTTTTGCCGGGTGGGGAATATGTCAAAAGTGCTGGTGAATATCCAGCTGTTTGCCTGAGGATTGGGTTGTTGTTATGGTGCCAGACTGGGAATCAGTCCTGGGAATCAGAGGGAATTGCTGCTGTCCCCAGAGAGCAGCAGTGTCTCTAGGCAGATGCTGTGGATGTGTGTCCTGGGGTACCTGCAACCAAACGGAGCCTTTGTAATCAGAAACCCAGTTGTGAATTAGAATCTAATTAAATGCAAACCCAAACGTGAGTTTTCCCTCAGGTGATTGTTATTAATTTACTTATTTTATTACTGTGTTCCAGGGTAATTTTTTTCAGAACATTGGTTCCATCATTCTGTTCTCAGTCTTTGGCACTGCAATATCAGCTTTCATTGTAGGTGGAGGAATCTATTTCCTGGGCCGGGTAAGACTTACTGCTTTGCAGCACTCAAGTTTATCTGGCTTTTTATTTGAAAGCCCATTTTTCAAGGGCAGACAAATAGAGTGAAAGTGAATTCCTGGGTCACAGAGTCCAGTTCTCTGCTCTCACAAAGGCAGTGTTGTACAACCCCTTCAGAGGATATTGCTGGAGAGGCTGTGGAGTCTCCTTCCCTGGAAGTCCTCAAAGCTCTCTGGACACAATCTGGGGTAACGAGTTCCAGGGGCCCTGTGGAGCAGGGAGGGTGGAGTAGGTGACCTCAGGGGTCCCTTCCAACCTGAGCCATTCTGGGACTCTGTGACACAGCATGCTCCATGGGAAAAGCAATTAAGAGTTGAGTTTTTCGTTTTTGTAAAGTCCATGATCTTTCTGTTGGAAGGCTGTTCCAAAACCTGTGTTCTCTAGAGCCATCTTATACTCTGCAATATTAAATTTATTTGTTCTTCTCTTGGTATTTTTTTTGTGTCTGTGGTTTGGTGTTTCCCATTGATAGACACAGATATTTATCTTTTCTCTCAGAGTTCATTCTGGTAGGCCAAGCATTCTATACTTTCCTCTTTGCCACTCAGATTTCTCTTCCTTTGAATGTTTTAGTTACTCTACTCACCTGACTCTGCTTGGGTGACCAGAATTGTAGCAGTAGATCACTGTTGGAGGGCAGTGTTAAACTGGATAACATCACTACTGTGAATTTTTCTTTATAATGAACTTGGGATCTGATTAATAGTTTGGTTTTTAAGAACAGCAGAACACCACAGTTGATTGTGATTATGTTCTATCTATTCTTCCAGGCTGATGTAATTTATAAACTCAACATGACAGACAGGTAAGCTCTTGGGCAAGTGGTGTGGTGTGTGAAATGAAGCTTTCTTTGGGACAGCTGCAGGTGGGAAATGCACTGCAGCTGGCCACCTCTTTTGGTTAGTGTTTAGATGGCTGAGATTCAATGTTGGGTATGAAACTAAGAAATAGATGGAGCACTTTTATACCCTTTTTATTATGCCCTTGTTTCCAAACAGTGTTGTATTATATTCCATTCTGTTGCATTCTGGTCTATTCTCTTCTGTGCTCAGTGATTTCTCTAGACAGATACTGGGTATTTTCACCAAACTTTAAGATTTGTAAACTTTGATTAATTGGTATTGTTAATGTATGTGATAAGGGTTGGACTTCCTTGTCCAAATCTCTTAAGAGACAGAATGAGTTTTTCAATGTCAATGTGCATTTTTCAAGAGCTTGGCTAAAGGCCAAGTTCTTGGGAGTGGAAAGAGAGCACAGCTTATCACGGTGTAGAAACTGTAACACAAACGGCCTTTGTTACTGTTGTTCATCTAAGTTACTAAGTAGGTATTTTTCTTTCATCTGGTTTCCTCTTTTGTGTTCTCCCAGTTTTGCATTCGGCTCTTTAATATCTGCAGTCGACCCTGTGGCTACTATTGCCATTTTCAATGCCCTTAATGTGGATCCTGTGCTTAACATGCTGGTTTTTGGAGAGAGTATTCTCAACGATGCAGTCTCAATTGTCCTGACCAAGTAAGTGCATTGGAGCCACACATGTTCATGGAAACAGTAACTACATTGTTTTCTGTTAGTTTTTCACATATATGGTAATTAGTCCATCTCCATTTGAAATGAATAATGTATTTCTGGTGTAAAGCTGAGTCTTGTATGGTGCTTCTGTGCAAAAAGCAATCCCTAAAAACTGCATAGGCAGAAGACTGTAAATGTCTCATTAGCCTTACCTCATTGACCCAGATAATTGATTGCTTTCTGGTTCCATTCATTATCAGCTCCCTTTCCATCTGAGGGTCCCAACAACAAGAGCCCCACATGTCACCTGTCAGGTGTCACCTGTTCACCTTCCCAGAGCTGCTCTGTCCCTGTGCCATTGCCTTGTGCCCAGAGTCCCAATGCAGCGGGGGGACACACCAGCATCCATGCACTGGGGCTGCCACAGGAAAGAGGAACATCCAATATCCTTATCTTTTGCCCGTGATAATGCTTTGGGGCTGAAAGAGTAAAAAATGGGTAGATATATCTTCATGTTATTGCTGAAGCCAATAGATGTGACTGTGACTGTACAGATGGAGCAGCTGTACCAAGCAGGTCGTGAAGTCAGAGTCATTTTCTAATTAACTAATTATTTTTACTACAATTGTGCTTTCAGGGAAGACCCTGAAGGCTAAACACAGCCAAAAGGAACACTGGTTAGAATCTGTGTGTTCTTTGCACAGAATTTTCATGAAATATGTTCCTGATATTCAAAGAGGCTTCTTCCCTTTCCTCCTAAGAGCTGCTTTGTTTTCCTTCAGTGACCTTCTTGTCTCTCATCCACACCTAAATATTTGATGAGAGTTCTTCCTGTTCATTTGTTCTTCTCAGAGGATCACATGAGTTTTTGCCACTGTAAAATGTGTTTTCTTTTCCTTTTCAAAGTTTGAACATTGTTTTGAAATACTGGGCATCACCATAGCCTATTTACGCCATTCTGGGATTCTTCAGAGGAGCAATGCCGGATTTTTAGCAGAATTAGGTTTCCCTTTGGGGATTACACTAAGGCTTGATCTAACATCTTTTGACATTCCTCTTGTTATATGTATCACAGTAAAAGCCTTTTAAGAGTGGTAGCAGCAAAGAAATGGGAGTCTTTTTTGTTGTTATGCTCAAAAGATGTTTGGTATTTTTGGATCCAGGCTTAGAATGTATAAGCATTTCTTTTTATTTCTCTTTTAATTGTATCTAGCACAGCAGAAGGTTTGACGAGGGAAAATATGTCAGATGTAAGTGGATGGCAAACATTTCTACAGGCACTGGGATACTTTCTCAAGATGTTCTTCGGCTCTGCAGCACTTGGCACACTTACTGGTCTTATTTCTGCATTAATATCCTTTTCTAATTTTGGTGATATATATGTATCCACTGGTGAACTGCAACATTCTAATAGTATTTTTATTCCCGACTTCTCCAGCATTTCCTAGTGGATATTTCTTACTAGACATTATTTTGGTTTTATGTTAGTGTGCATGGATGTGTATTAAAAGTGGCATCAAATTTTCATGAAGATAATTAAGGTCTGAAATGTTGTGTAATAGCTTGTGTGCATTGGAGTGTTATGGTAATTGTTTTGTAAATTCAAAATATATTAATTCCATTTCAATACCAATCCATTTTAACAAGCATATGGCTTCTTTTTTACATACATAAAACAGTTAATTAAAAAGAAAAAAAAAGCTGCTTTTCCCGAGGGCCTTTGAGTCAGCCCAGCTCATTTGTCCCTATGGATCATGTGCAGGCAGCTGAATGCAGACACTGTTCTGTTTGGATTTACCCTGGGTTATAATTTGCCTCTTCCACTTCCATGAGTTGGTTGCCAAACAACCTGGAGCTCCTGTGCTGAGATCAGGAAGGCAGTTTGCTGTGGCCCAGACACCTTTGTTACTTTTTGGGCTTGTTTAACGCTGGCTCTGGCCTCCCTGTGTGAGCTCTGGGCTGTGCAGCAGTTACTCCTGTCAGCTGGGACACACTGCCAAACACTTTGTTTGTAAACAACAAGAATAGAATGTTTGATACAGACCTATTTCCCCTCTTGGTTCGTCAGCCTAATTCAACAAACTTTTAAATTATTCCATACATCACAACAAAAGAGCGAGGCAGATGTTCAACACTTCTTTGACTCATATCTAAATTATACTGAGTCAAAGAGAAAAGCAGCTAATTTGCCCTTTATTTGTGCCTCAGAAGTATTTGATTTACCTGTTGTTATCAGTGTTGTAGAGGCACATCAGTAACAGATCTTCTTTTGCCTCTAGCTCTGTCTTCTGACAGTCTTCTACCAGCAGCAGCTTCTATAAGAAACATTCCTCATATAAGAAATTACTAATCTTTCCATACTTGAGCTGCAGGCCAATGTGTAGATTTTATTTGCTATTCAGTGGAGAAGTACATTAAGCATAATCATTGTTTTGTAATGGAATGAGCACATCAAAGCATTTCTTTGATTTCTTTTTTAAGTTACTTTTTCCATAACGTTTCCATGTGTACGTACTGAAGCACATTGATTTAAGGAAGACACCTTCCCTAGAATTTGGGATGATGATTATCTTTGCTTACCTTCCTTACGGACTTGCAGAAGGGATCTCACTCTCAGGTGAGTAGCAAAATGACTTCTGGCCACACTGTCTGATATGTTAAAATACTTATATTGCTGTAGAAAGTGGTTTTGCCTTGTGAGAAGCTCACTGTGGAGGGGCTCAGCAGTGAATCCTTGCAGGGTCTTGTGCTGACTGCCCCGTTCTTGCCCACAGGTATCATGGCAATCCTGTTCTCTGGCATCGTGATGTCTCACTACACACACCACAACCTGTCCCCAGTCACACAGATCCTGATGCAGCAGACACTCAGAACTGTTGCTTTCATGTGTGGTAGGTGCTGCCTGCTATTAAATCTGGTTTTAATAATTTAGAATTTCATTTGCATGGAACGGTGGTTCTGCTGGGAGTAGCAGAGGTGTGAATTTGCATCCAGGCATTTGTGTGTCAGTGGTGCTCGTCTTTCAGAGAAGAATTCCTGAGAGTGGGGGCTGGAAGGCACTCAAAAGTCACCTTTCCTGCCACACTGGATAAAACATGCAGTAAATCTCTCTCCCATCCTGCAGGCTCCTGCTAAGATTTGCCATAAGATTGATGACTGAATAGAGATCTCTGACTCTTCTGTTCCTCTGGTCTGTTTTTAGTTCTAGGAGGTGGGGGTTGAGTGGTAATTTTTTTTTTTAATTTTTTTTTATATAAAAAGCTACTTGCAAAAACAGTAACTTCACATATGGAGAAGTTTTTAAAAGTAGGTTTTAATAATAGGAGTAGGAAAGGTTTTCTAGAACTGTTCATTTAAGATGTGATTTCTCTTTTTCAGAAACGTGTGTTTTTGCATTTCTTGGCCTGTCAATTTTTAGTTTTCCTCACAAGTTTGAAATGTCCTTTGTCATCTGGTGCATAGTAGGTATTTACTTTCTTCTGTATCCTTTTAGATGCATTTTTGGTATTGGGGAAGGGAGAAACACCTTACAGTTAAAAGATTTTGAAATAATTGTTATGATTTATAGGTTTTTATAAAAATACTTCTGTATTTTTGTATATTGCACAAAGTTAAAGCTCCCTAGTAGCATGAAATTATTCTTCGTGGTCTCAGCACTGTGGTGTACAAATACATCAAGTCTTCTTTAAGAAATTCCCATCAGCTGGTATTTTGAAGCCCTTCTGTATAAGATAAGAAAAACAAGGAAAAGAGCCTTGCTTGTTTTGACACTATTAGAAACCTCAAAGTTGTTGAGATGATTATCCATAACCATTCAGGTTATTTTACCAGAAAACAGTCCTGAGTTTTTACCTGTCTTGGGGTTCCCACAAACCATCTGTTTGAGTGGGCAGTTCGTAGCAACTCCAGTGCACACCAGTATCAAACTCTGCTCCTTTCCTCTCCCAGCACTGCAGCTTTTGAGCCTTTCTTTCTCTGATATCATTGCAGTTTGTTTAGTCCATGTGTGACTTCTCCCCTCTGAGTTCCTCAGAGGAAGTTCTTACTCAGGCCTTCTTCAACGTGTGTTCATTCTCTGACTCTTCTCCTAATTCTTTGTCTTTAAGCCCATTTCAGCCCAGCTTAGTGCAGTGACAGTGTGACAGGTTTCACACAGGGGTTGCCTCCCTCGGGTGCCATTGCCATGGTTCAATATCAGCATGAGAAGTGTGTTCCCTTTTGCAGGGTCCATTGCCAGGTGTGTACAGCAGTGTACACTGGCCCATTCAGTGCATGGTTCCAGGGAAGGATTGTTATCTGCAACTTCCCCAGATAAGGATATCAGCACGGGGAGCTGCTCTGCCTGCACTGCACCCAACTTCCCTATCTAACACATATCTAAGGTGTGACACTTCCTTCTGGGTAGCATTGACCTCTCAGGTGCAATGCAAATTGTGTAATTTTGGGGTGATTCATAAAGGAAAACAGCACAGCCCTTCAAGGATCCTGCTGACTAATTCTAGGATATTTACCTTATCAAGGTCTGTTTGTAGTGGAGCTTAAAAACAATGCTCTCAGAAAACCTTGCCTTTTTCTGAGTTAAAGGTTTCGCTGTGTTTGTTAATTGTTTGCCATTAAATCAATAGTACCCTTTTTTTTCTTTTCTGCTCTCCAAGTGTTGCTTGAGTGTGGGGCATGTTTTACAGGGAAGTGTTGAGAAACAGGCTGATGTGCTGTTTGTTTGGCTCCTGGCCTTTCTGAGCAACTGGGCCACAGGGAGACAATAGAAATACCGTATTGCCTCTTGGCTGCTGTGCCAAGGGAGTGATTAAAGGAGCTGAACTGAGGAGCACTTTTACCCAAAGTAATTCTTGGTCTCCCTGGAATGCCTCCTGGGTTCCATTTATTTATTAAAAGTAAAGCAGCCTGGTCTCCATCAGTGACAAGTCTGATTTAGTTTCAGTTAAGCAGACAAAATGTTTCAAGAGTAAAATTCCACAGTGCCCTATGCTGAGAGGTTTCTCTCTGTTCATGGAGCAGCACACCTGCCTGTGAGCAAAAGGAGGATATTCACCTTCCCTGTAAAACCAGCTGTAACTGGGGCTTGTGGATGTAACACAACTAATGGTCTTTTGCTTTAATTTCTGTTTTTCAGGTGCTGGTTCTCTTTGGTAGAGCAGTGAATATTTTTCCACTTTCCTACCTACTCAACTTTTTCCGTGATCATAAGATCACCCCCAAAATGATGTTTATCATGTGGTTTAGTGGTAAGTTAAAGCTCAGAATACTGAGAATAAGAAGAAATGTTTTATTTCTTTCATTGTGTGGCCCACTCTAGGAGGAACTGGTTTTTCATTGGTTGAGCAAAACTCAGCTGAACATTTGCACTATTCTGAAACCCAAGTGGGACAGAAATGTTCTCTTTCCCCTTTGGGCTGGAGGACTTTGCTCTGGTGAGCCCATGAGAGCTTTTCTGCATAGAGGCTGCTTGTCTCTCTAGGCCCATCAGCTTCAGAGTTTGAACAACAGTGTCTGAAGTGCTCAGACTTATTTTAGAGTGGTAGCCATGTGATAGATAAAGGGCATGCCATAGGGTTGTAAAAAACCTTTTGAAGGTGGAGGATTCCTGCTGAGTTCTCGGGGTGCTCAGGTGCTGCTGTTGGTGGACCCTCCCTTGATGCCCTGTTCTCTCCCCTGAGGATTACGTGGTGCCATTCCCTATGCCCTCAGCCTCCACCTGGGCCTGGAGCCCATCGAGAAGCGGCAGCTCATCGGCACCACGACCATCATCATCGTGCTGTTCACCATCCTGCTGCTGGGAGGGGGCACCATGCCCCTCATCCGCCTCGTGGACATCGAGGACTCCAAACCACGCAAGAGGAACAAGAAGGACGTCAATCTCAGCAAGACAGAGAAGATGGTTTGTTTGGGGTTTTCATTCTGGGGCTCGCTGGGGTTTGGTGGGGGGGTTTTTTCAGTTTAAACATTTTTCAGGACTAGTACATAATTTTTTACTAGAAAGTAAGATGAAGGCAGTAGAAAAAGCCAGAGTAGTAGGATGAAGCAAAGCAATATAATTTTAAAATGTCCCAAAGATGGAGTTCGGTTTGTGTTTACACAAAATGTGTGTTTGAACAAGGGGAGGGGAAATAGTCTCTATTCAATCCAATTATAATTTGATCTATATAAATTAAAGTAAGTGCTAGAAAAGCATAAAGCAGATGATAGAGGATTGTATCATATACAGAGAGAAAGTAGTTGGTACAGTGTGAGATGGAAATTAATTGTAAAAGGCAGACAGAAACTATTTTGAAAAAGTCAAAAGGCCATGATAAGGTGGTAACAACAGCCACTCTCTGACTGGACTGTATTTTAAAACAATTTCTGGCAAACCAAGAGGTCTGACAAAGCCAACAGCCACTCTGGAACCTCTTGTGCAAAAGACTGGAGAATATAAAGTATCACAGGACATTTTTTCTTTTTTTGCCTGTTTTTCTCTAAACCATTGAAGAGCATATGCATGGTATTGTTCTGTAAGATCTTAAGAACACTTTCTCTTTGTATGAGGTTGATTGTAGTCTTTACAATTACCTTGCACTGTCCACACAAGGAGGTGCAGGAAGAGTGCAGGGACAGGGTGTGTTGCACAGGGCTTGTTTTCAGTGGGACAATGACAGCAGTGCTGCTTGCTGGATGAAAGCATTGTCCAGCTCACAAGAGAGAACCTGCACAGTAGAAACCTGTTCTCAGCAATAGTCACAATACAAAACATGGAACATTTGAGGTCTTTTCCCTTTCAGCATGGAAAGGGAAGCTGAGTGGCTCTGGGCTTCGATGGCTGAACAGACTCACACAGCCCTAAGCCCTGCAAGGCTGAGATGGGGATCATTTCCATATTGTTCCAGCACGGCAACTGGATGTGATAAGGGAGACCACAGAGCAGGGGCTGAGGCAAGGTGGTGGGATGACTGCCACTTCTCTCTGAGTTCTGTTCCAATACTTGTGATTTTTCTAGGGAAACACCATAGAATCCGAGCATTTGTCAGAGCTCACAGAGGAGGAATATGAAGCCCAGTACATAAAACGCCAGAACCTCAAAGGGTTTATGCGGCTTGATGTCGAGTATTTGAATCCTTTCTTCACCAGAAGACTCACACAAGAAGTAAGTCTTTCTCCTTTTCTTGAAGAAGAGAAACTGGTCGAGTTGATTGTTGCCCTCAGTACCACACAGGGCTCATTGTGCAGCCACACAAGTTATGTAGGGACATGAGACATCTGTGCATTGCTCATGCACAGAGAGAGCAGCTGTAATGAACAGCTGCTCTGTAAAAGTGCAGGTTGGATTAAATGAGTGTCTCAGAGCTACCCCAGTTAAACTTGGTGTATGGATTTGTTGCACTCGCCTTTAATCGTGCGGAGAATGAAGGGCATCAGGAGTCACTGGCTGCTGCTGCTGCTAGAAAAAGCTGCTGCCACTCGGGCAGAGTTTTTCAAGTGCTGTCACACACAGTTCCTGCCTCTTACTGTCAGTGGTCCTGGGATTTCTGGAGCTGTGATGTTGCTGCAGTTTCTGTCTTGGAAACAGGCACCAGCATTGCAGCCTTCACTTTCCAGGCTGTTCACTGGTACCAGAGCTGTAAGTGCAAAACAGCACCTGACTGAATGTGTAACGTGACACTGAGGGGCTCCAAGCTGTAAATACTGTGTCTTTTTCACTCCCATGCTTCAGAAATCTGAGGCTCCTTAGCCAAAGAATTCACTGTTTTTCCGATTTCCCATGGAAGCATTTTGGCTGTGGAGTTCATAATTTTGTGTAAGTGCACATTCCATCTTCCTAGCCTGCTCAAAAGTACTGTTTTTCCTCTTGTTTTGTACTTTTCAAAAGTACCCTTTAAGAACTTTCCTGCAAAAACTAAAGTCATTTATTGCAAAACCAAAAGGGAATCAAGAAACCAAAGTAAGCATCTGATTTGTAGTTGGTAGCCAAAAGCACAGGCTGCCATCCAGATTGCAACCAAAGGCTGGAAAAATAAGCATGTGAATCACCATGGCAGGCCACAAGCTTCCCAGTGCCCCTGGGAGCACGAAGAGAGTCAAAGCCAGGCCCTCCAGACAGCATTAGGATTGTTGAAACACAGAGCAGGACTGTCTAGAGAGCACAGGTAGAAATACCCATCATCAAAACTGTCATGTGTAGCAGTAATTACTGACTGAGCACTTTGATAAATATTTTCTGGTGGGAAACAGAGCGGCTGTGCTTGCTCGGAGCCCAGGAGCAGATAATTTCCTGAGGAATGTGTCCAGCTGTGGTCCTGCTGTGCCTGGCACTGGAGGGCTGGTGCAGCAGGTGACAGAGTGCTGTGTTTGCCTTTGCCCCAGGACCTGCACGACGGGCGCATCCAGATGAAGACCCTGACCAACAAGTGGTACGAGGAGGTGCGCCAGGGCCCCTCGGGCTCCGAGGATGACGAGCAGGAGCTGCTGCAGCAGAGCGGGGCCGGGGCACACTGAGCTCCACCAGGGCTCACTGAGGCCCAGACTGCACGGGGCTTGCAAAGCCAGGGGTGAATTTCACATTTCAGACATGTCTCGTGCTCCGTGTTTCGGTAAAACCCACGGCTCTGCTGGTGCTGTTCAGGAAGGGAAACCCACAGGGGTCGGGCGCTGGATGGGCTGAGGAAGAGCCTTTTGTTCAGACTTCAGTGCACAGCAAATCCTGTGCAGCCCGTTGAAAAGCAGAACCATCTGCCATGAAATGATGACATTGTTTAACTGGGGGGGCCTTCTTCCCATCCCAAAACCTGCTGTGACCACACGCTGCAGTACAGGGCCCTTGTGTGGCTCTGCAAAACAGAACGAATTGCACTTTACCTTTTATATATATATATATAAAAATACATTCATTCACAGCATGAAGAGTCTTGACAGTTTATACTGTGAATTTGTTTCAGCACTAGAAAGGGAATCTGACTGGAAGAAACATATAATTTATGGGATTTGCACATTTTGAACCCAGAAAAGATGCATACCTTGACAAGAGGAGATGTTGCACATACAGGGAATCGCCTCTGAAAATGTATTTTTGTCACTTAAGAAATTATTGATTTCTGTTGTGTGGGATTTTTTGGTTTTTATACTAAGGGATGTAATCCACAGTACTGATTATAGCATGGTTTTGGGGAAATGAGGGCCTGTGACAACACAGAACTGTGTTTGAACTTGTAGTTTCTTTTCTTTGGCTAAAGCCAGTTGCAGTTGGGTTTCTGTAATTGGCAGTTGCTCCTTGCTGGCACTTTGGCTTCAAATCTTAGAAAAGAGCAGCTTCTGTTTTGCCTAATTTATGAAGTGTCCCTAACACTCCAGAATTCACCAGTGGAAATTTTAAGCTTCAGTGGAAGCAAAAGCAGCATGTACATGAGGAAAAAGAGCCTACAAAATCTGATTATTGCACGTGGCTGAAGCAGCCTCTGCTGGGAAGTGCCAAACAGCTTCCATTAAGCTGTCCCATTTCTCTCTTCTGCTTACATTTTTTCAGAATCTGTGATATCACTGCATTTGTTCTCCATGGGCCTGTGTTTGCTCAGCGTTGCCAGCACCTGAAGGTGTTTGTTGCACATGTGCTATGGTGACACATGCAGCAGTTGCTCCCACTGCCAAATTCCTCCTTGGTCATTTGCATATCCACTGTCAGGACGTGAACTACAGTTCAGCACCCAAATCTGACATGCAAATGCATATGTTTATTTCTGAAGATGTAAGACTTAGTTTTGGTCTGGTTTTGCTACTGAGTTTTTTAATCCACTGCTTACCTACTGAGAGAATAAAAGTTCAAGAATGTATTCAGAATCCTGAGCCTGTTGTCTGAGCAGTTTTTCAAATCCCACATCTTGTCCCCTGCTGCCCTCTCGCTGCCTCGCTGCTCCTCCAGAGCTGGGACACGCACTGGGACTGAGCGAGCTGTGAAAGTCATCGGTGAAAATTGGCCTTTTTGTCACCTTTCTAGACCCCAGCAGACTGAATTAAACTTCAGTTTCCCATCACTCCTACTGCATTCCTTACCCTGAGCCTTTATACCCAGGAGCTGCTGGAAGGTCCCTGAGAGCTTCTCCTCAGGTGTTGGGTGATGGAGCTGCTGTTACACCGGGGGTAGCACAATGCCTCAGTCCCGCAGAGATGCCGAGGGCCCGATTCCCGGTGATTCCCGGTGCTGATTCCCGGTGATTCCCGGGGCTCCCTCACCTCGCACCTGCCGCCAGGTGAGCTGTTCGCTGCCGCCCTCTGGCGGCGGCCGGCGGCAGCACACGGGGACAGCGGCAATCGCGGACGGAAGGAGGGAATCGCCCCGAAGCGCTTCCAGGGAAGACGCTTAGAATGGTTGTGTTTAAAATCAGCGATTCTAAAACTTAACACAGTATTACGTTTGTCAAAACATGGAATTAAGTGTGTGTTCTGAGGGAACAAAGCTGTCTAACTCCCTTGTTTTGGAACCAAAAGAAGTTTTTGCTGTAGTGCCCAATGCTCATTTTCATTTATCAATACAATGACTTTTCTGTCAGTCACTTCACAGTTTGGAGTTCTTCACTTAATATGCTTAGAAAAGAAAAATTCTTCTGTATTGACTTACCTGGCAATTACTTTAGGTAGTCTCCTATTTTATCAGACCAATATTAAACCCTAACCTTCTTTCCACAAGTTAGCTCCCCCATCCTAACTTGATGTCACCTGCAAACCTGTGCAAGAGTGAATTTGATTTCTTAATGCTCTCAACTAAGAGCCCCAGGAGCTGGAGCAGAGGTTGCTGCCTGCAGAGCCCCAGGAGCTCCTGCTCAGTGAGCTGTGTCTGCTCCTCCAGGCTGAGGAGATGCTCCTTTACTTTAAACACTGCATCACCTGCGGGCTCTTTCCAAAGCTGCCTCAACCAGGAGTCCTTACCTGGCCTTCAGGATCTCAGCCTTTGGGAAGCCAGAGCAGAACTCCAACCTGTGCTGACTGAACACCTTTCGCCTTCCCCCAGACCTGTGCCCCCAGGTGAGCTCACCCACCTGAAGGGAGGTTTCCACCTGTGGCACAGGCTGAAGCTGCCCAGCCCTCGAGAACAACGGGGCCACAGGAGGGGACACAGGACAGGACCAGGGGCACCTGCACCCTCAGCTTAGTGCAACAGCCAAGTTTGGAGGTACAAAAGGGCCTGGCTGCAAAGCCTCACCGGCCATTGCTGGGGACAGCTCTGGTTTGAACTGATGGGATCTTCATCAGGGATTCACCCTTCAGATTTGAGCAGGAGACAGATGGGCTTTGGGGACCCTGCAGGAGCACAGAGCTGCTGGGGAGGCTGGTCCTGCTCCCAGCCCTTGCCCCTGGACAGCACTGGGACAATAGCTGAGAGCCCCAGCTGGAAGCCTTTTATACCTTCAGTTAACCACCACAGGCAGAAGGAACTAATTAATTTCAGGTAATGAAGCTGGAGCAATGGGGGGTAGGGGAGCTATTTAAAAAGCAATTGCACTAAAAGATCACCACACTTGCACAACTCGGAGTAAAGACTTCATTTTCCCTCAAACTACACATTAGCCTCCATAGCTCAGAACTATTGGAAGAAATTTCCGCTATGTTTGATTTTCACATTCATTTATGATTTTGCTGACTTTCCTTGACAGTCACCTTACTGCCCATTCTTCCCTTCCTGGGACAGTCTGTGTCCCTGCCACCGTGGAGTGTGTAGCTGTGCCCTCAGACCCCTGAGCAAGCTGGCACGGAGTGGGAAATGCAGTGCCTGTAGTGCCACCTCTGGGCACCCAACCCACCCCAAGGCAGCCCTGGCTCCTTTCCTGCACCAGGACCAGGCTCTCACCGAGCAGCAATGCAGCCCCCAGCTCCCTTCTCACCCACTGCAGCATCACCAAATCCAAAGAAATTGGTTCTTGCAATCAGGAGCCCCCACAAACCCTGCTGGGCCCAGCACAGACCCTGCCTCAGCTCCGAGGGTGAAGCCAGCACCCTCCTCGCAGGCTCAGCCCACCAGCAGCACCGGGGGAGCTGCCCTGGAGGGATGGGCTTGTCTCCAATCCTCAGGTAACTGGTGGCAGCTGTCGGCTCCAATGGCCCCAGCTGTGCCGTGCCCCACGGGATGGCTCCAGACTGGCATGGAGCAGTCCCTGGGCAGTGCCAGACCCTGGACTTGCTGTTTGGCCCGGCCACAGCACGTGGAGTTCATTGAACTGGTTGGGGTTTTCTGGGTGGCTGCAGCCCCCTGCCCTCGGCAGCAGGAGTGTCTGGGAATGGAGATTAAACACCCCCAGCACTCGGGCTCTCACACCAACCTGAAGATGAAAACGCTGATCTGGAGGTGTCCTGGAGTAATAAAGGACCTGAGGGATTGGCAGATCATTATCTTTCTCCCTGTCTTCTAGGTGATCTCTGGAGCACCGTATTTTTAGCCAGCAGGGGCTAAGCAGTGGGCTGGGGGGCTGGCAGGCAGAGCAGGGACCCAAGGCCGTGTCCCTGAGCCTGGCACAGCCCAGTCCCCAGCCTGGCTGGCCAGTCCTGGTCCGTGTCCTTGCCGGAGTGGCCATGCCCTGAGAGCCCCCAGGAGATGGCAGCAGCCCTTCGTGTTTGTGTCCTCCAAAGGGAAATCAGCCCCTGGTGCCGTCCTGGAGGCTCCCCTCGATGGGCAGCAGCAGGATGGCCCAGCACGGCCCGGGATGCTGAGGATGGCCCGGGGTGGCCAGAGGGACACACAGGGCTGTGGCAGGGTCCCATCATTGCCTGGCACAGCGTGGCTGTGGCACTCGGCACGAGGGCAGAGGAGATTTGCTGGTGCCCGTGCCCAGCCTTGGGCTGTGCTGTGCCCCTCTCTGTGTGGCTCACCCAGCCTGGCCACGCTCTGGCCCCAGCCACGCTCTGCACTGTCCCATCCCCAAACCCATCCCCATCCCCATCCCCATCCCCATCCCCATCCCCATCCCCATCCCCATCCCCCTTTTTCCTGGAGTGTGGCCACCAACACAGAGCTGAAGCGAGTCGGACACAGGTTTTGCATGAGTGACTTACTTTAGAAATGACAGCTTCAGGAGCTTGTGGAAGCTGGGCTTGAAGAGCAGGCACACCAGCGGGTTGTAGAGTGTGGAGGACTTGGAAAGGCTGCCGAGAGCACGAGGGCCAGCGCTGGCACCTGGCTGGCATCCCCGAGCAGCGCCCACGGTGCCACCAGGGCGTAGGGGGTCCAGGCAGCCGGGGGCCCCAGGCACACAGCAACACTCAGCTGGAACAGGGGGGATGGAGATGGTGCAGTGATGGAGATGGTGCAGTGAGCCTCCTGCAGCACACGGCGGGTGCTGGTACCCCCACCCAAACTCAGCCACATGCAGCAGGACCCTGAGCAGCCCTCACCTCCCTGGGAAAGGTGCTCGGTGTTCTGGACCTGTCCTGGATTGTCAGAGAGCAGGGCAGCGACCCAGCACACCCCACGCACACAGCTGCTCTCACTCCAGGCCACTCACACCCTGTCCTACCTGGGAAACTCAGGAGCAGCCTCAGCCTGCTGTGGCAGATGGGTACAAAGGACACAGTGACCTGACTGGCACCGGCTCACCATCGGATCCCAACAGCTTTTGGCAGCACTGGAAATCCCTCCAGTGACCTGTGTGGCCCGGGAGGCCTGGAAATGGGCTGTGCTCAGTCCCCCTCCCCTGACTGCACGTGGATGTTTCCTTTGAAGCCAGGCTTGCAAGCTGTTTTCTTTTGTGCTGTGTTTTCTAAAGGTTATTCAGGGTTTTTTACATATCCTTGGTAAATTATAGTATTAGCTTGTAGTCTGGGGAACAATGACTCATGCAAGCTCCGTTATGATCTTTTCCAATGTAATTTAAAATGAAAACTCCTCCACCTGATGACTTTAAACGAGGAGCAATGTGTTGTTACCCACACTGGCACAAACACCTGGAGAATCCATCAGGAGCAGCAGATTCCCGGCAAGAGGGGCCCTGCTGCCTTCACGGGCCTGTGGGTGGTGTGCTGGGGCAGGGCACCCCAAGACCCCACAGCCCCCCAGAACCCCGGTACCTTGAGGAGCAGTCCCCCAAGCCCCAACACCCTGAGGAGCAGGCTGTGCAGGCACCCCAAAGCTGGCACCTGGAGGAGCAGGCTGTGCATGTGGAGCAGGCTGTTGATGTCCCCCAGAGCTGGCACCTCGAGCAGGCTGCGCAGGCCGTGGGCCCGGCGCCGGGGGCGCGTGTGCTGCCGCAGAGCTCTCCATGACACCCACACTGTCCACAGGATCAGTGCATGGGACACCAGGATGAGCAGGCAGGGCACGAGGCAGCAGAAGATGAAGAGGGCGAGGATGTAGAGCGCGGTCCCCCGGCTGGAGGCGTCCCAGGTGAAGCAGCAGGCCGGGCCGCAGCGCTCGGGGCCGGGGGGCCATGGCAAGGCCAGCGCCTAGGCCCGCACGGCCGGCAGCAGCCCCGCGGCGTGGCCCTGTGAGAACCGGCTCCCTGTGCATGGGGACAGGGTCAGGGACACTGCAGAGAGGGGACTGCACCCCGAGCCACCACAGCCCCGGCACAGGAGCCAGGATGAACGCTGGGGTCCAGCCCGGCTGCAGGGTCAGCCATGCAGCCCTTGGGCCGCCCGGGAGTGGCCGGAGGCCGTGTGGTCACTGCCCCAGGACACGGGGCCCGGCTGCTCAAGGCCACCCCAGACCCTGCCACTTGAAGGACCTTTCCCTTCCTGCAGAGTGAAGCTCTGGGCGAGACGTTTTGTTTTCATTTTAGTCCCAACCCCCGTCAAATCTCAAGCTCTCTGATCTTCTAAGACTCACCACAAAATGCTAAATCTTCAGACATACATACAAGTAACATTTTGCTTTGAAACTAAGCAACTAAAAGCACTAAAAGCACATTTTGATTCTGCATTTCCTCACAGAGGATGGGCTGGGCTGTGGATAAGCCCCAAATGCCAGGCTGCCAAGCCCTGGCTGATGGAGAGCAGGGGCTGTGCACGGAAAAGCCACCAGCACCTGGGCTGCCTTTCCACTGCCAACTTTCATCTTTATCTTTCCTCCCACCTTTTTTGCCGCCTCCTGAGCTGCTGTTGCTGGCACATACCCAAGGTGGCTCTGCTCCAGCATTGTCCTTGAGGCACTGAGAGCTGCTGGGGACACACTGGTGGCAGCAGCCACTGGCTCGGGGCACGCGGGCGGTGAGTCAGGGGAGAGGGGGACAGGAGGGACCCTGGGGTGCTGGTCTGCAAATCAAACTGGTAGCTATGATTTCCCATTTTATTTCTATTTTTGGTCTTTAACACAAAGCCTATTCTGGAGATAAATGCTAAAGGGAGGATTAGCAGCTGAGCTGAGGAAATTGGGAGCTCCAAATTGGAGAAGGAGCTGTGTAGGGAACATCCCCTCACTTCCTCAGGTGCTCTCTGCACTGCAAACATTCACCTTCGCTCTGGGGTGGACATCCAGCTGCAAACAGGGCTACAGACATGAGCTGCAACACTGCAAACCCAGCCCTCCTGTATTAATTATTTCAGTGAATTAAACACATTTAGCCTATGACTCTCCCACCAGGGAGCAGGGAAAGCAGCTCTTCTTGCTCTGCCAGAGCTTGTGGCTTCCCAGCTGCAGTCTGCTCTAGGCTAAGCTCAAGTCTGTGTATGGACATTCAGAAACCTGCCACCTGCTGTGACACAGCCACAGAGATGTGGGTGGCACTTGGGGACATGGTTTAGAGCTGGACTTGGAGGTGCTGTGGTAACAGCTGGACTCAATGATCCTAAAGATATTTTCCAGCCTAAACTTGTTTCTGTGATTCTGTGACTCTAAATATTGACTGGGAATAGGTTGCCCTGGGGCAAAGCATTCCCTGAAGAGGTGGATCTGGCTCATTAAAAGAAAAAGGGCTCTGTTGACAGAGAGGGGTGTGAGTGAGGATCAGGTAACGCATCCCAGCACCTCCCGTATGGCGGGGGACAGTCCTGAGGCAGCACACCGTGCTGAGCGCCGTCAGGCTGCCCAGGCTGCACAGCCCGAGCTGGAGCCCGCAGAAGGCGTACAGGGTGCACACAGCCTGGTCAAAGAGCCACCCGCAAGGAGAGCCTGCAGCTGAGCCCGTGCTTCCCCCGGGCAAGCCCTGCCCCTCGGCTGCACAGGGGGATTCTCCTCTGCGGGAAGGAAGGCTGGGAATTTCCCAGCGTCTGATCCCATTCCTGCAGCAGAGCTGGGCACACGTGGGGAGGTTCCAGCGGGCTGCAAAAGGCACCAGCACCCGACCAAGCAAATACGGGCATGACCTCGCCCCTAATTTGTCCCCTGAGCATCCCAGTGCTGCTCACGGATGGAGCCAGGGGTGCAGGAGCTGCCCTGATCCACAACAGCTCCCAGCACTGCAGAGCCAGCTTGGACACCCTGCACCAAACCCCTTTTGCAGCCGGTCTGTGTGAGAGCTGGAGGAACAGGGAGCAGCAAAGCTCTCGCTGTGGAATGGCTGTCTGGGGGCTCACATGTGCCCCAGAGGCACCAGGCTGAGCCCGAGTCCCTGTGCAGCTGACAGAGGTCTCCTGGTTCCCAGCCAGTTTGCAAACTGGGCCACTGGTCAGCCCAGAGGCGCTGCCATGAGGTACCTGTGTGTGAAGAAGGAGGAGGTGGCCAAGGGGAAGAGCGTCACTGTCATGCTCAGGTCACTGATGGCCAGGTTGACGATGAAGAACTCGGCAGGTTTCAGCAGGGACCTCTCCTGATGGGCCAGCAGCAGCGAGTTCCCAGACAGGGACAGGATGCCTGTGGAGGAGGCAGAGAATGGTGCTGTGTTTGACAGAGCGGGGAGAGGAACCAGGAGCATCTTGAGATGCTTGGAAGGAAACACTGCAGAAGTCTACAGAGGGTGGAGAGGACTCCAGGCTTCCCTCTCTGGGGTGGGCTGAGCAGGGGAGCCCACGGGACCCACAGAGCTCTGGGAGCACATCTGGAGCTACTTTATATTGGATCGGATCCCTTCCCCTTCCTGAGATCCTACAGAGGCGTTTGGTAGGAGGCAGGGATGGGATAAGACTGCAATGGGTGCAGGATCTGGCAGAGTCACTTGTTGCAGCTGGAAGGAGCAAGGGGACACTTCCTCCCAGCTAGATAAATAACAGGAGCTTTGTGTGACTGCTCCTCTGATGTGAGGCCAGGGAGCTGGGCCCCTTGGCCTTCCTAATTTCTTCCTGGCAATGTCACTCCTGTGAGTCTGCACTGTCCCATATCATGGTAACAAAATAAACAAGAGGAAAGGCATTACGGAGATCAAGGAAAATCCAGACTAAACAAAAGAAGGCTCTTTGTTTGCTATTAGTGTATTTAAATCAACAGTGGTAATTAAAGTTTTATAACAATGGCTTTCTCTTTTTCATTGCATAATTGTGATTTCATGGAAAAGAGGTTTCAGTGTCCTCAGAAGGGGAATCTTTGCTGCTCTCGGGGCAGGTTGGGCAGGATAAGAGTTCTGCCCTAATGGATTAGGCTGCAAATTAAATTCCACGGTAAGAAGCAGCTTCCAAAGCCACTGAATCACCAACACAAAGTTCCCCTCAGGAACAGGACTCTCACGTGGGACCTGGCCAAATCCAGAGCTTTGGGGACTTTGGAGTCACTGGAGAGCAGAGTATTGAGATGGTTATCCTTCTTCCCAGCCTCACAAAGCATTTTTCCCACAGAGAGAGTCTCACATCTGTGCTGAGTACACTTTAGTAGCTTTACCAACTCCTGCTGAAATCAAGGGCCAACTTGAGCTCCAAATCCCCTTCGATGGACATGAAGCTGGTGGTGCCAACAGAACCCTTGCCTGCCTCAGCTTGGGTGTCTGTGGTAGGAGTTACAGCACGTTCCTCAAAGTTATTCAACTTTTCAAATATTTAAAACCATAAAAGGCACTTACAACTCACCTGAGAGGGGAATGCAGTCACCAGGTCATACTTTCGAGGGGAAGGGTCAGTTTAATTATTCTGCTAAAGACTGGACACTTGTGGAAGCATCAGTGACAGAAAAGGCCTGACTGTCTCTGGCAGGCAGCTGGGCAAGGACACGGGGATCAACAGGCCTTCTTTCCTTACCAAAGACTAAACAGAGAGTGCCAAAAATCAGGTCTTCTCTCTCTGATAGGGTGGAGGTGAACACTGAGGTGTTGGACACATTCCCCATCTGCAGAGCAAGAAACACATGGAAGTGAGAGTGAATTCTGACTAATGAGGAGTACCCAGCTCCTGCAGTTCCCAGGAGGACACTGACACATTCCTGGCCATCAGGAGCCTCCAGCCAAGGCTGCCTGGACCCCCGTACCGCGCTCTGTCCCTCCCGCACCGCTCTCTGTCCCTCCCGTACCGCGCTCTGTCCCTTCTGCACCGCTCTGTCCCTTCTGCACCGCTCTCTGTCCCTCCTGCACCGCTCTCTGTCCCTCCTGCACCGCTCTGTGCCTCCCGTACCGCTCTCTGTCCCTCCTGCACCGCTCTCTGTCCCTCCTGCACCGCTCTGTCCCTCCTGCACCGCTCTCTGTCCCTCCCGCACTGCTCTCTGTGCCTCCTGCACCGCTCTCTGTCCCTCCCGCACTGCTCTCTGTCCCTCCCGCATCGCTCTCTGTCCCTCCCTCACCGCTCTCTGTCCCTCCCGCATCGCTCTCTGTCCCTCCCGCACCGCACAGTGTCTCCTCCAAGCCACACACCTGCCAGCTTTTCCCAGCAAAGCCAGGAAGAGCTGATGTCTTACGAAAGGCCACTCAGAAACCCCTTTGCTTGCTGGCAGCAGGGGAGCCCTTGGGCAAACACGGCTGGAATTCAGCTCCCCTTCACGAAGGACCTTGTGGGGCAGAGCTGCTGTCAGTGCTCCAGGGACAGCTCTGCTCCCTCGGGAGGAGGGTGAGATCTGAACTTCCTGCAGCTGAGCTGGTGTTTTCACAAGCACCACGTTCCAGGAGGGCAAATGGAGAAACTGGGACGTGACTTTCAGCTTGACAGGGAAGGTGTCTGCTGACAGTGAATGAATCTCCTTGTGACTTGAAGCTTTGTTGGGGAAAAAAAGACAAATTCTAAGTGCCATGGAAATAAAAATATCCCATCACTTCATTTTACCCTGTCACTCTGAACAATGCAGTGCTTGTTTTTAGGACTACTTCTCACATGTCCATCTGATTTCTGAGCAGAAACCCACAGTGCCAAGCACTGACACAAAAATCACAGCCCTTGGTCATTATTTAGTCATATGGAAAATACTCCACTGAGGAAATAACGTCCTTCACTGGAGAGCCTGAGTGATAAGCTGCAGGCAGAAAAAGCAGAATCAAATCAGTGTCAAATCCACATTCACTCCAAAGACATGCGAGCATCCTACTTGTGCTCAGTAAAAGTCATTTTGCCAACAGGCTCTGAGCCTGTTGAAAAGCAGGAAGCACAATGAAAGGGGAAAAAGGATTTTTACCTGATACACTGAAACATTCCAGAAGATGCCCAGAACCTGCCCTGAGATACAGACTCAGGTGCAGCCAGGAGGCAAATACAGGGATTATACCTGGGCTTGTACTACAGCAGGAATATTTCTGTTTGATCCTGCCTAGCAGACAGAGTTCTTGGTAGCAAAATCCTGTAGGCTTTGCACTTCCGCAGCTCTGTGTTGCTTCCTAAGGTCTCCCATCTTTCTTTCCCTCAAATCTTCTTTATAGATCTCACAGTGTTTCAGCACATCTCAAAAATTCTTCCTCAGCTTCTCATTCAACTGCAAACGCCCTGCAGAGCAAGACCAGACAGACAACAGCTCCCAGAGCTACCTGGACCATTGCAACCTTTAACAGGTTGTATTTTAAGTTGTGAGCACTGAACCAAGGAGAAAGAATTTAACTCCAGCTGCGGGCAGAAAATCTACACCAAAGACAAGTTTGTGCCAAAAGTTTTTGGTGTGAGTTACCAGTATCTGAATACTGCACCTGCTTTCATTATGAAAGAAAGCTCTTGGACAGGAGCATCATTTTATTAAGCAGAACATAATGCTCACTGTAGTATAGACAGCAGCACAGTTATCATGCTCTATTTCACAGCATTAAAAATGAGCTATTCTCCAAGCAGGAGAAATCTTCATATCAAAGATTCAAACACCACAGGCTTCAGTGCTGTCAAAAGAGATTATTTTAATTTTTGATATGCCTCTAAGTAGTCCAAGACTTTGCGAGTCACAATGGAAAGTAAATCAGACTTTGATTCCTGTAGGAGGCAGAAGTTCTAGAAGATTCCAAATGAAGGGAGGTTTGGAAGGCTCCACATGGCAGACTCTTCCCAGAGCCCAGCTGTGATCCACAGGGGAGAGAACACACTTCAGGTGGCTCTGTGCTTCTCTACCTCTCTATTGAAATGCAGGAGTAAGAAAGGGGAAAAAGGAATTTCTGAGGCTGACCTTTCAAGTTTGATGTCTGAAGATGCAAAGCTCTTCCTGACAGGACAAGGATCACACACAGACCAAACGTGCTCTTCGACCCTCCAGTAGTCCTTAGGGACTCCATTCTAAATCTTATTTCTGTTACTGATTTACGTGAAGAGGTTTTGTGATCCCAGGCTGAAATTCTCCACTGGAGACCTAGACAGAGTCTGGCAGCATCCTCTGCTCAGCTGACACTCCCCAGCTCTGTCCTGGAGCCACACCTGCAGCCTGACCTTTTGGTTCTGTGGGGCACCAGAGCCTCCAGCAGCACTCAGGGCAGGGGGAGCCCGGGCAGGCACTGAGTGGAGCAGCCCCTCAAACAAGGTACAACGTTTCCTTAGATCCTTATCAACACAAGACCCAAAATGTCAGCTCAGCCACGTGTAAGCAGTGTCTGCAACAATCAGTATGGCAGGAGACACCATCCATGTGTTAGGATAGTGCTCTGCCACTAGGCTTCATCTCACTCCTTACACTGAATTTTCTACCCTTCCTCCCTTTAGCCGTGGCCTTGCTCACCCCCTGGGTTTGCTGCAGCAGCTGTGCAGAGATCTCCTCCCAGCTGGCCAGGCTGGTCTTACTGTCCCAGGCCAATGTCACTGTGCTCTGTCCTCCAGCACAAAGCACGGACAGTGGCCAGCAGTGACCAGCAGTGACCAGCCCAGAGTGCCACCCGTGGTTACCACAGCACTTCACAGCAAAGCAGAATCACAGGCACTCCTTCCCCTTCCTGCCATCAGCGTTATCCCTCAGAGCAGCTTCTGTCTCTGGGGTCTGAGGAATGAGAGAATTCAGTCACAGCAGAAGATGCAAGAGTAGCTGCTCTGAGAGGGGTTCTACTTCTCCAGGAGTGAGAGGCAGAGAGTGGGGAGCTAAGCCCCTCTCCCCCGCTCTCCCCAAAAAAGGAGAAGCAGAACATATGCACTCAGCCCACTGATTTCTGCTGAGGTGGCCCAAAGCCAGCACACAAAGCAGGCTGGGAAAAGCTCTGAGAGCACATCTCAATTAATACCGCAGGAAACAATGCTACAGACGCTCGCTCCCTCAGCAGCTCACCAGAACTGGCCATGCTTTAGAAGGTGTCTGTGAAAATTCCAGGTAAGGCAGTTAAATTCAAGCACCTTGACACAAAGCTACAGAGCAGATCTTACTTACTTTAGGAGAAAGCAGCATTTTTCTCTGAGGAGTTGATGAGCAGTTGTGGGTTGATTTTTCTTTTTCTTTTTTTAAAGCAGGTTGATGATGAAAAATCTCAGAACAGTATGACTATCATGAGAATGATTTCTAAAGCAGGAAGCATGACAGCCCCACACCCACAGCAGCAGAAGCAGCTGCCACACACGAGTTGCCAGGGCTGCTCCTGCACCACTTGCAGCCATTGGAACTCCGACATTGTCTTCAGTGCAGAGACCTGCACAGTACAGAATTAACTCAAAGCCCAGATAAGACAGGAAAAACAAATGGGAGCTATTACCCAAGTCAGAAGGTGTTTCACATCCTCATCTCAAAGCAGGGACTGTGTATGATACAGCCCAGCCTGAGCAGAATCTCCAGAATCACCATCACTCACATGCAGGCTTTGCAGCACTCAGAAAAGATCTCATCAATAAGAAATATCAATAATTACAACAATCTTTAACCTCATGTAAAGTTTCCTGCAAAACGACTTCAGTGCCTTCCGGACTGAATGCTGGAAGAGAAATTTCTTTTTGATGCCAAGGAAAAAACAAACCAAAGCAGGTTGTTTCATTTGTATCTGGAACATTTCCACCTATCCACCTTTTTTCTGCACAAAGCCTTTCCACGTCCATTGCAAGCCCAGGGAGCTGCTGGGTGTCACGGGGACTTCCAGAGCCCCGTCTGCTCTGGCAGCTGGGGGAGGACGTGGAGAAGGACCACGGAGCAGCAGAGACCAAAGCCGCCGAGCCTGCTGCTCCTCGGGGTAAGGAAACACAGACGCGGCTCTCCGGAGGCCTCTGTGGCAGCACGGCCAGAGGAGGGGATCATTCCACCGGCATCTGAAAAGCTTGGAACAACTCTGCCCCAGAAACGGCAGGAACCGGCGGGCAGCAGCCCTGCCCTGAGCGCGGCATCGCCTGCCCTCCTTCAGAAACTACTAAGGGGAGCAGATCCTTTCTCCTCCAGAGGTCAGGGCAGCAAAGCAGCTGGGTCCAAAAAAGCAACAGCTCATCACAATGCCCGAGCTCCCACGGCCTGTTCCACTGAGAGAGCAGCAGAAGCAGCGCGGGAGGGCGGCGATCAGGAATGAGAGGGATCGCCCCTCTCCGGGCACTGCTGAGCTGGAAATCCCGGCTCACAGGTCAGACACCCCCGCAGCTGCACACGGCCAGCCCAGGATTAGAGCTGCCTCTGCGGACTGGCACAGAGCTGGCTGCAGACAGCTGCCCACGGCTGCCCTGGCACAGGGTCCTGCCCCTGGCACAGGGATCTGCCCCTGGCACAGGGATCTGCCCCTGGCACAGGGATCTGCCCCCCAGGCTGCCCTGGCACAGGGATCTGCCCCTGGCACAGGGATCTGCACCTCAGGCTGCCCCTGGCACAGGGACCTGCCCCCCAGGCTGCCCTGGCACAGGGACCTGCCCCTGGCACAGGGATCTGCCCCTGGCACAGGGATCTGCCCCCCAGGCTGCCCTGGCACAGGGATCTGCCCCCCAGGCTGACCCGAGGAGCCACTCCAGAACAAACCGTGCTGGGATCTCTCGTGCGGAGCCCCTGGTGCCCGAGGAGCAGCCCTGCTTTGCACACGCACAGCAGCACGGTGCAATCTGTGCAGAAAGGCTCCAAACCCGCTCCAAACCCGCTCCAAACCCGCTCCAAACCAGCTGCTCCCTGGCTCTCCTACACCTCTCCTCACGTGGAGAAGCTTCAATTCTGTGCCATGTCTGCAGGATTTGGAGGGTAAAGGAGCTGCTGCCGTATCACGGGCCTTAACCCTTTGCGTTCCCGCAGGCACGGTAAGATGTGCTGCACCCTGCTCCTTCTCATATTCCCCGAGTCCGTTTTTCACAGTGGGGTGCAGGAGCACAAAACCACAAACCTCCTCAGTTACAGATCCCCTGCCCCTACATTTTCAGACTGGCAAGACCAGTTATAGAAAACTTTTTCCAGGGGAATATGATCAACTGTAAAAAAAAAGTACTTACAATCCTGGACAAACACAACCACATTTTCAGAAGGAATCACATAACACCCTGCACAAGTAACAAACAGGAACATTTGCAGCCCAACTCAGTTGCTGCTGAGATACCACAGTAATGATCATGCTGAAAGGCCTAAATCACTCTGATTTCAGAGCCAAACCAGGTACATCCAGAGTCACCTCCTGCTTTCCTCCCTGTCTCTCTGGCAGCGTATCGATTCTCACCACGCTCAGATTAGCTCCTGTTTCTAAACAAATACTGGACAGGTGAATCTCTTCCCCTAAAAACATTCTACAGCACAGTTAGCAACATGTACGGAATGCCTGTAACCCAGAATCATCTTCCAGAAAATAACTTTAAGGAGCTGTCAGTTCAAACCATCAAATCTAAACTACTTAACTGTGTATGCAACCTTTAAGCTTCTGTTGAAAGCCAAAGACGCAGCAAACAAGCTTAGAGGTCTGTAATCAGAGATGTCAGACAGCGAGCCAGCTTACAGGCTCGTTTTATATGCACCAGAAACACGTCAGCTCGAGAAGCATCACAGCGTGAGGCAAGATTTCCTGCAAGAATATTTTAGTTACCTGGAGCCTGATTTTTATAATCCTCCCTGGTACTTCCAGTAGCCACAACAGAGCATAAAACACATGTAGAAAAGGCCCTTCAGGCATTTCAGCATTCACCTGACATGCTTTAACACAAGGAACAAACAAAGAATGATCTAGTTTGGAACTTGAGGAGTTACTCTGCTCCGCTACTTACAGAGCTAGCGGGATGCAAAAGGAGCCAGAAAGCCTAACACAAGTGCCAAAATGTAGCTCAGCAGGATCACACATCTTCTGGGAGATGCAGCTTCCCTCAGGAAGCTCCTTAGGCAAGTGCCACGGAGAGCCAAGGCTGGGATCCACGGAGGGAGCTCCACATGGCCCTGGAAGCTGCTGCCAGCCCAGCTCAGCCTGCTGCAGCCTGACAGAGACCACAGGAACACGGAGCCATGCTGCTGGGGCTGCGGAACAGAGGGCATTCCAGCAGCCCTGCACTCTGCACACAGCATGCCCAGCGCAGGGAGCAGAGCCCACGAGGGATGGACCCTCCGAGCACCAACTCGGGGCATGCAAACCCAGTTGTGAACAGACAGCCACATGCACACGCCACTTTAAGAAAAGAGTTAAGCCTTTTCTTAAAGGCCTCTTTATTTTTAAATTCCTTCAAAACATAAATTAATTTAGACAAACCAGATGCAAAACACCTGCATTTTAAATTCGCATATATTTTACTGTATCAATCACAGCAACCTCATACAGTAAGATACACAAAAATAGAGCATGGTATCACTTCAATTCAACACAGGTTTGTACTACAGGATTCCATGACATAGGTACAGAGGACTTTTCCTTTTCAGAGCAGACACAGCCCCTGCCCTGGTCACCGTAAAAATTACGTGGCATCACAGTTTTAGATATTCACTGTAGTGTGAGGAGCCATATGGAAACTGAACTGGTGAACTAGAAGATACACGGTAGAGCAGCCAAACAGGCATGATGACACTGCAGAAGGTGAACAAAACCCAAATAATCACCAAAATTAAAACCACCCTTAGACTGCATTTTAATAGTAAAATTGTTTTTAAATTCTTCACTATATACATAATTTATCTACATTTGTGTCATAATTATACATATATATATATTTATAAAAAACATACAAGATTGAAAACCTTAAAATCATTCACTTAAACAATATTCACCCCAACCTTCAGGGTCAGCAAGGCAGTGCTTGCCCTTGACATTATGTTCAGTTGCAGTCCCTTGATTCAGAATTTCCCTGATTGTTAAGCACACGCTGTTCACTTTGTTTCTTAGTGCAAACTGGACAGTAACTTATTGTTCTCACCCCTCTGTAAGACCCAGGTTTCACCTTATTTCCACAATGCTTCTGACACCCAGTTATGGCTAAAATTATTTTAGCTATTTTACAACACTAGCCTATGTAATTTCCCCCTCTACCTACCTGAAGCCCTCCCCCCACCCCAGAAAAAAGACAAACAATCATTCATGCATGTTCCTGTCACATGGGGAGTGATGGACATTGAAGCTGAGAAGCCTAGATTCTAACAGTGATTCAAAACCCCAAAGTGAATCATTTCAGTGCAAAGTGGACTACAGAGTTTACATCTCAGCTAGAGTTCTTTACAGATATTTTACACACATTTAATTCTGCACATCAGATTAGGTTGCCTGATACTTTGTGCTAACTAGCTATAGTTGGAATAAGGGAGTTAGGATTCTTAGGGGTTTTCTTTTAATAAAAAACTAAAGTCTATTCATAACCAGGTGGTGTTTGGGGGTCAAACTGTACAGAGCCAAACACAAGGGAGTCCTGGCTCTCAGCCAGGGTTCCCACAGTGCTATAGCAAGAGACAAGGGTTATTATCTGATTCACATCCATAACTGATGGGTTCACTTGAACAGGAGTCACAAATGAGCTCTGTTTTTTAACCAGGCCAGTGCTTTACTTGCTGGACTATGCTACAGACAGACTGGCAGTGAATTTGGAAGCAAGCAGAACATTGATACAATTTCCATAGCCACAAAGAAAAAGCGTGCACTGAGAGCAAAATCCTGCAATTCTTAGACAAGACTCCACTCAGATGAGAGGCAGCCTTATCAGAGGGAAAAAAATGTCAGATTAAAACCCAAGAATTGATCAGAGCCAAGAACATCATTCTGCCACAGTGGCTGTAATAAGCTATGAAATACACTACAAGGAAAAACAAAAAGTCACCTGAACAAATAACCCGGAGAGACTTCATAGTTATAATGATTCTACCACTTCTGAGAACTCAACATATTAAATATTTATTAAAAATAAACTGTTTCCAAATTAACTATTTACAGTACAAAGAACAGTACTTAAAACATGTGCAACAGAAAGAAAATGGACACTCATCTGAGAGGACAACACTCCAGGCATGATCTGAGTGACAAAGATACAGGATCACCTCTTTAAAATGCCACACAGTGAAACCCAGAAGGATGATATTGGCAACACTCAAAAATAAAGCACATATTGTCCAGATCCAGGTTATACAAGCTTGAGATGAACAACCAGGAGAGAAGGGGAGGAGGAGGAAACAAAGACAAAAGGAAGAGACGTTGTGGTGTTTGCATTTTGGAGATCAAGAAATGCAGACACACATCAAAAAATAGTCCTTGTTGGCAGAACATGCCACTCGTGTATTTCCTGCACATTTTGAAGTCATACTTTATCAAAAACTGGCAGTGGTTTCATCACTCATACAAAATGAGAATCTTAATTCTGACTTTATTTTCAAACACTGCCTGGTTTTATTTGGGCAAGATGTGATATAACAGGAAGGTATGATGTCACTTTTTAAAAATACAACAGCTGCCAAGTTTTAAGAAAAAATGTGCTCTTCTCCCCCATTTAAGTTGAAAAGCAATGCTCATTTAGGAGTTACCTAAATTATAGCAGCATGAAATCTAATGGATCTGCAGCATCTGTGAAGCCACAAAAATCAAGAGCTGGCACCTGATCACCGAACCATGGTTCCAAGTATCTGGACGTGTGATTTTGGCAAGAGGTCAGTGTGGAGTCAGAACATTAGTTAGGATAGCCCTTTCCTCTCCCCCTTCCCTTCCCTTCCCAAACAGACTCATCCAGTCTATCTGTAAACCACGTGGGACAGCTGGGATGATTTATAGTTTAACTGGTTGTTGGGCAGGAACCTGTGCAGGTCACTCTTCCTGCAGCACGGGTCGTAGTAGTAGGCGTTGAGGCAGGAGTCACAGGAGACCTTGGAGCAGAACGTGCACGTGTTGGCCGCTCCCGCGCGGTTGCAGAAGCCGCAGCGCGAGCTGCCCGAGGGCTTGGATTTGGAACTGAACTGAGCAGCTCTGTCTTGACTCTGAGTCTGTGATGTGTACTGGGATTTCTCCCTCAGAGCCGACGCAGGAGACAAGCCATCGCTCGGGAGCGCTTTGATGGAGTAGGAGCTCTGTTTCATGGCTGGGTACTCCTGCCTGGAGCCGAACAGATTGTCACACTTCTGGCAAACAGAAGTGCCACAAGGTATGCCACAGTTCTGGCACTTGGAGGAAGCTGTCTCTTTGGCTAGGTGGGTGCGTTTGTGGTAAACAGGGTTGGCGTCGCTTTTTAACAGCCATACATCAGGCTTAATAGCGTCTTGTCTTTTAAAATTTAACACGCTTCTAGACTCGGGCTCAGTATATAAATCTAAGTCCTCTTGAGCAGAAAAATAGGAGCCGTAAGGGACATTTGTTCTTAGCATGCCGTTGTGATGAGAGGAAGTTGGCAAGTACTCATCTGAACACCCGTGTGGGGAGCTGGACATGGTCAGCAGCGAGGGCGACGGACGGATAATTTCATCTTTAATGTCATCTTCTGCATCGACCAGAATCGGCTCCTTCCTGAGGCTCAGCGAGCTCATCAAGGGTGGTTTCTTGCTCTCCCAGTAACTGTCGTACGTATCCACGGACTTGGAAGGCTTGCTCACCTTTGGCTTGAAGTAGTCCTTGGAGGCGCGCTCGCTGGCCGATTTCTGCAGCACCATCCTGGCCATGGAGGTGTTGAGGGTCTCCTTGCACTCCAGGCGCCGCCGCATGGCCTCGGAGCAGCCCCGCACGTCCTCGCTGCTGCTCCTGCGCTCCTTCACCACGTCGATCTCGGAGTAACCCTTGTCCTTCACTTGCAGGTGGATTTCCAGAAGCTGCTCGCATTCCACTTTGGCCAGAAAGAGCTCAAATGAAATCATTTTCACTTGGATGGCGTCGACCTGCTCCTTGAGCTTAAACGTTGTTCCCAGTTCTTGGACGTAGCCCATGTAGTTCAGAATCTGCCTCACATCATCTTCGGTTAGAGCAGACTTGACATAATAAACAAAGGGTCCAGTGTAGGTCTAAGGGGGGTGGGGGGAATAAAAGGAAAACTAGGTTACAAATTCAGTGGTGGACTAGATGTTCAGATAATTCAGTGACAGGGACCATATAATTAAATACAATTATAACAACTCTGAACACGTGCAACTGCCTTGGCAAGATGAGCTCGATTTCTGCATCCCTCCTGCTCAGCAGATGGAAATTCCACATGAGGGAAATTCAAAGTAGGAGACTTTTCATTCAATTTAAATCCTGATTAGCATAATGTCCTCCCTGGTGATTTAAATCACTCTGCTCTGCACTAACATTAACTTTAATGCATACTGGACATGTTTGAATTCACAGAAAGTCTACCAAGAAAGGCAAAAAGGCCAGGGATTTGGGAACTGCCCCACCTGGGGACAAGCTGGAGCTAACAGGAACTCAGAATTACCGCCAAACTCCTCTTCAATTTAGCTTTAAATATACTTGAGGTGCACACTGTTTTGTGTACTGTTACTACACAGTTTCAAATGCCAGTTTTATTTAATTTAATATTAATTCAAAAACTTCCACTGAAAGAGCCCCAAAAGCAGAGACATGAGGCTCTGCAAGCTGAAATACCCTCAGCACCTGGCACACCTGAGGGACATGCCTGGCCCAGTTCAGCCTGCTCTGAGTGCAGGCAGGAGCAGTCTGCCCATCACAGGCAAAAACAAAACATAAAACTCAACAGCAGAGAGCTCACAACGGGACTGCAGCACCTAAGCCCAGCAGCGAGTTCCCACTTTTCCCCCTGGGAACCTGCCTCAGGTAGATACATTTGAAAGCACCTAAAATCAAAACATCAGGAACTGAGCACTGACAAGCAGATCAAAGATATTCTGAAAACAATTCTTTTGCAGAAGCTCCTTCATGATTCTCATACAATGTGTGGGAACCTCAGCAAAGCATCCACACGCTCTGGGTTTGATGCTTGTGTCCAGTAACAGCTGTGGCAAGACAAATCAAACTCTGGGTCAGCTTAAATCCAGCTTGACCACTCCCCATAGTGAAAGCCTCTCCAAGCAGAAACAAAGTGCAGCAGGGAAAGCTGAACAACAACCTCAAATAAGGTCTCCTACTTCATACACATTCTAATTACAGACAGTGCTTGTACTTCTGCTCCTGGGATACTCTCACCAACACAAACTTCACTTATTTTACATAGAAACTCTCCTATAGCTTCTGCTTACCAACTGTATATAGAGGAATATATATATCATGCTATAAATGGGGAAAAAAAAGAGAAGCCTTTAAAGGAACTGCATGAAATGTGTTCACAGAAAGAAAAATTAATCATGTTCTCACTATAGCTACATATAAAATGTCTTACCTTAATGTTTTTGAACTCCTTTTTCCAGGGGTACAGAAAGAGATTAATTCCAACTGTCTCAAGCATGTTGAATGCATTATGGAGACAATGTAAACTTGAGGATTTCACAGATCTCAGTGAGTTTTCAGCCATCTCATAGAACTTTATCAGCCGGAATCTATAAAAGGGATCAATTTTGGGAAGGCAAAGCAAGGCAGCCGCTGCCACTCGCAAGTACTCATCGTTAATGGGACGCTGCTTGTTGTCAGAGGCATTCAGTTTGCACTCGTGGAACTGTACATACTTCCTAAATAAATCGTCCTTGTATTTTGTATCCATTGAAATCAGTTTTTCCCTGGCGCTGGGGGCAGCTACCTCCTCTCTTTCATGGTTGCTTGGCAGTGGGTCGGGTATCTGGCACCAGGAATCTTCAGCAGTGGCAACTGTCCTGGAATCGAAACTGAACACAAACACAAATCACTGCAGGTGACACAGCCCAGGTGTCCCCAGCACCCCCTGCCCCTGGGGGCTCTGACACCTCACAGAGCAGCAGCTCCCTCAAAGCCCCTCCAGCCCTCTGGAAAAGCACGGCAGCCACAGAAATGCCACTGTCCTGCTTTCCACCATCACTCCCCACCCCTCTTCCAGGCCCCTGCTCAAGTCAGCACCACGAGCTGACACTGCACAAGACTCTGAGACCAGCACAGCTGGGCAGGCTGCAGCCCACACTGAGGCTTCCCTGGCTCCAGGTCACACGGAGAAGTAACTCAAGGCAAAAAACTGCAAGAAGGATGCCTTTTCCAGAGTCTCTTCTCTGGATTTTATTTTGCCCTTTCAGTTCACCCAACTTACACAAACATTAATTTAAACAGTCACTGGGGGGTTTTTTGCCTTTGTTTTTACCCCTGCAGAGTGATATAAAGATTTTTAAAAAATCCCACGAAAGTTTCATTTTGCTTATCTTGTGAAAGTATCTCCTTACCCCCAACCCCTCTTGTGGCACAGGACTGTCCCTAGGCTGAGCAGGTTTATTGACTTTGCCTTTGGATTTCTAACATTTGCCAGGCTTTTGACACCACTGACATTGCCCCTGCTGCTACCCCCAGTGCAGCCACCTCCAGAGGAACCACTCTGGACTGCTGCAAAGCACAGCCCAAATTCCAGCTGAAAGCTGGCAGCTGCAAACACCACTGTGATCTTTTTGGCAAAAAAGCTTCACCTGCCACCTTCAGCCGATTTATGGTAACTGAGTAAAACCATTTCTGTGTTTCCAGCATGTATGCTTTTGTTTGCAGGGATAGCTGTTTTTATGGATATACTGATCTGCATTTTCACTGCACTGAGCTCAGACACTGAGCTGAAATAGCTGGTGACAAAAGAATCTCCCAAAAGCTGCTTTACCAGAACCAAAGTAATTAACAGGCCAACAGACTCCATCTGGAATGCCTGAGAAACCTGTGATCAAAAAGCAGACCACAGGCTTTGTTTATTACTTAAAAAGACAAACCAGCTCTTGACCTGAGGGGAGAGGAGTTGGGAGAAATCAGTGCACTGTTTCACATGTAGTCAGCCTCAAACAGCACTTCAGAAAAGACGTTTCACCCAGTATTAATTGCAGCTGCTACAACACTGATCAACACTCCTGTTGAAGGAAAATCACTCTTACCAGCACCATCAACTGAATGAAAGGAGCCAAAACACAAACTATCAGCAACCAAAGGCCAGGGAAACAAACAGACAACAAAACCAACAGCCTGGCAGTTAACATTCCTTGATGAAAGGCTGTGCTCAGCGCCAGCCCCGCGTGGGGAAAGTTAAGTAGCAGTTCGGCTTCTGCTGCAAGGCACACGCGCTCCTGTCAAGAGACAGGCTGTGAATCACAGGAAATGTGGAGTGCTAAATTAACATCTGAGCATAAGGGCCAAGAGCAGCCCCTTCCCTCCCCGCGTTCCTCCGCAAGTTGTGCAGGCTTCAGTCTGTGGACAAAGACAGCAGAGTCTGTTCCTTGGCAAGGAGAGCTGCACATGAGAATTGCAGAGAGAGATCTTTGTCTGGCGCGTCAGCAGAACACCCCCAGGACACGGAGTGATCCTGTGCTGGCAAGGAGCTGGATTCAGAACCACAGCTCTCCAAGTAGAGTCCCACTGCTAACACCCACCCGACAAAGCCTTTGGCCACACGTGAGACACGCCAGGGTCAGCAAGTCCCCAGATGAAAAGAGAGCCCTTCACGGAGGCCCTGCAGGCTGCAGCTCCCAGAGCCTCGGCCAGCCCGGACTGTGCCCCAAGCCTGGCACCCGAGCCAGGGCTCAGCCGGCCCAACACACCCTGCCACAGCAGAGGCTGCGAGCCCTGCCAGGGCTGCTCCTGCAGCAGAGCTCCGGCAGCACGGCAGCCCCGTGCCGGCAGCCCACCCAGCAGCAACATCCATGGTTACAGGCTCCCGAGAGCCGCACGATGCGAGCAGGCACGGATAAATATAGGCTCAAGCAGCACCCTGACTGACAGAAGGCAGGAAGGAACAAGGCCGCTTTGCTGCAAAGTGTTCACTCCAAACCTCAACATTTCCTAGAGATGCAAGAATTGTAAGTCCTGATCAGAGTCCAGTGTGTGCTGCTGAGATAAGAGAACGTTTCTATCCATCTCCAGGGTCAGAACCTCACCCGAAGGAACCAATTGCTCTTACCACGCTGGACCACTCGGCTGTACAAAAACCTTGAGAGCAGCAGGGGAGAGACAGCGCAAATACACCCCTGCCCCAAGGTACACCCCTGCCCCGAGGCACACCCCCCGTCCCAAGGTACAGCCCCCGTCCCACCGCGCCCAAGGGGCCACAAACGCCGGGCTGGCGCCCAACGCCCGCAGACGCTGCCGGACGCGGCTGCTGCAACGGAGCAGCGCCGGGCGCGGGCGGCCCGCGGAGCCCCGCGGGAGCTGCTGCCGGCCCGGGGCCGCTCGGTGCCCGGAACACTTGTTGCACAGCCGGGGCGAGGAGCCTCGGGACACGCCTGGGCCTCCGCGACGGCGCCGGCCCCGGCAGCTCCCGCCGCCCTCGCTGTGCCGCGGCCACGCCGCCCGCCCACCGCCCGGGCTAAGCCCCCGCTCCGCGGCCTGCCCCGTCCCTCACCGCTCCGCTCTGCCGCCGGGACCCGCCGCCGCTCCGCCGGAAGCGCCCGGTGCCCGGGATGCCGCCCTGGTCCCGACGCGCCGGCCCGGCAGAGCCGCGCAGGCCCGGCCGCTGCCACGGACGGAGCGCGCCCGCCCTCACGGCTCGGGCAGGGCCGCGGCGGCGGCAGCGGCGGCCCGGAACTGAACGGCGGGGCGGGAGCACTTCCGCCGCCTCACGTCAGCGGGGCGGGGCGGCGCCGCAGGGCCGCGCTCCGGGGGCCGCCGGGGAAGGAGCGGCCGTGGAACGGCTGCGGGGCTGTGACACCATCGCCCGCGGGGCTGTGACACCATCGCCCGCGGGCCCTCCGCCGTGCCCGGAGCGGCAACGGCACCGCCGAGCCGAGCCGCGCCCCGCCCGCCCGCCGCTGCCCGGGCATGGCGGCCCCGCCCCGGGCCCGCCCCGGCCCCGCCTCCGCCCGGCCCCGCCCTCGGCCCGGCCCCGCCCACAGCGCGGCGCGGGGCGGGCCCGGGCGCGGCCGCGCGTGCGCAGGGCCGCCCCCTGGCGGCGCGGCCGAAGATGGCGGCGGGCGGGCCGTCGCGGCCCCCGGAGCGCCGGGCGGATCCGCTGTCCCGCCTCACCTGCCCCGTGTGCCTCGAGGTGTTCGACTGCCCCGTGCGCGTCCCCTGCGGACACGTGTGAGCGCCCGCCGCCGCGCCGGGGCCGGGGGGCCGGGCTGGGGCCGCGGGGGCCGCGGGGCCTCGGGGGGAGCCGCGGCTCGGGCCCCGCGGGGCTGAGGGCAGGGGCTCCGCTCGCTGCTCCTCTCCCGGGCAGCGCCGCGGGGCCGGCCTGGCGCGGCCTTGGAAGGGAGAAAACGAAAGAAAAGCGGGGGGGAAGGAAAGCCGGTGATCTTCCACTTTCGCTTCCCGTCTCTCCTGAAGAATGCGAGCGTGGAGTGACAGGACAAGGGGGAATGGCTGCACACCGTCACAGGGCAGGCTGAGGGTGGATGTTGGGATGGAATTGTTCCCCGGCAGGGTGTAAGGCCCTGGCACAGGGTGCCCAGAGCAGCTCTGGCTGCCCCTGCATCCCTGGCAGTGCCCAAGGCCAGGCTGGACAGTGCTTGGAGCAGCCTGGGACAGTGGAAGGTGTCCCTGACACGGCAGGGGTGGCACTGGATGGGATTTAAGGACCTTGCAACTCAAACGATTCCATGATTCTGTGCAGAACCCGAGAGCACAGAGCACTGTCTAAGAGCAAACAATGCTGGGCATGAGAGCCTCCCCCTCCTCCCTTCATGCCCAGGTGCCAGCAGCTCCTTCTTTATCGAATCTCAAGGCTCTGTGCAGGGGCAGTGGGCACTGCTGGTGCCTAGAGGGCTGTCTCACCACATCCTCCTCTTCTCCCACCACAGCTTCTGCACGCCGTGCCTGCAGGAGTGTCTGAAGCCCAAAAAGCCAGTGTGTGGGGTGTGCCGCAGCACCCTGTCGCCTGGGAGCAGAGCTCTGGACTTGGAAAAGCAAATTGAAACGACAGAAACCACTTGCAACGGCTGCAATAAAAAAGTATGAAAGTGTTTGGAAATTAAGTGCACGAGATGTGTCTGCCTAGGGGAAAATAAGCTGCTTCCTCCTCAGCTTTCTGTAATATCAGGTCAAAATAATTGTTCTGATATGTGCTAAAGGTGTTTGATACAGGCAGCACCCAGATGTTGACATTCTTTCTGCAGTTTTTTTGTTGTTACCCTTCAGGAAATGAATTTCAAATGAAATATTCTGATTTTAAAGCTAGAGTAAAGCTGTGAGCAGGGGTGTATGGTAACATACCACAGACAGCACAGGTACAGCTTAACTGACACCTGTAACCTCAAAAGTTTTCCTCCTGACCATCTGAAGTATTTGGATTTTCTGCTTTAACACCTCTGCTGAAAGCTGCTGTGGTTTGCTTGTTTGCTGCTTCTGGTTAAAGGTGTAGCAGGGAGTGCAGGGGTTGGGGCTCACCTTGCTGTGCAGGGGTTGGGCTGTGCAGGGGTTGGGGCTCACCTTGCTGTGCTGGGGTTGGGCTGTGCTGGGGTTGGGGCTCACCTTGCTGTGCAGGGGTTGGAGCTCACCTTGCTGTGCTGGGGTTGGGGCTCACCTTGCTGTGCAGGGGTTGGGGCTCACCTTGCTGTGCTGGGGTTGGGCTGTGCAGGGCTTGGGGCTCACCTTGCTGTGCAGGGGTTGGGCTGTGTTGGGGTTGGGCTGTGCTGGGGTTGGGTCTCACCTTGCTCACCTGCTGTTGCCTGCACAGATGTACCTGTCCAAGATGCGCAGCCACGCGGCCTCCTGCTCCAAGTACCAGAACTACATCATGGAAGGTGTGAAGGCTGTTACTAAAGAGCCCCTCCACAGCACCAGGTAACACCTGCTCTGAAATCCTGGGCTTTTCTGTCAAAGGATTTTGAAGTAAAAGCAGACTTTACCTCTTGGCTCGGTTTGGGTGCTGATTTTTACGTCGTTGAAAACTGAGCCTTGATCCTGCAGCTGGCTGTGCCCAGGTAAACTCTGCTGCTCCTGCTTGGTTGTGTGCACAGGACATCTCTAAGATCAGGGCATTCCGTAGGTGTAGCTGGTTTTTAAAATACTTTCATCTCCTGATTGTACTCACCTGCAATGGAGGGAGGAGGGAATTGGTGGCAGTGCACTTGTGTGTGTGGCTGGTGGGTGGTGCCCTGGCATTTGAGGAAAAGGTGATAAATGACACTTAGAACATTTGTAGAAGAACTGTTATTCAGTCTAAATATGGGCAGTATTGAGTTCCCTGAGATACTGTTAGGAGTTTACAAACTGATGGTTAAAATTAGCTCGCCTTAATTGCATACATAAGATTATTGCTTTGAATAATCTTTATTTGTAAATAACCTCCTTTTCTCCCCAACCAGGAACTTCCCAAATCGCTTCACCTTCCCTTGCCCGTACTGCAGCGAGAAGAACTTTGATCAAGAAGGGCTGGTTGAACACTGCAAAGCTTTGCACAGCATGGATGCAAAACAAGTGGTAATGAAAAGTCTTGGTGCAAGAATTGCAACGAGGTCTGGCCTTAAAGCCCTTTGAAACAATGACTTAGGGGCTTGCAGTTGAATGAAGTGGGTGTAATTCCTGCTGTCCAGTCACTGTGGCTGTGCTGGTCAGGCCTCCAAGCCTGCTGTGGTTCTGCTGTCACCTTTCAGTGGCTCTCTGGTCTCTACTCCCACTGCAGCTGGGCCACATCCCTCTTTCATCCTTGAAACATGGCACGCATTCAGAGTTAATTAGGCACAACAAATTAATAAAATATGAATTAAAAAAAAAATGTCAGACATCTAATGTTCTCCTTGTTTTTCCCCTTCTTTTCAGCAAGAAGATGCTATAAACTGTATCATTCTATTAATCTATCTGTGATACTTCCTCTCATGTAAGAGGAATTGCAAAACATGGAACTGAATTTGAAACTTACATTTTTCTGGGAAGTTTTTTGGAATTCCAGATTATTCAGTTAGAAAAAAAAAAGTTCCTTTTTTCTCTTGGAGAGAAGTGAACTTTGCAAAGAAGACCAAGGAAACTTTTCTGCTACTGAGAAATAAAGGCTGAAATCTTCTGAAGTGAGGGGCTTTAGTGAGTTCTGATTTTCAGAATATGGGAAAAGAGTAAGCTATTGCATTTCAGGGATCTAAGACATGAATTAAAGTTATTCAGGGTTCTCTGAGGCTTTTGTATGAAATGTCCCAGCAAGTTATTGGCCATGACTTTGCATACAGAGCAGTGACAGCACAAACTTTGAGCTCCACTCCCCCAGGCCGTCCCTGCCCTTCCTGCTGTCAGTGTTACAGCACTGAACCACTGGGGCCTAACTGGCTTTTTTTCCTTGAAGGTTTGCCCAATTTGTGCCTCAATGCCATGGGGAGACCCTAATTACAGGAGTGCTAACTTCATGGAGCACCTGCAGAGACGGCATCGCTTTTCCTACGACACCTTTGTGGTAGGTGTTTGCTGCCCTGGAACGCAGCCTGGGAGCTCCTGCAGCCAGCAGGGCTCCCTGGGCACTGCTGGGCAATCCCAGCATGTCCTGCTGTGTCCTGGCGTGTCCTGCTGTGTCCAGGCATGTCCTGCTGTGTCCTGCTGTGTCCTGGCATGTCCTGACATGTCCAGGGGTACAGGGACACGCTGCTCTTGCTGCTGTTGCTTGCAGTGCCCAGTGTGGCTGTTGCAGTGAAGGTGTTTGTGTGCCCTGTTCCCAGGATTACGATGCTGATGAGGATGACATGATGGCACAGGTCCTGATGCGCTCCTTGCGGGATAAATGATCCAGCCAGAAGATTTTCTGCAAACCCAAGCTTCCACGAGGGGGAAATGCCCAGCATCCTTGCACTTCTCCCTGCACATCCCAAGATTAACTCAGGCATCCAGAAGTACAGAAGACTTTAATCCTATCTCAGTTTTAAATCCTGGTTTGATATTTCTGTACCATTCAGTCTTTTGGTATCATGGTCTCTGACATTCAGCCCTGTCTGCCCCATTTTTCTACTTGCTTAGACTCAGTTTCATTGTAGATCAACATGTGGGAACCAAGGCTTTTTCCTTTACCCATGCCTATTGATTTCTTTGGCAGTTGTGTTTATTTGACTGTCTAAAATCAAAAGCATTCCAAATGGAATGGCCTGAACTAGTTAATAAATATCTTCCCAATCTCATTTACATATCTCAAGTGATTGTATGTGAGGTGTATTGGTAGCTCTGTTCCCCTTTAGTGAGACTTCAGGTGCTAACTGTAACTGTCAGACCAGCTCTCATTTAAGTGACCTCTGATACCTGTGATTCCATGTTTCCCAGTGTTTCAATCCTTACAGGCAGCCTCCCAACTGTATGGAAAACATATGTTCACTATGAGTATTCAAACTGCAAACTTTCCTGGGAAATCTTTGCACTGTGTAAAAACTAGTTCAAAATACTTCAGTTCTATGCATGATGATTACTTTCCTCCATACTATTACTATAATTTCTAGCCTGGAAGATGATCTTTAGTGTTGGTCTTAGTTAAAATGCATGATTTTTTAACTATCTTAGCAAATATTAATCAAAATTGCTGGCTTTATGATTAAATTGGTGGGTTTGAAACTGGTTTCCTAGTAATTTTAAGCCTTATGCTGATGGGGGAATTCAGAAGGTTTTTTTCAATACCTCGGCTTTCTATTTGAACTAAAATTTTCATGTGTTCTTGGGTTTTCCATCTCTCAAGGCAAGCTGGTGGAAAAACTTACGAGTAATTGATAGCACTGGCATAGCATCCTTTCTGCATCACAGATTTTATCAGGTATTTTGAATTCCTGTTCTTCATTTATATGTTCCTGAAGTAGCTGAAGCTGTACTTGTTTGCCATCTGGCAGTGTGTGTGTAGAGTCAGGTGTAGCTTTCAAAGAAGAGTAAAATACAGCCCTGAAAGCAGGACAGTTCCAGCCCCTGGTAAATGGATACTCTGTGTTCAAGCCTACACTTCTACCACAAAGATTCCTTAATTTTAATTTGATGCTTTCATTAAGTTCACAGTGGAGCAGCTGAGATCTAAGGCACCTGACCAGAGCCTGTAAATCACGGTAGTGTTGAGATGTCCAATGCAAGCGTTGTGATCGGAGCAGTGAGCCTGCACCACCCCAGCACTGAGTACTAATTAATTGACTTGAGCAGTAATTAATTGACTTGAGCAGTAACCCTGTCCTGTCGTGCTCTGCAGACTGCAGCACAGCCTTACCCTGAAAATAATGAAACACACTCCAGCTAAAACCTCGTGATTCAGCCTCGTGTCCACACAGGCCTCTGGCACCTCTCAGCTGCCCTTGGGGTTCGTGTGTTTGCCCCTGGTAGGGGCTGTTACACTCTCACCCCTGAGCACCCATGTGGGGACTGGGAGCCCTGTGCTGGGGGGGTGGGGGATGTGGAGTCTTCTGGTTCTGTAGGAACGGGCTGCGTTTGGGGTGGTTGTTTTAATGCTTGATCTGCAAAGAGGTGATGGTGTATTGGGGATTGGATGGGGATCTCTGGGATCTGGCTACAGAGCAGTTTGGTGATGCCCATTGCCAGGAATCCAGATTCCTGCTTCTGTTCTAAGTGCACTTCCATGCAATTCTGATAAAATGTTTAAGGAGCAATTAGAAGCTTCCAAGCAATCACTTTGTCATGTTTTTGACTTTTGAAGACAAGTTACAAATAAAGGCCATTTAATTTATAAAATCCTACCTTTGTGTCAGCTCTTGTCATTTCTTCGTCGTGGTCCACGTGTTTCCTTTGAGCACCCGGAGTGTTTGCTCTCACTGGGGTACACCCGACTAAGCCTCCCTGGTTGATTTGAAGCCCCTCTGGTGAGAGGCATCTGTGTGCTGTGCACAGCCTCCACTCACGTAGTTTGGGTGCTGAAAAAAAGCCTCAGCGTGCAAGAGGCCAGTTTGGGCTTCTAAACGCCGTGAGAGTCCCCGGGAAGGGCGCAGTGCTCTGCCGGAGCTGCTCTCGCCTCGTCAGCAGCTGATCGTGCAGCCGCATTGTGGGGATAATGCAATCGGGCCAGCCCGGACCTGTGAAATTCCCCATGTCTGGCACAAGGAGTCAGCCTGAGGAGGACAATCAGCACAGAGACACACGATGGGAGGAGCCGGGCTTGCAGCTGAGCTGCTCTATTAAATGAATTTGTCTCCAGACAGCGACTGCTCTTAATAGGTCTGATGAATTGTTGTCAGCATTAATTTCCTAATGCACGGGCATTGCTTCATCTGGAATTACAGCGGTAAATCCCCATGGTCTCCTTAGGCTGGGGGATGAGATCTTGCCAAGCATTAAGTGCTGTGTTCCGGGCCCTCGTGTCATCTGACTGAAAAGAGATCAGCAAATGTTCTCCGAGGCCTTTGCCCAGCTGTACTGGACAGTCACTGGTGAGCCCACCTCAAGAAGGATTAACCAACCAAGGCTGTGTTAAGTCATGGAAAAGTAAATGAGGGATGTGCTTGCAGTCCTAAAACTTTTCTTTGGTTTAAATATGCTAAAAATTACAGTGCAGCTCTTGCCTGTTTTGGGGGTGGCTTTCCTTTGTTTTTCTAACATAAAACTTTGTGTCACAGTTGCATTGGTCTGTGCTTCATCAAAAACTACTCATTTTTATGAGAAAATTACATTATTTTCTGGGTGATACAAACAAGGACTGTTGAAACCGCTATGAAAACTTGCTTTTCCTTTCCTTATTCTTTCCCCAAAGCTCCAGAAAATACTCAGCACTTAGTGAAAAGTATCATTGCTACCAGCTTAGATCTCTCTTCTAGTTCGTCTCACATTTATTCTATCTTTACTGATGCTGGGATGTAAAAAAAATAATAATTCCATAGAGTTTCTGGGAGCTGCTCGAGTGGCCCGTGGGTGAGCGAGGGTCCCGGTGCGGGGATGAGCCCCGGAGCAGCGCTGTCCGCTCTGCGGCTGACGGCAGAGGGAGGTCTTGCATCTCGGAGAGAGCGGGGCTCGCTCCTCCGCTCAGCGCTCGGCCCCAGCCCCTCCGCCGGGCTCAGGGGGCTGCCGTGGCTTCCAGGGAGCTTCTCCAGCCTCGCAGTGAGGGTTCAGACCCCGTCCCATGGCCAGAGCTTCTCTTTGTCCCACCACAGCCTCCCTTGGCGGGGGGAGCTCTGCTCCGCAGCCAGATATTCAAGATGCTTCATGGAGACGTGGGGCCAGGGAAGTAAACAGAAGAATTTGCAGCAGATTTGTTGCTCTGGAGATGGTTGAAGTGTATTTGTGAGCTCCTTGGGGCAGTCCTTGTAGGTCTGGGACTGGAGCTGTGCCACGGGCTGGTGGCAGGTCTGCTCTGAGCACCTTGGGCCTCAGCTGATGCCCTCCCTGATGGTAAGGGTGGGACGGTTGAGAAACTCACTGCCACTTCCAGCCCATGAACCACTACAGAGCTTCCCCTACCCTGCGTCCTGCTCTCTGTCCCCTGTCATCCAGGCTCACAGGCACAGGCAGGTCAGGTCGCTTTCTCCCTTGATCTCGTTTTTTCCCCTAGCACAGGCAAGTTTTTCCATGTGCAGTGGTCGGAACAGATCTGATTATTACCATTTCAGAAAGAACACAGGAGTCCGCTTTGCTTCTTGAAAGAAAAGGAAAACCACCTCGCTGTGTTCCTCGTGCAAGTGTCCCCACTGTAACCACATCCGCGGCAGGTGGAGGAACGGGGGGGGCACCTGCACAGCGCCCGGGCTGCTGTCCCCGCCCCGCCGGGAGCTGCACCTCCGGACCCCCGAGAGAAACGGCCTTTGTCATTTGTATGCCCCAAGGCCTTCGGGGGCACTTTTCCCCCTGAATTTCAGGCTGGTCCAGGGGTGAGTTTTGCAGATAAACACCTGCTGAAAGCCATGGGCAATTCCGCAGCAAAAGGGGGGTGATCCAGTACCAGAGCACATGGCTGCAGGGGAAGAGTTTGCAAATGCCTCTGGTCTGGGCAGGATGCGCGTGGCTGGCAGGACAGGCTTTCCAAGCTGTTCCTGCCCTGAGGAAAGGCTGACAGTGAGCTCAGCCCCTGCGCTGCAGCCGTGCCACTTCTGCATTTCGTGTAGTTGTGGCTAAACAGTAAGATGCGGTCAGCAGGGGCTGGTGCAGCGGCGTGTGATGTGTGACGGCTGAGTCACGAGTGGCACATGGTCCTTTTCCGAGTGGCAGAGCCGGAGGAGGCATTCCCAGCAGGACCTGTTCCTCCTCCCGCCCGCCTCCAGCAGCTGCCTTGGCGCGGAGCTGAGCGCGGCTCCTGCAGCAGGTGCCTGGAGCCGTGCCCTGAGCGGGGAAGCCCCCACGTGAGCCGCAGGGCCGGGATGAGCGGGGAGCCCAGGCTGCGCTTTCTGACTGCCAGGCCGGAGGAGTGCATCTCTGCTCACCGCTGCCCGGCAGCCGCTGGCAGTGCCCGGGCACCTTCCCGTGGGCACATGGCCCCTGGGGAGCGGGAAGCCACAGGGATCGTGAGCCTCAGCGGGGCTTTGTGACCCGCCCTGCCCGTGGAAAAGAGTCAGGGTAAGGCAGGAGGGAAGAGAACAGAGGGGAGCTTGCTGGGGACGGCTGAGCTGACAAACCCTTCCCAGCAGAAAAGAAAATGTGTCTGGGCAGGTGCTCCTGACCCTTAGCAGCGGGAGGGAGTCACCGAGGGCTGTGCTGGATCCATCCCACTGCTCCAAAAGTCACTGCCTCTTCCCAGAGGATCATTAACCTGAGGCGAAGCGTGCTCCCCCGCAGGGCTGTGTCCCAGGGGGCACGGCGGAGGCTTGTCCCAACCTGCACCGCAGTCCCCAGCCGTGGGGCAGGGGAAGGACAGGCAGCAGCGGTGCGGGGATCACCCCCAGGCACAGCGCCTTCCTCCAGCCAGCACGGCCGGCCTGCCGTGGCCATGGGTCAGTCCAGGGCTCCCCCCACTGCCTCCCTCCGGAGCACCGGCTGGGCCCGCGGGGAGCACGGCACGGGGAAACACTCGGGAGAGAAGCCAGGAGCGATTGATGCAGCGGCATCAGCGATTCGTACTCCAGCACCGGCCGAGTAGCGCGGGCGCACCGCGGGAGCGGCCCCGGTCTCGGTCCCCGCGGCTCTGCCCGGCTCGGCTCGGCTCGGCTCGGCTCGGCTCGGCTCGGCTCGGCTCGGCTCGGCTCGGCTCGGCTCGGCTCGGCTAGGCTCGGCTCGGCTAGGCTAGGCTAGGCTCGGCCCGGCGGGGCTCGGCTCGGCCCGGCTCGGCCCCCGGCGGCAGGGCCGACACCTGCCCGTGCCCGCCCCGTCCCGTCCCGCCCGGCCCATTGGCTGCGGCCCCCGGGGGCGGCCCCGCGCCCGCCCCGCGCCGCGCCCCCGGCCCCGCGCACATATCAGCGGGCGCGGCAGCTCCGCGACCCCGCGACGGCGGCGGCACCGGGGCTGCAAGATGCCGCGCTCCTTCCTGGTGAAGAAGCACTTCTCGGCCAGCAAGAAGCCCAACTACAGCGAGCTGGAGAGCCAGGCCGGTGCGTGGATAGGATGGGCCGGGCATGCGGGGCGCTCCGCGGGATGGGGCGGGGGCGTTCCGGTGCGGGATCTCCCTAAGGCTCCACACAGGAACGGGCGGGGACTGACCGACTTTTCGCAGGGTTGCGGATTTGTTTCCATTTTGTGCATCCCGTGGCGCGGGATGCCCCGTGTCCCGGAAGGCTGAGCCGCTCCCTGGTACCCCGGGGATGCTGGCGGCACCGGTGGCTCCCCCATGGGGTGCGTGGGGAGCTCCCCGTGCCGGGAGTCGGCGGGAGCGTGGGATCCTCTTCACCCCATCCCTCGCGGCAAGGCGGGCAGGGGCGTGGGGTCCCTGTGGTGTGAGGTCTGTCCCCTTTGCCCCGGGGCGGGCTGTGGCTCTGGCTCCCGTGGGGCGGGCTGGGGTCCCTTTGCCCTTCTGCCTCAGGGGTGCGGCGCGGGGCTTCCAAGGGATGGGGTCCCACTGAGGCTGCGGGGATGGGTCGGACCCCGTTGTCCCCGTTCCGGGGGCGCCGCGGGCCCCGCTGACCGCCGTCGCCTCCCGCAGTGCTGAGCGCCCCGCTGCTCTACGAGACGTGCCCGCTGCCCGTCATCCCCCCGCCCGAGGTGCTGGGGCCCGGTGCCTACTATCCGCCGCTGGTGTGGGACGCGGGGCTGCTGTCCAGCCTGTTCCCGGGCGGCCCGGGCAGCGAGGCGGCGGGCGGCGCGGCCCCCGCCCTGGACCTGACGGCGCTCTCCAGCGAGGAGGATGAAGGCAAGAGCTCGGGGCCCCCCAGCCCGGCCTCGGCCCCCGCCGCCGCCGAGCGCTTCCGCTGTGCCCAGTGTGCCAAGGCGTACTCCACCTTCGCCGGGCTCTCCAAGCACAAGCAATTGCACTGCGACGCCCAGGCCAGGAAATCCTTCAGCTGCAAGTACTGTGAGAAGGAGTACGTGAGCCTGGGGGCTCTCAAGATGCACATCCGGAGCCACACGCTGCCCTGCGTCTGCAAGATGTGCGGGAAGGCCTTCTCCCGGCCCTGGCTGCTGCAGGGCCACATCCGGACCCACACTGGTAAAGTCCCCTCTTGTCCCTCTCCCTCCCTTATCACCTCCCGCTTCCCTGCTCCCCTGCCCCAGCGAATCGGCGGGCCGGGTGTTATCTGGGGAGATAAGGGCTTCCCAGACCCCCTTGGCACATCTCTCTAAAATGTCCTTTAAATATCCTCTTGGCTGGAACGGAGCGCAGGGTCAAGGCCCAGCCTGTAAATCTGTGCGGCTGCTGTGAGTGCAGGGCCGGCCCGCCAGCGACGGCACATGCTTCACCAAAATGTCATAAAGAGGGGCTGTAAGACTGCCGGAGCCCCCCTCCTGGGCACTGCCGTGCCCAAAGCATCCCTCCCTGCCCACACCGAGGGCTCCCAGCCAGGCCAGAACCTCAGTCGGGGCTGCCCGAGGCGGCGATGAGCCGGGCTCCAGGCACGGCCGCTGCCGGGATGTGCCCGGCCGGGCTCGGCGAGCCCTGCGGGCAGGTGCTGCAGGCACCTGTTGGCGCGGGGCCGGGAGCACAGCTGCAGCCCACCCCGCTGCCGCGGCCGCCCCGACAAAGCATCTCCCGAGCATCCTTTGTGGGGCTGTGGGACAGTGTAATTGTGACTTGGCACTGATTTCACACCCTCTTAACGTACTAAAGATGATGGCTGAAGGAAGCCGGGTAGACTTAATTGTGCTTTCCAAATTGAGCATACACATTTGTTTCCTCCAAAAGAGTCTTTCTGGGAGGAATTCGCCCTGGCCAGGGTTTTCAATGCGAGCCGGGCAGAAGAAGGGGGGAGCGCGGGGCTCGGCAGAGGAAATAGCTCCACTCACCCTGGGCTGGCGCCTCGCAGCCGCTGCCTGCTATGATATAATTAACACACAGCGCTCGGCTTTCCTGCCTCGCTGCGAGCTCCTCGCTTGGCTCTGCGCAGGAGACGAGTATCGTATCTTGATTTCTGTGTGCAACTGCCGTGCTGCTTGCAGATGTTTCCAGCATTCATTTTCCCGGTTCATAGGAAAGGTTTTTCTGGGAGCAGACGATTCCCAAGCTGGCAGTTCTCCCCCAAGCAATGCTGCACATACCCGGCTTTCCCCCCGAACAATAACAGCCAGCACTTCTTTTCACTGTGCTTTGCACAAACTTTGGCTAATGAATGGCTCCTTCTTTGATATTCCCCATGTGTTGATGCACTGGTTAATTGGGAGCGTTTCTCTTTGTCCCATAGGTGAAAAGCCCTTTTCCTGTACACACTGCAACCGGGCCTTTGCTGACCGCTCTAATCTCCGCGCCCACCTGCAGACCCATTCAGATGTAAAGAAGTACCAGTGCAAAACCTGCTCCCGGACTTTCTCCCGCATGTCGCTGCTCCACAAGCATGAGGAGACGGGCTGCTCTGGCTCTCGCTGAGGACTCTGCTCCCCCGGCCTCTGGCGTCACAAATACCTATATTATAACTAGTTTCTGTAGGAGTTAGTTTCCTCCATCGCCGTTGCAGTGTGCACCGGGCTGAACGCTGCTCCTCTGGCCCTTGGGACCCTCACACTCCTCACTTGGTGCCTCCAGTGCAATGCAAGAGCCCGATCATAGAATACGCTGAGTTGGAAGGGACCCACCAGGATCATCGAGTCCAGTTCCTGGCCCCCTGTGCAGGACATCCCAAGAACCTCACCATGTGCCTCAGAGCGTTGTCCAAACACTTCTTGAGCTCAGACAGGCTTGGTGCTGTGACCACTTCTCCCATCCCGGCCTCTGGGGGTGCAGGCCTGGGCTCGGTGCTGAGTGTGTGAAGCTCGGGGGTCACGGTCCTGCCCCAGCCCCTCAGCAGGTGCCCCCCTTGCCAGAGGCACTCTGCACCTTGCGGGGCTGGACCTGCACCCTCGGCCCCGCGCCGGTATTGAACACTGCCACCATGTAGCTTGGGGGGTTGTGTTGGGTTTGTTTGGTTTTGGTTTCTTTGGTGTTTTTTTTTCGGTTGGTTGGTTGGTTTTGTTTTGTTTTTTTGTAACACCATAACCACTTGGTAACTTCTAAGAACCAGTATTTTTTAAATGAAGGACAAGACACTCCCCCCGCGTACCCCCAGTGTATATACCCCGCCTGTAGAAGGTGTAACTATGCAATAATACAGTATCCCAGTAGTTGTGAAGCAGCTGCTTCTCCCCAGCACAATAACAATTTGCAATGCCTGCGAGATTAACAGTGTCCATGAAAGGCAGGGGTAGCCATTTCAAACCCCAGCCCTGTTTACAGAGCAGCTATGCACTCAAGCACCTGTTAATATGACTCTTAACAACTGCTTTTCAAGAGAACTGTGACTAATAGCAGGCACTTGTCAGCTGATACAATGGTGGCCTGTCCCAAGGCTGTCCATCGACAGGTGTGTGCCAAAAGCCCTATTTATGGGTATTGACAGGTGCCTCCTGAATGCATCTTTCTTTGGACATTGTTTTCATGGAATCATTACAAAGAGGATGTTTACATTTCAAAGGTACACTGGTATTTATATTTTTGTGCCACAGTTTTGTACTGATGAAACTTTTTATATAATTATATACAGTTTATTGATATTCAATAAAATCGTTAATTTATAATCGGGTTTTGTGGGTGCTCGGGGTGAGTATGCAGCTCTAAGGGGTGAGTGCTGTGTGGAGCAGGGTGCTGGGCTCGGCTCTCCTCCCACCTGGTGCTCTTGGCCTCTGGCTGCAGGTGACTGGAAAGTGGCATTTGCTGGAGGGAATGTGTGGAGCAGTTGCCTCTGGTGAGAGGAAAAGTCAGGCTGCGTCAGTTCCTGCCAAGGCAAGGGGCTGGGCTGCGGTGGAGCCCCCAGGCTCCGTGTGGGAGAGCACAAACCCTTGCCTTGTCCCTCGCAGCCTGCCCGGGCGGGCGCTGCCGTCCCCACGGAGCTGCTGGAGCACCTGCGGCTCGCCCTGAGCGCTCCCTGGGGAGCAGGGCCGTGCCGCAGTCCCTCTGGGGTGACAGAGCTCAGGCTCTGGGCAGGATCCTGAGGCTCCCCAGGGACGCCTCCAGCTCCAGAGTGGGTGACCCTGGAGCTGTGGGTGGAGAGCAGCAGAGCTGGCACACCCTGCCACCCTGCCGGCACCGCAGAGCTCAGCACGCCCAGGAGGGGCTGTCCCTCGCCCAGCGGCACCGAGGGGCAGCTGCTGCGGGCTGCCCCAGAGTCTGCCTCGAGGATTTCCACAATGAAACTCCCAGTGCCCCAAACCACCTGCCCCGCACCTTCCCAGCCTCCTCCAAATTCGGGGTGCGTCAGAGACTGCTGCCAGCCTCACTGCCTGCCTCCCCCCGGGACGGGAATTTTGGCCTTTTCTCTTCGCATTTCCTCAGTGCCATCTCCCGGACATTGCTTTCAAACAGGGAATAAAAGGACACGCGTCCTCAAACTCTCATGCCCCTCCAGCCCACGGGTGTCCGGCTCCCTGCGCCTCTCCCCGGGGCTGTTGGGAGCAGGAAGATGTGTGTGGCTGTAAAAGTCAGCAGAGCTGCTGCTCGGCCGTTCTTTAATTAAGAGCTCACCCGGTATAAACGGACTTTCCCAGCCGAGTTGGACTCATTACTCGATTATTAAGCAGGGCAGGAAGTTTTGGGTTTGCTCTTGTGTGTGCTTTTCTTCCTTTTCCCAACAGGAAGCGGGGGAGGGGCACTAATTACTTTCAGCTTTCCATCCATAAAATCCTGGAGCAGCAAAAGCAGCTAAATAGTTAAAAAAAAAAAAAAAAGGAAAATAAAAAGAAAAGGGAAAAAAGACCAATTTTGAGAAGGGACCACCTGCAGGAGCTGGAAAGGAGGGTCGAGGAGTGGGTGCGTGGGGAGCAGCAGCCCCGGCCGGGGTTGGCTTTGCGGCTCCCACAGCCCCATCGGGCCCTGCACCGGCTGTGCCCGGCCCCGCCCGCGTGTGCCCGGGCTGTCACCACACGGGGACCCCGGCCCTTTCCCGTGCCATTCAGGCCCTCGCTGCATCCCCGCACTGGCACCCACCGGGGAGCCTTGCCAGCTCCCTCTCAATGGGCTTCAACTAATATTGGTCAGGCCGGCGGTGAGAGCTGTGAGAAACCTCCTCCTCAGCGAGCTTTGCTGCTCCCAGTTTGTTCCTGGCTTTATCCAGCGCTGGCTGGGACGCCAGGCTTTCAGAGAGAAGGTATAAACGGGGTGGAGAGCAGCCTAGGCTCCACTGACAAATCCCACTGGCATTCAAACACAAATGCAGCCTTAAAACACAGCAAAGAAGAAATGCTGCCTGTTCTGAATCACAAAAGCACAGCCCACTGGCACTTGGGTTGCTGCTGCATCTGCTTCTTGCCCTGCCCAGCACCCTGTGCCCTGGGAACACGGCAGCTCAGGTGCTGTCCCGCCCCTTGGGGCAGTGCCCCACACCTCCCCAGGTGCCGCCCAGGTCTAGACCGGCTGCTGTCCTGTCGCAGGGTGATGAATGCGGTCCAGATCTCTCCTTTTCTGACCAGCTGCTCAATTTACTACTGCAAAAGTATTTCTTTTTTTCTGCCTGAAGGATGTTGGGGTGAGCAGAGGGCTGAGGACCACGGCCAGGACTCCCTTGGGTCTGGCTCAAGCCAGCTCCACACATGGGCTACCCCGTCTGGCCTTTCTCTACCCCTGCAGACCTTCGGGGCTCTGTGATGGAGAAATGCACCCGCGAGCTGGGCCTGAGGATGAGCCGCAATTTCTTTTTAATTTCATTTTCTCAGGAAAGCCGCAGAGCAGCATCCCTGGCAGCAGCGCCCTGCCCTCGGTCCCCTGTGCTCACCCGGGCCACCAGCGCTGCTCAGCGGAGCCCGGGGGTCCATGGAGAAAGCTCAGCAATTTCCCCCTCTCGGTTTAATGCCCCAGGACCCAAAGTGGCCGTGAAGCCGGGCGGGCTCAGCCAGGTAGCTCGGGCTGCACTCCGGGGCGGGGGACAGCCTGTGATTAGCGAGGGAACCATTTGGTGACCACCTTGTGTGACCATCTGTAACAGATTACGGTGTCAGCGCTCGTAAAAGCCGGGATTCAATCAAGCGCCCGGCAGGTAGCGGGGCCCCGCTGGCCCGGCCGCTCCGGGGTGCGGGCGGTGCCGGCTCCGGGGCTCCCCGGGCGCTGCCACGGCCGCGGCCCCGAGCGTTTGAACTCCGCACTTTCATTTCCACGGGACTTTTAAACCAGCACGTACGTCCCCTCAGCTCCTGGAGCCCTTTCAAAGGCTCCAGGGAAACCACAAAGTTTCCCTGCCTTTTCTTCCCTGAGAGAACTACCGTTTCCCCCCTTCCTGACCCGATGTAGAATTAAGGGTGTTGGGAAACCCACCCTGCCGTGGGACCCCCCAGGGGCAGACTCATGCGAAGATACCGGGTAAAAAAGGGCTTTAAGGCTTCCATGCCACCGTTTGAACTCATCCCATCCTGCCTCTGCAAGCATCTGGAGCATCCCAGAGGAGATGAGAAGGAAAGCAGGAGGATTACAGCCACCTTTGCAAAGGCTAAGCTTCATCTCCTCAGTCATTTGGGGGCTGAAGTTCCCAAAATTTGCTTTTTCACCCCTTTCTGTCCCCATCTCTCCCAAAGACAGGCATGGGGCACACCTGGTCCTTGTGCTGTGAGGGTGAAGAGGAGCTCTGGGGCCCCCCAGAATGCTTCCTCCCACCTCCAGGGCAGTAGAGAGCAAAAAAACATTTCCACTTTCCTCTCCTGTCATTGCAAACCTATCTGATAGAAATGTTCTCGTGATTCTGTGATCTGCATCTCCCGCAGCCTCTGCAGGAGCACCCCCAGCATCTGAGCGTGCAGCCCCCAGAGAAGGCAGCCAAAGCTCAGCCTTTACAGAGTGCAGCAGCCTAATTCTTCTTTTGGCTCCTACCTTAGCCAGAAAAAGCTGAACAAACAAACAGAAACGGGGCAGAACGCAGGGAAAGGCCCATGGTCGGAGCCAATCTCTGGGAGCTGTTTCTGATTTGGGGCAGGGAATGGTCGGAGCTCCGTGGCAGAAGCTGGGCTGGCTCTTGGGGTGATCAGCAGAGAGCACAGGTTTCCCACTTGTGATAGCTGGGATGCAGGAGGCCTCGGAAGGTGTGTGAGGCTTTCCCTGCCTGGACAGGGGCAGCAGGTGCCGGTGCAGGGCTCAGCCTGTCAGCAGGCAGTGCTGGTGAAAGCCCCTGTCCATTAACAGCTCGCCATAAGGAGAGGGCTCACAAACAAGCTGCAGGTGTAGTTATTGTTTCTCTGCCCCTGGGCTATTGACACGAGCAATAATCACAAATTAATCTTTAATCGGATGATGAACTGATAGCGTGGGGCTGGGGAGGTGTGAGTCTTCCCATGCAAACAGAGCACAGGAAATGCAGGAGAAGAGAGCCAGGCAGCCCTGGGGAAGGGCCCGAGGCCCTGGGACTGAAATAAAGGTGAGTTCTCCCTGTCCGAGTGGCAGCATCACTGTGGCCTTGCACTGCCTGCACTCAGCTTTCCAGGCACCCCCTCTCTCAGCAGGTGCCCCCTGCCTGCCCCAGGGCAGTGGGACAGGGCAGGGGGTGATGCCCACCACCCCACAGGGCTGCCCCACGCCCCAGCAAAGCAAGGGCCACCTGCCATGAAGCTGGTGGGATCAATTCCTTTACCTGAGGGTGGACACTGGCACGAGGGCCAGCAGCACACGCACAGTGTGACCGGTGTCCCCTCCAGAGCGAGGGGTGCCACAGGGAGCCCCCAGCCTGTGCCGCCCGCTCGGCAACAGCCACGCTGTGCTGGAACCTACTGGAGATCTGCCTAGAAAATCACCAGAGACTATTTTAAATCTAGCATAATATACATATGTATGGATCACCTTCTGTTTTACTGGGCTCCCTGAAAGCAATGCGAGGCCTGTTCTACTTTCCCCAATAAAAAGGCTCGCATTTCACATGGAGGAGATTGGCGGCTCCCGAGCTAATTAGTCCGGGTTTCCCTCCACCTCCGCATTTTCCACGCAGGGTTATGCTGGCGACACTTTGTCTGTGGCTGCTCCGGGAGGACGGTGCTGCACATTGAGCCTCCTTTGCCGCGATGTGCTGGAGGCAGAGCGGGGCAGGGCGAGGAAGTGGCGGCGTGTTGTGGCACGGAGTCACGGCGGTTATAAAGAGCTTCAAGGGCCTGCATTATGTCATTACTCAATTAGCCTGTTGGTAATAGCACTTCATTAGAGAGACAGTTCCTATTCACTGGCCTTAATCCACTTTCTAAAGCCAGGGCTAGAGCCATTGATCGCTTTTCCCGCTTTCCTGATGAGGCAGAAAGTGGTTTTGGAGAGTGGCCCTGCAGCGGGCAGAGGGGGGAGTGATCCTGCTGCCGTGGCCAGGGCAGCCTCCTGCCACTCTAGGACAGGGGTGGCAGTTCAGGGGCTGGGGCAGCCTCCTGCCACTCTAGGACAGGGGTGGCAGTTCAGGGGCTGGGGCAGCCTCCTGCCACTCTAGGACAGGGGTGGCAGCAGGGGCTGGGGCAGCCTCCTGCCACTCTAGGACAGGGGTGGCAGTTCAGGGGTGGCAGGGTGGGCACAGCACCTGCCCTTCTCAGAAATCAGGCTGTTAATCAGGGAACAAGTGAGTTTTGGTGTCAAGCCATCAGTGACCACAGGAGCTCTCCCCACCCAGCCGGATGCAAACCCGTGCCAGGGATGCTCGTGTGGGACTGGCTGTGGGGACGGGCACTGCCTGCCCAGCCTGAGCCTCTCTTCCACGGAGAGGCCAGAGGGAAACCTGCTCATTTTATTTCTCTTTTATTTCCTCCCACACACACTCTGTGACACACAGTGCTTGGTGGAAACCAAAGCACAGTAGGAAGTGGTGCGAGAGCCACACGCAGGAAGCTGAAGTGTGTCAGGAAAGGATGTCAGGGACTGAGGGACAGGCAGCTGGGGCAGGAGCTGCCCTGCCCTCACGGCTGAGGGGGCAGGAAGCACTCAGAGCCCTTCCTCTTGCTGTAAAGGCATCTGCTGCCATTCAAGGTGATGTCAGAGCAAACACAGAGGTTCAGGGAGCTCCCAGCCCATCCCAGGGCAGCATCACAGTGCTGGGAAATGTTCCCTGTGTCCTGCCCATCCAGCTGGCTTCAAAGCCTCTGGGGTCCTGCGGGAGCCTGGTCCCCCAAGTCCCCCCATCACGATGGCCAGAGTGTCCTCAGCTGTGGCCTCTTGGCTTGGGGCCTCAACCTGGCACAGCCTACAGGCTCCTCATCCACACACATCCACCTTCCCCAGGGCATCTGTCAGCTGGGTGCCCCCTTCCTGCCCTGCTGCCATGGCAGGAGCTGGGCTTCCCTATCCCATGAAAAAATAACCTTTGCTCAGACTTCTGAAAGATTCAGCTTAAGACAGAATTTACTTTATGCCAAAAGAAGTACTGGGGTAGGAAAGTTTACTGCCCTGGTTAGAGCAGCTGCTGTCTGTGATCAATATCATCTAAATTTCCCCCCCATAAACCTCACTTTGCAGCAATAGCCTTCCATCATCACTTCCACAGAGCTGGAGGGCAGCAATGTGGGGCCCACACTTGCTGGAAAAATTCATAGTTATTGGTAGTTGTGACTCAGATGAGGACCTGAAGGAGAGGTTCTGAATGCAGACTCTGTGGTAGATGGTAAATGGTTTCCTTCAAATGTTCTTCAGAGCATCCCAGGAGCCAAAACAGCAACTGGCACGTGCCTGTGGGACAGTCCCTGCTGGCTGCTGGGGAGAAGGGGAGGGCTGGGATGTCACACACCATCACCCAGCAGAAACTTCAGAGCTTCCACAATTTAGGCAAACACCTTGTTTTCATTCAAACCCTTTTGCCATTTCATACCGCTGGCTACTTCTCTCTGAAAGGAAATAGCTGTCCCATAAATAAAGGGAGGTGGGAGGGAGCGTGGGGAGGCTGTGAGTGCAGATGCAGGGAGCTTTTCCCGGCACGCTCCAGCTCAGGGCCAGAGAACACCAAGGGAAGAGCAGGGATGGCCCTGGTACAACGTGTGCCAAGGAACTGCTCGCTCATGGCCACACCTGGGACACCCCCAGCCTTCCCTTCCTCACCCTGGGCATCCTCCCCAGCAGCCCCTCCCAACCAGCCCAGCTGGGGAGAGTGCTGAGGGCAGTCCCTGCCACAGGCCCTGGGCTGGGGCTCCTGGGCACCAGAGCTGCTCCCACTGCAGCAGGGAGAGACCTGCAAAAGCACCACGTGGCACGGAGTGAGGGCAGGCCAGCAGAGCAGAGAACAGCTCTGCAGGTGCAGGTGTCACATCCCAACTCCGACAGCCACTCTGCATCCTTGGCCGTGGCACATCACCTCCACATGCTCTCTCCATGCACGGTGGGAGCAGCTGCAGCCCTGAGGAGCTCTCTGAGCCCGCTGCTGGGGAGCTGGTGCACACAGCAGACAAGCCAGGAGATGAGAAGGGGCACCAGGACCAGAACCAGGACCCTCCCAGGGATCCTGTCCAGCAGCCCCATGGCGAGGCCTGGCACCCACTGGCCCTGTGCTCCTGTGGGTCAGGGCTTGGCTGGCTCTTGGGGGAGGATGGAGACGAGAGCTGGTGCCCAGCCAGAGAAGTGCTGCTGGTGGGTGCTTCAAGCAGCCATGGTGCCAGGCTGCAGGGAGGATTCAAGTGCACCATGATGGACCCTTCACAAGGGCCTGGCTGCTGTTGGGCTGTGTGGGCTCTTGACAACATGATCTTGTTCTGAGGCAGAGATCTGAGCTTTCCCAGCTGCTCCATGTTTGGTTTTTCTTTCCTGTGCCCCATTTTCCCCCATCAGATGGGTTGGATGCTGCAAGGCCTGCCAGCCAGGCTCCTGGGGCTGGGATGTGCTGCCCAGCAGGATCTGACCCCAGCCCACAGCACGGAGGTTTGCCACCGCCTTTGGAGAGGGCAGGGGTGAGAGGCAGAGAGCACGGTGACCTTGGATCCGTGTGCAGCCCTGCCTGCTCCAGCCTGGGCGATGCAGGTGCCCCCTCAGGCCTTGCTGGGTGCTCAGTGCCACCAGGGCAGCCAGCGCTGGTGCTCCCCAGGAGGGACACTTGGCAGCTGAAGGGCTCCTCCTGCAGCCACCGTCACCCAGTGCCTGCTTTACATCAAGGAGCCCCGGCAGAGATCAAAGCGCTCTGAGGTTTTCCTTGAGCAGCTGAAGCGCTCTCAGAGGGTGATGTGCTGCTGTCAGCAGCCCCTGGCCACCGGGATGGGCTTGTCCCCGCCCTGTCACAGCCACCTCCTCATCACTCGCCCCGCAGGCAGGCGCTCGGCGGGTCTGTGGGCCCTCGGCATCCCCGGCACCGAGCTCCCCGGTGGGTTTGGAGCAGAGCCGGGGTTTGGAGCAGAGCCGGGGTTCGCAGTACTCCCTGCCCCTTGCCAAGGACAGACGCGACAGTCTCTTGCTCGGCGTCACCCGCCCTTGCCTGCGGATGGGGGTGATGGCAGCTCTGGCACCGGGGTGGGGACTGTCACAGTGTGGGAGCTGGGGGGTGACAGTGCGTGGCCTCTTCTGGGGAGCATGAAGATCTTGGATGTCTGTTATCACTGACGACAGGGAAAATATTGTGATTAAACAGAAGGAGAATAATAATGGCTAATGCTTCCAAAAGTAATTTGGGGAGCCTCAATTTAGAAAGCCAAAATTGAGCTCCCTTGAAGAGACAGTTTTCCAGAGGCTTCTCCAAGACGTCTGGAGGAGTCATCCGTTGTCTGGCACCAGCAGAATTTGCCATTTCTAGGAGCAGTGGCCGGGAAGTGACAGTTCAGATTCCTGCCCGGCGCTGGGGCTGCCCGTCCCCGCACACGAGGGGAGTCTCACAAACGCTGCAGCTTTGGGACAGTCAGGCTGTGCCAGCGACACCGGGTTAGTGTCAGCCCGGGCTTGGGATGTTACCATGAGCAAGCTATCCAAAAATAGTCCCTGGCACCCCTCCACGCTGCTGTGCCGGGCCAAGTGTCTCTGAGAGTCGCTTCCAGCTTCCCCGCAGCCCCAGTGGGAGGAGGAGCCTCTCTGCCTCCGCACTGCCTTGGCCTCCCTTTGCCCCACTCCCCCTGCCCAGGGCAGGGCCCCCCTTCCCCCGCTGCTGCCCAGCTCTCCTGATTCCCGGCTGAATGAGCCTGTGTACATAAAATTAGCACCCTTGCAGGAGGCTGCCAGGGAAACCTGCCCTGGGCGGCTGCAATGGGAAGCAGATGCTCTGTGATTAAGCCCACATGGGCAGGGCAGTGCTGTCCCTCGAGCAGGGCCGTGGTGCTCGGACCAGGGACTGGGGGCTTGTGTCCAAGCAAAGGCTGCTTTGGGGAGGGATGGCTCGGGCTGGGACTCCATGGAGGGATCAGGTGGTCAGGGCTGGGAGGGGTGGCAGGATTGGGCCAGGGGAGCTGCTGCTCAGGGTGGGAATGGGCTCATACATCAGGGCAGCTCCCTGGGGGCAGCGCCCCACATCTGCAGGAGCCAAGCTGGACTGTTCAGCTCCATCAGGCTGAGAGACCTGGGTGAGATGAGGGCTGGGAGCTGCAACCCAATGGCTCATGCTGCCAGGGATGAAACCCTGGAGGCCAGGAAGGCAAGAAGAGCCATCCCCAGAGCAGCTCCAGCACAGCATCCCCAGCTGATGCCGTTCGCAGCCCACTCGTAGGAATGAGTGTCTGGCCCCAGGCAGCAGCTCGACTGCCCAGCCCTGCCCCTGCCCGCAGCCCCAGTCCCGCAGACATTGCCTCTCCTCCCTGCAGTTTCAAAGTCCAGGGGCCGGTGACCCTGTCCGGGCCTCTCCGGGAGGTGCAGAGCCCAGAGGTGGGTTCGGTGTGCAGGGAAAGCCCAGCACGGAGAGCTCTGTAACCTGAGCACCATTGCCCAGATAAGATCTAGGCAAAGGGGGGCAGTTTGCAAGGTCAGGTCGCAGGGGGCTCGCTGACCCCTCTGAACACCAGCTCCGGACCCCGGCACCAGCGGGCGAGGGGATGGCACTCATTGGTGCTGCCGACTTTGTTTCTTCTTCTTCTTCTTTTCTTCCCTTTCATGGTTTTGTCCCTGAAGGGGGGAAGTCACCACTTATCTCCTGCCCTTTCCAGCCTCCCCAGTGTGGTTTCTCCAGCCTTGCAAGAAGGGATGGCCATTTCTGTTTCTTCTCAAGGCATTTTTCCACCCACCCTCTCTGGCCCTGGTGGGAATTGTCAGCTTTGAGATAACGAGAAGGATGAATTGTCGTACAGGATGTTGCACGAAGCCCGAGTGCTATTTGCAGGCAACTTTAATAAGTAATAATAAGGAGAGAGAACTCCAAAGGAAGTAACCTGGTACAGCAGACAAGGCAGATTTATCAAGGCAGGGAGGAAATACTCCCCAGAAATGAATCTGGCACAAGTTCCTGCACACCAGTCCCACGATCCTGTCTGCCACCACAGGCAACTCTTATCTGAAACAGTCCAGTGTTTAAAATAGACTGGAAAATAAATAGTCTTCCAGCACTACTGATCCTCCAGAGCCTGCAGTTCATCCCAGCAGCATTTACAGTTTTCTCTGGAGTGTTTCCGACATGTACTTCAAGACCTTCCAACTCTTTTCTCCTCCCCTGCTTGTGACATTAATGAACCTTTAGGGATTCCTAAAGCACGTTTTATGTGGATGTATTTTTGAGCAGGAGAAGGAGAGCAGTTCCCAGCCCAGGGTGGATGCAGAGTGGCTTTGTGAGGCACACTCCAAACAGGAATCCATCAAGCACCAGGGCTGAGTGTGGCTGCGGCAGCTCTGCTCACGTGAAGTTGTTTAATGTTCATTGTTCACAGCTGTGTCACTCTAATAGACTATTTTATTGTTTTTCCAGTTGTACTTAAACCCGTCATTCATTATCCTGCCTGGCCAGCGAGTGCCTCACCTTTAATTGATGACACCAGACAAAATGCCTGCTCAAAGTTTCCAGTGTCTCCACCACAACTGGGACTGGCTTCCTGCCACCCCTGACCTTGCCAGAGCAGCTCAGCCCCTGCGGGTGACCTGGAGGACAAGAGGGACACGGCCACCAGGATCTCTGGTCCCCCGTGGTGCAGCTCATGGGGAGCAGGGGCTGCTGCACTGGACCTGGCACAGGGCACAGGGCGTCCCTGGGCTGGGACATGAGCTCAGGCAGAGACACCCCAAGGGGCCAGGGTGCCACAAGCCACCCATTGGGTCGTGGGGAGGACCAGGCTGGGTGGCAGCAAAGCCCCTGGGGCCACCCCTGCCCCTGGAGAGTGGGTGCCCGGTGCCCAGGGCCACTGTCCTGCCTTGGCTGAAGCAGCCGTGGCCGGGGCTGGCAGAGGCAGAGGGGAGGCCCCAGCAGCCCCAGCTCTGGCAGCAGCGCTGCCTCACACAGGCACGCTGCCTCACCCCTCCCTGGCTCTATCAACCCCCACATGAACCCTTTTGGCCAGCAGAGCCATCTCCCCGTGCTGTCCCTGCGTGCCAGGCTGGCCTGTCCCACGTCCTGCCCCGAGCCACCCCAATGCCCACCTGCCCACAGGTGACAATCTCATGTGACAACGACCTGCAGTGACCAACTGTATTTGCTGGAAAACATCCTCTGTGGCAGGCAGGGAAGGTTTCCTGCTCTGTGTAAGGCCTGACAGACTCTCTACAGTAGTTAAAAGGGACAGCATTAAAGTAAAAGGACTTAAACAACCCCAAAGTGAAGGGCCTGTAATTTATTTACTCCCCTCAATGAATGCTGGTTGCAAATCACTGTATAAAAATAACTCCTTTCTCCAACTTTTGATCTGTGATATTCCTGTATTTCCCTGGGGAAAATGTAAATCTATGAACTTATTACTAATGTTTCCTGTCCCTGACAGTGGAGCCAGTTGATATTTTACTTGAGAAGCTGGAGAAAAAAAAAAGTAGCATAAACTTAATGACTGCAGACTGTTTCCAATCTTAGTTTCACTTTTCAGATGTAGAGTTTCCATCTTACAACAGGGAGAGGGAGATTTTAAAATAAAACATGATTTAACTTTAGCCAAACTTCCTCCTAGTGTTTATGCTTTTGGCTCGGGGTTTGATCCAGTTAAAGCTGGTTCCCTTTGAAGCAGCCCCTGCTCATCACTGCGCACCGTCACGAGCGCTGGGAAGTGTCTGTTCCGCTTCTGGATCCCGATTCCCCGGCCTCTGGCTGCCTCGTGCCCTCCTGCCTTGCCCTGCCTGGGGGAGCAGCACCCATGCGAGCAGGGAGGGTGGTGGTGTGGTGGCACCTGCACTGGCTGAGCATCCCCTGGGCCCTGCCGTGGCACCCGGCTTGGCTGCTGCCAAAAATGCGGCTCCGTGGCACTGCTGCCCCAGCCACAGTCCTTTTGTAGCCCCACAGCCACACACAGTAGTGGCTAGTGGGGAAGGGCAGGGCAGGAACTCAGGGGTCCAAAAAATATTTGGAATGTTTCCCAAACTGTCTCATTTTGGTGTGTTCCTCCCCAAAACAAAACATGTTTGTGGTTCACAACAGGCTTGGCTTGGAAATGCAAAGTTCTTTAGTGGCAGCTCTGCTGCCCAGGTACAGAAAAATCCCCAAGCTCGTTCAGATTTTTTCCTATTTCTGGACAAAGGAAAAATGCCCCAGAAATCTCAGAGCAGGGGGAGATGGCATCCTGGCAGCACTGGCGCTGGGAAGCTGCAGGCAGGCAGCCCAAGCCTGGCTCCTGCAGAAACGGCTCCTTCAGCTTCTCCTGCTTGACCCCATCCCGCAGAGCCCGGGATGGCTCCAGGGGGACCCTCAGCTGCTCTCCTGCACACTCTGCCCTCCCGGCAGTGCCCTGTCCTTTGGGACTGCCTGTCCCTGCCCTGCTGGGGTGCAGGCGCGGAGGGGCAGGGGCAGCCTGAGCCCGGCACTGTCCGGAGCTGACGCCAGCCGGGAACTCACCTCCCGCAGGAGCAATTCAGGCACGGCTTCAACATCAGCCAAAACACAGGGAATAAAAGGAACTTTAATGGGGTCTAAGTTGAGCTATGCACCCTGGAGGATTCCCGGCTGCCTCTGTTCGTGTCAGATAAATAGCCCTGTGACTGCAGTAATGTTTAACATCCCCTCTCATTATCTCTCTGGCATCCCGGGCTCCTGCAGGGATTGCAGCCAGGCCCCAGCCACGGCTTTCCCCCAGTCCCCATCCTGCTGGCTGGGCTGCAGCAGCACTGAGACAGCCATCCCACCACTTCTGGGGGCATGGTAGGAGGCAGTTGGAAACACCACATTTTATTTTAATTCCCCCTCATTGAAAGAACAGCTCAGCACAAACTCAAACTCACTTCCCAGCCATGGCCAACCCACAGTGACTGGGCCACAGCAGGTCCTGGCAGCACCCACGGGGTCCAGCAGCACCCACAGCCCCGCACAGCCCCTGCCCCACACCAGCCAAGCTTTCCTCCACTGATCCTTACATACCTAAACAGGCCAAAGAAGAGGAGGAAAAGCCCAGGGGAGGAAATGGCCCATCCCCAGCAGCCCCCAGTGCACATTTCCTCTGCCAAGTGGCCAGGAAGGGCTCCAGTGGATAGTGGGGCCATCTCCATGCCAAGTGCTGGAGCTCTGGCTCCTATTCCTATTTTGCAGCAGGGAGCCCACTTTGACACTCGGTGGTGCATGAAACACATCAGCTACCCAGGGCTTGGAGCACCCTTTTTACCAAATCCACCCGGATCTGCAGCAGGAATAGCCAGAGAGGCCCCTCTTCCAAGCTGCCAGGTTGTGATACAACCACATGTGGGCTCATCCCCCAGCCGTGGAATTCCCTCTGAGGCCATAAAATGATCTGGGAGCCTGAGTGCATCAGTTTGAGAGGAGGGTGTGATTTCCCTGGAAGGTGTGGGTCAGCAGCCTGGGAAGTGTGGAGGTGTCCAGCACATCGGGCCCTCTCAGGGGAAGGCCTGGCTGCTGAGGAACAAAAGCAAAAATTCCCCTCCTGGCTCCCAGCCTGACCCTGGGAGCCACCACGGCAGGAGCAGAGGAGTGGGGCTTGGGTGGGAGGCCTGGGCTAATACAAACTGGGGCTGTTGCTGGTGCACTGGCCACCTGGAGAACTCAGGGTTTCACAGGCACCTCCTCTTCAACCCCCGACAGGGCACAAGTCATCGGAGAGGTTTTCATTTTTCCCCAAAGTAAGATGCTGCCCGTGCAGGTGGAGCTGGGAGCGTGGGTGAGAGGGACCCCAGTGCACCCCAGGATCCGGCCAGGGTGCAGCCCCTACCCCACACCCCCTGCTGCCAGGCAGGCCATGCAGCCCGATGCTGACGTGAGCTGGAGAGCTGGAAAGTTTCCTACATACCAGCGTTAGCAGGAATGTTATTTACTGAGTGAGGGAGAGGTCTGACAGCGGAGAGCGGCTCTCGGCCGGCTCTTCCCCATGTATGGCTGTGGCCCGGTGTTACTCAGCAGGATGCGGCACAGACGGAGGCACCGGCGCCTGGGATGGCTCCCCTCGGGAAGCTGGAGCGGGACGGGGCCCCTCCCCTGCCCCGGGCTGCCGGCCGGACTCTCGGGGCAGAACAGCTCCGTTCACCTGCCCCGAGCGAGAGCTTGCTGCGATTGCGGCCCGGGATCCCCTCGGCTCAGCAGGGCTTTGAGGGGACACAGGTGGGACGTGACCACCAGCACGTGGCCCTGGGGATGCACCGGGGCGAGGGGAGGCTGCCTTCCCTGGGAGCAGGATGAGAGGAGCATCACACCGAAAAGAAGCTCAAACCCACCCTTTCCCTTAACGAGCCTCGTTCACCTCAAAGCAAATATTTTTACAAAAGTGGGATTTCACTTCCCATTTGTATTTCTGACGTTTGTTGAAAACTGACAGCCTGTTCAAAGGGAAACGCTGTTTCCAGAACCTGTGTACTTTTCCCAGCCCCAGTGAGGCTCCGGGGAAGCCCGTCCGTGTCCCTCCTGCGCCTGGGGCTGCCCGCGGGTGGGGGATGCCCACCGCCCCCGGCCTCCCTCCTCCGGCTCGGGACAATCATTGGTCATAGAGGGGCGGATTCCCCTGAGTCACGGGCACATCCGAAGGCCCTGCTCTTCCCCCCGGGGGCTTCAAGGCTTCGCAAACAGGAATAGCTGCAGCCCCAGAGTTAAGTCAACAGAGCCTCCTCTGCCGGGGGGGACGGGCATGGGCGGGGCAGGTCCCTAAAAGCCGCCCTAAAATCACGCCGCTTGTCCTGGTCGGTGTCCACCGTGCACGGACAAGCAATAAAACACAAGCACTTTTCTTCTCCCGCGTCCAAATTCTGTCGTTTCCCCCCTCTCTTGGATTCTCTCACTGCTTCCCCTGCACCATCCCCGGGCTGCTGATATTCCTGGAGCAGCCCCAGCCGGCCCCAGCGGCAGGCGGGAAGGGCGAAGCGATGGAATTATTGCGGAGCAGGAGGCTCCGGGAGGGTGGCTGAGCAGATGAGAGCGTTTCCCAGCGGTGACGGGCCGGGGAAGTTCAGCGTGACTCATGTGCTTCCCCAGGCTCTGAATCGCAGCATTGTGCTGAGAAATCACAAACACGCTGGCACCGGCCGGGCACAGCACCATCCCTTCTGGGTGCCCGCAGCGCCGCAGCCCCGAGGGCAGCGATCTGGGGAGGAAAAGCAGATCTTCCCCTCCTAGGGCCAGGCTGGGCGCTGCCACCGAGCGCTTTGGCAGCCCGGAGATCTCAGAGCTCTCAACCAGCTACTTCAGAATGCCTCTCTTTTCCTTGGCACCCTGGGAAGCAAACCCACGGCGCAGGCAGCCGTGCATACGTGTGCTCCCTCAGCAAACAAGCCGGGGAAAAAAAAGAAGCCAAGAGGAGACTTCTTGCGGCGCCCCTCTGCCAGCACCACACCTCCCCGCGTGCCGAGTACACAGTTTATTTTCCTTCCCATTAAAGTCTCCCCATCAGCCTGGCTCTGGGAAACTCAATTTATGCGCAGAGCCCTGGGTATATTATTGCTAGCGGGAACAGAGCAGGGCAGTCAGCGCGGAGGCGGCTCCGGCAGCCGAACAAGCCGCTCTTTGGTTTCGCGGCGGCAGCGCCGAGCGGGGACGGGAAGTCCCCGTGCAGACAGAAAGTCTGGGGCTCCGCCGCCACGGCCGCGGCCACCGCGGGGCCGGCACGGCCCGATGGGGGCTCGGGGGCTGCAGCCCCGCCGGGCAGACCGAGGGAAGGGGGCTGGTCCGGGGCTGGAGCCTCTGGTCAGTGCACGGTGCCAGACGGAGCAGAGGCACCTCCTGTGCATCCTGGGGTAACGCTGGAGTTCTCCATGGCACGGAGCACGGAGTCACCCTCTGCCAGCTGGGCACAGCACGGCACAGCTGGAAAACTGGGAGACTCAAAGGGTGGAGGGGATGAAGGAAAGGCTCTGAGCACCCCCAAACCGTGGCCTGTCCCAGTGAATGCCCTGGGAACCAGGAGGACAGGGCTGAACACAGGGCAGATCCACACAGGGCAGATCCATGCACAGGGCATTCCCAGCATTGTGCCAGGTGTTTTCCAGCTGTTTCTGTGTGCCTGAGCTGGCTGCACCAGTACCTGCTGTACTTTCCCCCAGGAGGGCTGGTGCAGTGCAGGGAAAAACCACGTCCATGCTTTTGCCACGGGATCCCACCTGGCCTCCAGCACCTCCTTCTACCCACTCCTCTCCTACACCCGCTCTGTGTGACCTCAGACGAGCTAAATCCCAAATGCCTGGCGCGAGCAGGAGGTGACCTGCCATCCCCACAGCTGGTTTTTCCTTGCTCTGCAAGGTTACAATAGCTCCTTGTTCCTCTGTGAGCCCCACTCCTCTCCTGTATCACATCCTACACGGCCGCTTTGCAGTGACCTCATCTCTCTTATTTTCCATGGCTCCTGCTGAAAGCAAGGCCACACTCGGTGTCCCAGCCTCTGCCCCACGCCGTCTCCTGAGGCTGCCGGACGGGAGGGGGTCTCCAGGGCCGTCCTGCCCCTTTGCCCCAGCACCCACAGGAACCCACACAACCAAAGTGCAGCCTGGGGAGGTTTGCAGTTGTGGCTAAAGGGCCATCTGTGAAACCCATTTGTGGCTTTTTCCTGGATTTTTAACCCCTCTATCCCCACCCAGCCTCAGTCTGTCCTGGGATGCTGAGCAGCCCCTCCCAGCTCTAGCCTTTTCCCTGGGGCACACGGTGACTCTGTAGGGTGCTGCCCCACGAGGGACCTGACCCCAGATGTGTTTGGTATCAGACACCTCTTCTGTTTCACAGATCATAAACGCCTTGGAAATCCGTGCATCAAGGCTGCTTGGTGGCCCCGCACATGGGGATTTTCTTGCCCAGGTGGTTTAGGACAGTTTGGGATCTCAGTGTAATTTTGGCTTCTTTACATGGCCCATTTCCAGGGCACAAAATTTTTTTTTCTTGGGAACCTTTCTTGTGCCCTCTCCTCCCCCTGAGTCTTTCATGTGGTGTTCACAGGAGCCTGGTTTGCTTGAAGCAGGGGAAATCACCAAAGGCTTTCATCCCCTGGGGCCTGGCACCCTCACACGCAGCCGGGCTGCGGTTAGCCAGAAGAAAACATTTGTGGTAGCCAAGGGCTGGTGACAAACCAAGAGAAGCGTCCACTTCTGGCCATGCTCATCCAGCCCGGGCTGCTGCCCAGGGGATGGCACTGCCCAGCCGTGCTGGGCACCAGGAGAACTGCAGGGCTGGATGTTACACCAAGTCCAGTCTACACATGGGCTGAGGGACAGGGACAGGGACAGGGAGGGACAGGGACAGGGCTGAGCCTCCCCTGGGTGCCACCCACTCAATTTCTGCATGCCTCCATCCCTGTGCAGGGGTGTTCCAGGGCAGCAGGACCTTGTTGGGGACATGCTGTATGAACCCCCTGCCCAAACTCTGTGCTGTTGAGCCACAGACTCAGTGATGTCGCAGGACTGTCCCTATGTCAACCAGGGCAGGCAAACATGGGGTCTCTCCTGTATCCTCCTGGTTAATTATTCTGAGACTTTCATATTTAAAACCACAAGGCCTTGGGAGCCACACGGGCACTGGGGGCTCCACCTGGGACCCACCTTTTGTTCCTGGGCTGGTGCTTGTCTGGCGCCCACTGGTGCAGCCAGAGGCTGGGGGAGATGTTTTGCTGAGGGCGTCAGCCTTGGAGCAGGGTGGCACATGCCTGCAATGAGCTCACGTCTGCCGGCAGCGACACAGCCTCAAGTGCCTTAAGTAGGTGTTGAAAATGAGGAGTTTCTTTCAAGAAGCTCTCGGGGTGGGAGGCGCGGTGTGGCTGCAGTGATTGATGGAGTGCCGCGACTGCCGCCCGGGCACTGAGCTGCTGGCCAGGGTGTGCCCCGGGGGCTGAGCACGGGGGGTGGAGGCTCTGGGGGGCACAGGACTCTGCCCACGGGCACAGCTGGCCATGTGGCCACGGAAATGCTCCTTGAGCCCTCATGACCCAAACACGGGGCTGGGGAGGAGAAGGCAGAGGTGTCTCCACATCAAACAGGTTGTTGAGGACACCTGGCTGACTTGGCACTGCACACCTGGTGGGAGGTGGGGGGCCACGCTCCTCAGTCCTGCTCCATGCGCTCCAGAGCCCAGGAGCTGCCCTGAAACCTGGGTGCAGGTACTCCTCCATTGCCTGTGGTGGCGTGTCCTCAGGAGGGTCCGTAACGAGGGCTGTTCCCTCTGCTGCTGTAGCTGTTTGGGGCTCACAGGTGATGGTCAGAAACTGCCCCTGCATTGCTCACTGCCAGCTGCCCGCTGTGGTGGCTGTGTTTGACAAGTGGGGCTGGGCTGGTGCCTTGGGTCCCCCCAAATGCATGGAGGAAACCAGACCCTTGCTGTGTGAGCCTCAGCCTCAGCAAGGGTCTGCCTGGAAGGGTGATGGGGTTTCCCTCTGAGGGCAGGGTTTGGGTTGGACAGGGATGTGGTTAATGTGCTCCCAGGGAGGTGGCAGCGACCCCTGCTCAGCCCAGACTCTCACCTGGGGCTTGGCTCACAGCCAGGAGAGGTGGAAAGCAAAGGTGAGAAATGCACAGCGCAGAGCCCCGTGGGACGGCAGGATCAGACCTTCCCGGGGTGTTTCACACAGCAATTCCCACCTCCAGCTGGCAGCTCCGGGTGTCACCCTGGGGGATGTGGTTTGCAGGGTGGAGGGGTGCCCTGCCCTTGCAGCCTGCTGGGGAGGCTGTGATGCGCTGGGGGAGGATGCCAAGGGAGAGTCATTCCCCACACCGGGCCAAGCCTCGGGATTTCTGGGCTCTTCTCCACGCGTTTCCGTGCGCTGGAGCTGCTGGCTTGCGGCGTGGCAGCGCAGGCTGTTCCCCAGCCCCGGCGCCTGGCTGCAGCCCCAGCGCTCCGCGGCCAGGAGCGATCCCCGGCTGTCCCCGTGCGCCGCCGGCCAGCCCCGAGCTCTGCTGATAACAGCGCTTGTGCCAGACCCTGCCCGAGGCTGGGTAAGCCGGGCCTTGGAGCAGGTGCTCCGGCACAGCCCGCGGGCTCCCCGCTCCCCCGGGGCTGCTCGGGGCTTTGGGCCCCTTGCCCGGGGCACAGGTGGCCCTGAGGGTCCCCGGAGTGTCCCCTGTCCCTGGCAGTGCTGGCGGGGCTGTGCTGTGCTTGACCCCAGGAATCCCTCAGCTCAGGGTGAGGATTTTCCCCCATTGCACCCCTGTGTCAGCTTTAAAGGACAGTTTTGGGTGTTCCCCTCTCCTCCTGTGCAGCAGGAGCTGTGAGTGAGCACTACCAGAGCTAGCAGGAATGGTTTAAAGAAATGGTGTTTCTTTAGAAAGAAACCTGCCATCAATACGGTGGGGAAAAGTGGATTTTGATTCATTTCTCTACTTGAAATTATGCCCCCACCATTGGAATTCTGTAAAAAAATCTCATTTTTTCCAAGTCCCAATGATCTCCTTTTTTCCCATGAAATATGAGCTAATTAAATGCACTTTAAAGCATTCTGTATGTTCAAAGTGTAAACAAAATATTTCAGAAGTGTCTGAGGGTGGAAGAACTGACCAAGGCTGATCTAATCCAAGACTTGCGAATGAGCCTTGAAATTTCATTTCCCCCCACCTTTTGAAGGGGGAATTTTCAAAACCTCTACTGATCTTCTGTGTAGCCAACTGACCTGGGTGTTACAGGGGGTATTTGGTGTCACTTGTACTGCTCTGAAGCTACCAGGCTGAGCAGAGTGGGTGCAGCCAGAGACCTGTGGGATGTGGAGAGGGGGTGACAGGGACTGATGTGTCAGGGTCAGGGCCAAAATGTGCACCTGGGGCCACCTCTGCAGCACCAGGGTGGGGGTAGCAGCTGCCTGGGGTCGGTGGAGGAGGCAAGGGTGGGAGGCAGGGGGTTACTGGGGTCTCTTGGGACATGGGGGTGCTCAGGCAGTGTGGGTGCAGCCCCTGGTCCCTGCTGGTGTGGGTGAGGGATCAGAGCAGCGTGGGGATCCCAGGGAGCTGCTGGGACCCGTGCTGGGCACGTTGGCTCATCGTGTTACCAGCAGAGATGCCCCGCTGGCAGATGCTTTGAGGGCCAGCCTGGATAAAAGATGATTGTAAGTGCAGCCCAGACTTGACATTGTTTATTAACAGACATGTTATTGCAACATCTTGGGCCCTTTCCAGGAGGTTGCAGTGCAGCAGAAAGCTCAGTGGCACAGGCTCTGGAGCAGGCAGTGGTACCTGCCCTCCCCTGGTGCTGCAGAGGCAGAGGCAGAGGCAGGGCTGTCCCTGCTGTCCCTGCTGTGCCACAGCACAACAGCAGCACTGGCACTTTCCTGTCTGAAACCCCAGGCTTGTGGTGAGCTGAAGCAAAGCTCCCCACGCCTTGAGCTTGTCCCCCCAGACCCCTGCACACGGTGGGTGCTCCAGTGCTGACCCCAGGCAGGCTGTGCTGCCTTCATGGGCTCCAGTCCCACCAGCAGGTGGGTGACACCTGCTTCAATATACACTTCAGCAGGTGAGAATAGAGCAGATCTGGGCTTCCCGGGCCTTTCCTGACCCCCTTCCCACAAGCATCAGGTCACAACAGAGGCACGGGAACCCAGAGCTGCTCCAGCCAGTGCAGAGGGACAGGTCAAAAGGGCCTAATTCCTGTGGGGAAGGGATGGATCCAACCTGTGAGGACCCTCCCACCTTTGCTGGTGGAGATAAGCATCCCAATAAACACGGGCTGATGCAATTATCACATGCAGGGAGACACCAGCCTGTCTCCCTGCTGCCTGGGGAGGGGGAGGGCAGTGCCCGGGGGGGCAGTGGGGTGTGGGGGGCCGGGGGCCTTGGAGACCTCCAGATCACCCTCCCTGCCGCCCTGTTAATATCCAAAGTGGCTGTGATAAGAAGCAGTTGCTGGGGCCGCAGGTGGGAAGGTGTCAAGTCGTACACACAGAGCTATAAACAGTGCGTGCCCATAAACCAGATCAAAGCAGAAAGAGTTTATTTTCAGAAGGTCTGCTTCCTCCGCAGAGCCTGGAGACAAAGAGCTTTTGGGGGAAGGGGGGAAGGAGAGGGAGGAAAAGAGGGGGAGAGTGAGAGGAGGGGAAAGGATCGAGTTGGCCGTGCTGATTTCTGCTGGGTGGATCTCACACTCTCGGCAGTGTGAGCAGCTGCCCTGAGGGGTCTGGCTGGATCCAGCAGGTTCAGTGCGTGTGAGGAGCTGGTGCCGAGGGCGCGGTGGTGGCTCAGCCTCCCGCAGTGTCCCTGGAGCAGCTGTGCCCCAGCGGGTCCCCCCCAGGGCTGGGCTCCTGTGGGCAGCCAGGACAGGGCTGCTCCCGGCCTGCCCGGAGCACCTGAGCCGCAAGTCACAAGCCCTTAAGCAAACTATTGTGAAACCTTGTTGGTTTGCAGAGCCTGTCCCCACCCTCCAGCCCCCAAAGCGCAGGGCTCAGCTACTGGAGCGCTGTGGGGGGAAGCGGGTGCCCACCTGCTCCTCGGCCGGGGAGCTCGTGGTCTCTGCAGGCAGCAGGAGGAGGAAATCCAAGAGGGGGAAGGCAGCCGCATCAGGCTCGCCGGCAATCGGAGCTCAAGAGGTCAGAGAGCAGATGTTGGGGCTGTAACGAGTGCGTGTTAGCTCAGAGGCGTCTGCATCCTGTGCTGCCCGGGCTCACCTCGCCCCCTCATTTAGACAGAAAATTCCCACTCCTTTCTCACTGACCGACTCTGAAATGAACCAGATGAAGCTGTTTGAGACCTCAGACTTGTTTGATCTGGGTTCTAGATAAAGATACTCCTCTGAATCTACTCATCCCCCGGTGCAGCTGGGTGCTACAGCTGCACTCCCACCACGGAGGGTTTGCACTGCATTTGCCCCTCATTCTCACTGGTGCTGGTGGGCTCAGCAGATCAGATCCTGACCACTGCTGTGCAAAGGGAGAGTAAGAGCTGCTGGGTCGGCTCCAGCCCCACCAGCACAATGTTTCCAGCAGTACTTTGGTGTCGGGGGGCACCAGAGCCGTGTACTCCCTTGTGCTCTCACGCCCTGCTCCCTCTCGGCAGGCAGGGTACATCCCAGGGGAACAGCCCACATCGGGAATTGGGGAACATCTCCCAAATTGCCAGCACATCCTGCGTGCTGCCCGCCCTGCTGTGCTGCCTGCACGTCCCTCTGCTCACACCAGCTGTGCCAGGGCTGTGCCAGGGCTGTGCCTGCAGCACTGCAGGGGCGTGTGGCCCTCAATGGTTTTCTTAACCAGCCTTGCAAAGGGCAGGCACAGAGCTTTGGGGATGTCATGCTGGGCCTGTAACAGACTTTACTCCATCCCAGCAGCACGGGAGCTGCTGTGCTGACCCCACAGCCCTCTGGCTCTCCTGGTGTGGGGTGTGTTGGCCCCCATCTCACAGAGCTCCCTCCCACCGGCCTTGGGTTTAAGCCACAGCAGTTAAATGTCCAGGTTTCTCCAGGATTGCTTTTCCTGCAGCCCCCAGCAGCTTCCTGAGCCTGTCTTCGGGATGAATTAAGAGTATTGGGTTCACTTTCCCCGGGAAGGCGGCAGCACCGGTCCCACACCACCCTGGCAGCACCTGCTGCTGTGCCGGCCGTTACCTTCCCGTTCACCACGGCGGCGAGGGAAACACATTGCACGGCCTTCAAGGGAAATTTCACTCTGGTTTGCACAAATATTTATCCCACCTGTTTCCTGCCTGGGCCAGCCCTGGGCCCGGAGGACGCGGTGGGTCACAGGCGGCAGGGCGGAGGAAGCGGTGGGGAACCGGCTCCTTCTCACACCGAGACCTTTGCTCCGCAGGGTTTGCAGCGGCCGCTCCTCTCTGACAGAGGGCCGCGGATGGGATTGCTGCAGGCTGTCCCTGCCTTTGCAGGGGAAGGGCAGGGTGAGGGCACGGGGTGCTGCATCTCTCAGCTGCAGAAGTAAAAGCCCCCCAGCTTGTCTTTGGTTTGTTTTCACCCACGCTGGAGCATCTCTGGGGAAAAGTGAACAGACTGGGAAACCATCATGTGTTCCTAGCAGGGTGTTTCTAACGGCTGTCGCCAGTCTGGTTTTAAATGTCTCTGTGTCTTCATCTCGAAGGGGCCCTTCTCCGAGCTGGAATGGCTCGGACCCGGAATGGTCGCAAGACAGCTCGGTCTGGATCCCCTCCCCTCCCCTCCCCATCGTGTGCTCCGGCTGCCGCAGAAATGGCTGGCACTGACACCTGCAGCTGCTCACCGCCAGCCCTCGGTTCGGACGGTACAGAGGAGATGCAATTCCCTGGCACGGAGCTGCAGGGGATGGCGCGGGCGCCCGGAGCCGCCGGTGAACGGGCAGGCGCCGCACCCCCGGCAGCCGCGGGGCACCGCCCTGCTCAGGAAATCCCTGGCCACGGAGCCGGGCGCCGGGAAGCACGGCCGTGCTATTCTTACCCTCGCCCCTCGCCTCTCTCCCGGCTGGCTGCGGGAGACAGGATGGGCTGGATGGCTCCTGCTCCGCGCTGCGCTCCGGCCGCGGCAGCGAAGGCGTGAGGAGCCGGGCCCCGGGGTGGCCGCCCAATCCCACCCCTAAAATTAGCACGAACCATCCTGCAGGCAGCTGTTTGCAGCACAGCCCCAGCTCCCTCCGGGGGGCTGCTGCTGCCCTCCCCCACCTCCCTTTCCCCTCCATCATCGCCGCATGTCTCCTCTTTTCCCAGCCAGCCCATGATTCATGCGCACAGCTCATGGAGCGTCCCGGAAAGCCCCGAGGAGCGGCTCAGGGACACATCTGCGGCACTGTCGCCAGCGGCACTCGCGCCGCCGGACCGGCCAGCACCTGCCCCGGGGCCGCACCGTCACCTTCCTGCGCCCACGCCATCGCGGCTTCCACCCTGCAAAGCCGTGCCAGCCGGAGGCACCGTGCCGGGCGGAATGCTGGCAGGAAGGGTTTGACTCATGCTGGAGTTAGTGAAAACAAAACTCTGCAAATAAATAGCATTCGCACCGTTTCCTCACAGGAACGGGCCCCCGTTTCCTACGCCGGTGCTCCTCGGGGTGTCTCACCTACAGGGACTGACCCCGCTCCATGGAGCTGCCTCTGGCGCCAGGGCTGCTCCAGCCGAAGCCCTTTCAGGTTTATCCTTGGCTGAAGAAAGTGAAGGCAGCGGCTGCGATGTCCCCGCGTTGTCGCGGTGAGCAGCCCCCAGACCCGAAGGGTTTAATCACAAACCTGGCAACTTCTAGCCTTGCTCAGTGGAAACCTGGGTGCCATTAGGGGCTTACCTGGGCTGAATTTTGAGTGAGAGAGGCTGTTTCTTGGGCAAACATTTTGATTTTCGATTGGAGGGCAGCAGAGAGGTTTTACAGTGTGGATCCTCACGGCTGGGGCCGAGCTTTGCCCCACAGCATTCACACCCAGGACCCCCCAGTGCCCACGCTGGGCCCTGCCAGGCTCTGTCCTTTTGGCCACCTGTGATCCGTGTGCGCAGCTCCCCGGGCAGCGGGCGGGGCTGGGGGATGCTGAGGTGTTCGCAGCAGGGCGGCAGCTCCACACCCTCAGCGCGGTGCTGCTTCTCCCCAAATCCCATCACAGTGTGGATGGAGAACAGAAATCAGGATTCAATGCCAGCTTTCCCCATCCTTTGCCCTCATTTCCCAGGTAGTTTATTTACCACTTAAAAAAGACTAAATGAGAGTCTGACGGCAGAAATTGCCACGGCGCGCTGTGAGCGCAGCCTGACCCAGGGTGGGCTGTCCTGCACTCGGGCTCGCTCCTGGTCCCTTTTCTCTTACCCACGTGAGAAATCCGGTGTCTGGGTGTGCGGGTGCCGCGGCTGTGACACTCAGCCAGCCCTTTTCTCCAAAGCCCTGCCGAGGATGCTCTGGCCAGGACTTCCCGAGCCCCTTCCAGGGCAGCGCAGCAGCTGGCAGCGGCGCTGGGGAGCAGCAGCCCCCAGGAGAGGCCGGAGAGCCCCGAGCGTTTCCTGCTGAGGCAGCACATTCCCAGAGGGAGGAAAGGTCGTGGCGCTGGGGCTGTCCTGGTTTCCGCTGCCGCTCCCAGCACGGCCGGCAGCTGCCGCGGCTTCCTCTGGCTCCCGCCCAGCCTTTGCAAGGTGCAGCCTAAACCTGGCACCAGCGGTGGTCCCGCTCACGGGGAGCGTCCCAGCCGCGCCAGCGGCCGTGGGTGATTATTTCTCTCGTGGGTGATTATTTCTCTGGTGGGTGATTATTTCTCTCGTGGGTGATTCGGGTGCTGGACAGGGCGAGCAGAGCCCGCCGTTCGCCGCGCCGGACGCGGGTGGCCCCCGGCTCCTCCGGTGACACACAGCCCGGCGGTGACAGAGACGAGTCACTTCCCTTCGCTTCCCCTCTCCGTTCTTATTGAAGCTCCTCAGCCACCGTTTCCATTCACCCTCAGCTCCCACGGTGGGGGGAGCGGGGCCAGGGCTGCTGAGTGATGGGAACCACGGAGGGGATGAGCTCTCCGTGTGGCACCACAGGGATGCTCTCTCCTCATTCCTAGACTGCCATTTGTATCAAATTGAATTTTGTACCATCCAAATGACCACGTCCGTGTAATATATTGCATTCACAAAGCATTTAGCACATCATTTAAAGGAAAATGTGAAGCAGGAGTATCTAGCACAGTTCTTAGCATAAAAATTGAAGCAAAATTAACCAAAACAATCATGTGGAAATGAAACTTTGAAGCTTATTTAAAAAATCAGGCACAGCCCTCATCGTGCCAAAACCCCCATCAGCGTGAGTCATTTCAACTCTTCCCCCGGGGAAAAAACACCGAAATGTTCATGTCCTGATGAAGTGTTTCACTTCTGACTGCCCAGGCAGGTAGGCCCAGCACCTCAGAATTTCCCCTCAAAGCTCAGGTGATTGCATCTTCAGTACCAAGGGAGAACAAACCCAGGTCAGACCCACTTCCCATCCCTGGCCAGTGATTGAATCAGCCACAGGTTTTTCTGTGGAAGTACTGAACTTCCCTGGAAGGCTATTTCCTCCCAAAATCCAGTCATGCCATAGCTTTTAATCATCATTTTATGAGAGATTAAAGTAGATACAGTGAAATAGTCCCCTGTGGTCCTGCAGGTGGGTGTGTGCAGGGGCTGCCTGCAGGGTTTATCTCCCTGCTGTTATCACCCTCCTTTCTCACGGGCAATCAGCCGGGAGCCGATCCCGGGGGAATTTAATGATCTCTGGAGCTCAGGTGGGAGGGCTGGAGGGTGCCTACAGCACAGGTCCCCCGGGCAGGTGAGCAGTGGCAGCCAGAGGGCTCTGGGGTGAGGCCTGGGATGAAGCCACCCTGGAGCCTCCCACCCCCTCCCCAGGCAGGGAAACTGAGGCACACAAAGCCACACATCCCACGTGTGCCTGAGCCAGGGGCTGCTCTGGAACCACAAGGCTGCCCCCAGCCAGGGCTTCAGCTCCGACTTCCTGGGGGGAGAAGACGACTTACCTGAGCTTCTTCAGCACTCAGAACATGTTTACTTTGGCTCTGGGTTAATATATCCGGGTTTACTCATCTGGTAGAGATCAATGGGCAGAGCTGGCCCTGGACAGAGATGTGATAGGTCTATTTTCTGCCCTGTTTCAAAGCCTTTGTCCCTGTCAGCAGCACGAGGCTGCCCCTCGTTATCAGCAGCCAATTAAAGCATCTGAAATTCAGGCTGAACATTTTTGCACATTTTCCCTGCCTGCTTTGGGAGGAGGTGTTGAGGATGTGTCTTTCCCAGCATCCCTGCCCGAGCACACGGGAGCAGGATGGGCAGCTCCATGGGCAGCTTGGAGAGCAGGGAAGGAGCTGCCACCCTCACAGCCAGGTCAGGGCTGCACCTGGAGGGAAGGACAAACTTTGCCCAGAACATCTGCCCAGCTGTGCCTGGCAGTGGCTGCACCTTGAGGGAAGGACAAACTTTGCCCAGAACATCTGCCCAGCTGTGCCTGGCAGTGGCTGCACCAAGTTCAAGCTCCTGGCTGTCCCCGGCCACGCTCTGCAGCCTGAGCAGCTCCTCCTGCTGCTGTCCCCATCATCTTCCCCTGATAACACAGGGAACAATAGCGGCAGCAGGAACGCAGGGCCAGGGCTTAGGGGGCCGAGCAGATAAACCAGAGAGGGACAAAGACAAACCAAGGGTTCCTCCAGGCCCAAGGCCAGGGCTCTTCCAGGGATTAGGTCCCCCTGTGCTGGGGTGAAGCAAGTGTTTGCCAAAGCCCTGGCTATATCCCCAGCAGCTCTGTGTGCAAGAAGGAGCTGTGTCCACTCCACCAGTGCCCTGGGGCTGGGGCTGCGGCCCCTCCCTGCCCTTGCTCCCCCTCTGCACCCAGGTGCCAGCTGTCCTCTGCCCCAGCAGGACCTGGCTCTCCTGTGCCCTGGTGGGAGCTGGAGGGGGCCCAGGGGAGGCTCCCCATGAAGGAGAACTTGCCTTCCCCTCCAGCTGCTGGTCACGGCTGCCCCCACCATTGGGAGTGGGAGTGGGGAGCATCCATCACACGGTGTGGGGGCTCCAGGCCTGGCTGATCCTCCGAGCCCCCCCTTCCTGCCCAGCCCATCACCTCCACCCACCCCTCACACCCAGCTCAACACAGGCTGCCTCTGCGCTCTCCCCCTGCTCTCCCCTGGCAGAGAGTTTGCTGACGTCCTGTAACCAAAAAGCAGGTTGATTTGAATTTTCCATGGATGGCTCAGAGTCACGGATAATTCATTATTCACACCTCTCTAATTAAGCTGCTGCCCAGCAGGCGAAGCAAGGCTGAGAGCAGCCACATGTCCCCAGGCCAGGACAGGTCAGCAAGGTCCAATGTGGCTTGAATTTGGGCTGTGGTGTCGCTCACCCTTTGCTACCCAGGGGACACGGGGTTGCTTGGATAAGCAAGATCCCGGAGGTGGGAGGTCTGAGAGCAGCGCAGAGGGAAGGGCAGCAGCCTTTTGGGAGTGTTTCTCTGAACCTGGAGCCCAACTCAAAGTCCTGCCAGAGCTTTTCCACTCCAGGGGAAGGGCTGGACATGGCACCAGTCTGGCAGCAGCGACTTGGAGCCGAGCAGGCGTTCATTGCCTGCAGCAGGAGCTCGTGAAGCTCGCAGCCAGTTCCCTGGGGCTCACACTCGTGCCTTTGGCACCGAGGCTCGTCCTGCTGCAATCACAGTCACGGGTGCTACTGCACATTGTCACTCCAGCCAGCCCTGAGAGCAGAGCAGCGCTGCAGATGGAGGGGCTGATGTGAGGCAGGGCAGCTCCGAGGGGGGGAAGGTGCAGCGGGATGAGCTGGATTGGCACATCCCCTCAGAATCCCTCCAGCATCCCCCTGAACATCCCCCCAGCATCCCCCCAGCATCCCCCCACCATCCCCCCAGCGTCTCCCCAGCATCCCCCCAGCATCCCCCCAGCATCCCCCTGAGCATCCTCCCGAGCATCCCCAGGCCGTGGGCTCTGGGCAGGGTGCCGTGGGGGCTGCGTTCCCAGCCCTGCTGATGAGAACTCCAAATGCAGTCGGGGGGCTGCTCTGCAGGCAGCTCTGCGCCGCCAAGGCAGCCAGGGCCATTTTAATCATTTCCAGATTTGTGTGGGAGGTCAGGGCCCTGGGGTGCTGCTCCATGTCAGTTTTATAAACACGGCAGTTTTTCCAGATGGTCTCTGGCTCCAGCCTGGCTAGCAGGTTGATTGGGCCAGACCAAAATAACAACAGGTGGAGAACAGGCCATGACTGCCTGACGCTATCTCCTTTTTCCATCTATTCCCCAAATGATTTTTTTCTTTGCAGAAAACAATTAAGTTTTGCAGGCGCAGGGGCGGGAGCAGCGCCGGGCTGCGAGCTGAGGCCCCACACCTTCACTGCGTGTGTGAGAGCAGCATCTGCCTTGGCTGGTGGAGCCAGGGCAGGGCTGGGCTGGGCTGGGTCCCTGCTCACGCCGGCACAGACACTGCTGGGCTCCCAAGCACTCAGCAGTTCTGCAGCCGGGGGATTTTGCTCCATCCTCCCGAGGGCTGCCTGAGTCAGCAGAGCAGTTGCTCACCAGCAGGCTCTTTCATTCCCCCCCTTCCTTTTTTCTTCTGAGTTTCACAGCAAGATGAATTCTTTTATCTTTTCCATTAACTGCCAAAGGAATTCAGTGTCAAAGGGGCACTGTGGCAGCGTGCTGCAGGCACCCCTCATTTCCAGGGCCAAGAGGAGCCCTGCATCCCCAGGTGCCCTGTGGGTGGCCAGGGTCCTTCTGAGGCTGCTGGATCTGGTGTTTTCCCAACTCTGCCAATTCACCAGGACCACTCAGAGCAGGGCCAGCTCCATCCCCTCCAGCTGAGGAACGTGGCAGCACTTCCCAACAGGTGTTCAGAGCTGAAAAACCAAATAGCACCCAGCTATTGATCCCAGCTTTGCCTTTGCACAGGAGCATGGCTGTGGCAGCTCCAATGCCCCCTCCCCATCACCCCTGCAGCAAAGGGAGCACCACTGGTCCCTGGGCACAGCTGCCCAGCCCCTGCAGCAATGGGAGCACCACTGGTCCCTGGGCACAGCTGCCCAGCCCCTGCAGCAAAGGGAGCACCACTGGTCCCTGGGCACAGCTGCCCAGCCACAGGCAGTGCTCGGGGCAGCCCTGGCAGAGCTCGTGGCACAGAGACCTCTCCGAGCCCAAACAATGGAAAAACCACGGCTGTGCAGTGGCAATGAGCAGAGCTGCTCTCACAGAGAGAGCTCTTTCATATTTCCCACTCGCCTTCGTGCTAATGTCCCTCTGCAGGCCAAAGCTCCCCATACGGGGGATGAAGCTTTGGCCAGCGGTTGTAAACTGATCGTGGGCGTGAATGAAACAGTTGCATGTGCAGCCCTGCAAGCCAAGCCCAGCACAGGACCCTCCCTGCATCTGCTCCTTGCCCCACGCCCGGCCCTGCAGGTGCACGGGGCCGAGCTCAGCACACACAGGACCAGGGGAGGAGGAGGAGGAGGGAGAGCTTCAAGGGCTCTGCTCAGGGGGAGGTTTCACACGGCCAAGGGGACACAGCCCATCATCCCCCCCGGGCCTGTGGTGCAGCTCTGTCTCCACTTCCAGCATCCAAAATCCTCAGCAGCATCCCTTCCTCACTCCTTAGCATCAATCTGGCATCAGGCATCCCTATTTCCTAAACTCAGGCCAAACCTTAATTGGCCCAGCCCTGCCACTGTGTGACAGCTGGCTCTGGCACCTTTCTTCAGCCTGTCCTGATTCCTTCCATAGGAAGGAATTTTGCTCCTGCACACCAACTCCAAGGATTGCACGTCCCCCTCTGCTAATTGCACAATCCCAAAGTAAATCTGTATCAAAGGCCTGCTGTGCTGCAATTTAGCATTTAAGTCCAATTTATTGCATGGCTATTAATGGAGAAGAGGCTCTATCCCATGACCAACACAACTGGCAGGCGAAGGACCCTGGCTGAAACGCAGCCAGGCAGGGGAAGCAGCCTGGGCACGTGCTGGGTTTTTGGCCACGTGGCCATCGTGCCGTGCTCTGGGGGGGATCCTGCAGCAGGATCAGGACTGGGGCCATTCTGGTGGCACTGGGGGTGCCCAGCAGGACCAGGGGGAGCCCTGCCCAGAGCAGGCAGCAGCCTGTTCCCAGCCCACCTCACCCGCTCTGCTAAGAAAGCAGGGGATTAGAAAGGCCTCGCCCTGCTTCCACCAGCTCCTAAAATGGAAGTCTGGAGTGCTGGGCAGTGGGTCTGGACAGTTTTACTCCCGCGAATCTGGAAACCCTCTGTGTGGTGGGAGCAGTGGCAGCAGAGCAGGGACTCACCTCCCCCAGCCCTTTGTTTAGGAATCCCATTTCTGCCATGTCTAAATATGCCCCAATCCTACAAACAGTTCCCCTCCAGGAGAAGGAACAGACCTTAGGCTGATTTTTCTCTGCAGCCATTTGCGCACACCTGAAACCTTGGGATAATAATGAATGACTCGGCTCTGGCACTGCACCTTTCCCCCTCGGATCTTACCTCCCTTTCCACAGCTTGAAGGTGTTATCAGCCCTGTTTGCAGGTGGAAAACTGGAGTTGTGTTTCAGTGATGGAGGAAGCCTGGTCTGAGCAGTGTCACTGCACGATGCCAAGGGCAGATCCAGGGCGTTTGTGTGCACTCAAAAGGTTTTGACAGGATAATTTTTTCCTGATGTTTTTTTGCCGGTGGATGCCTCACCCACTGGTGCCAGCCCAGCCCAGCCCTTGCCTGGCCTCCACTGCCTGCAAAACCCCCCACAACCCCTCAGCCCGGAGCCCTGGAGCCCAGGGAAGTTTGTCCCAACAATTCCTTCTGTTGGCACTGACATCCTCTTGGATGCTCACACCCTGAAAGAGCTCTGGCAAATCCTGTATTCTCAGGAAATTGTTTGTACAAAATCACTGGGTTTCTTTGGAGGATCTGGAAGTTCAGTAACCAGACAGGCTACAGGCAGCGCTGCAGGAGCCCCAGCTGCAGGAGACACACTGTGGATCTTTCCCCAGAACATTGTGGGGTGGAAATTGCATCACTTGGGAAAAAGAAAAGGGGGGGATAGGGAAGGGAAGAAAAATACCAAGGGCCAGCGAGCACCATGGCACTGCTGTGCCCTGAGCCACAACTGGCCAGGTGAATATTCCTGCCTTCAGGAGCACTCCTGCCTGTGCTCCCCGGGACATGGCACGCTCCAGAAGAGCAATGGCTTTAACCTGGCAGTTTCTGGACAGTCTCTCTCTCTGGCATCCACTTTTTATTATCGTCTATGCAGGCAGTTTGTTTCTAAAATTAATGCACTAAAACTGCACACATATGTCCTGAGGGATGGGGCTCAAACAGCAGCAGACGTGTTTGGAGGTGCCAGGACAGAAAAATGTCTCAGACGCCACGTGAAGGTCCTGCTGTGGGAGTACCGGGAGCAGGGAAGGCTCCTGCCCCTGGACTGTGCCAGGATGGAACAGAGGAGTCAGCACAGAATGCGTTCATGCACACACTGCACACTCGTGTGCTGCACACACGGAACCGGCCCAGTGCAGAGCCAGCTGTGTCTGTGCCCGTGCCCGTGTGCATGTCTGTGTGCACGTCTGTGTCCTTATCTGTATCCATGTCTGTGTGCACGTCTGTGTGCACGTCTGTGTCCTTATCTGTATCCGTGTCTGTGTGCAGGTCTGTGTCTGTGCCCGTGTCTGTGTGCAGGTCTGTGTCCGTGTCCGTGTCCGTGTCCGTGTCCATGTCCATGCCTGTGCCTGTGTCCGTGTCCATGTCCATGCCTGTGCCTGTGTCCGTGTCCATGTCCATGCCTGTGCCTGTGTCCGTGTCCATGTCCATGCCTGTGCCTGTGCCTGTGTCTGTGTCCATGTCCGTGTCCATGTCCTTGCCCATGTCTGTGTCTGTGCCCGTGCTCCTGCACCCCGACAGCCAGAGCTGTGTTTGTGCACACACACCCACACTCACACTCACACACACATACATTATAGATGCACGTGTGTGCATCTCCCGGGCTGCTCCAGCGCTGAGGGAAGGAAACAAAGGCCGGGATCCCTGTGGATAAGTGGGGAGGCAGAGGAAGGGCAGGAGCAGCCCACACACCGAGCCACCCGTGGGCTGCCCCGCCGCCCGGCGTTCCCAGGCTGCTTCCAGAGGCGCGGGCGAGCGTCCTGCATTGCCTGCACCTGGCTGCTATTAAGCATTCAATCAAAAAGGGATCACAAGCCAGATATAACTAATTCGGAGGAACTTTTTTACACAACAAGCCCCTTTCAGTTTGCTTGTTTGGTTTTATATCTAAGGCTAACTCCGGCAGGTTTGAAAATGAGCAGAGCTCTTGGCTGCGGGGGACACATCACGTTTCCAGCAGACAGAGGTGGGAGTTCTCCTTTGGTGTTATAAAAATAGCACTACAAAGAGAGACGGGCTGGGATCCTGCTGGTGGGCGTGCTGGGGACAGGACCCACAGATCTGGAGTGTCTGTCCCCCAGAGCTGGTCCTTGGGTCCTCTGCACTTGTCTTCCACTGTGGTGAGGGCCTGGGGCTGCCCAGGGTGCTAAAGAAGAGACAGGCTGGTGCACAAGTGTCCTCAGCAAGGCTCTGTGTGACCTGCTCTTGGACACTTCCCAAAATTGCATCCGTGTAGGGCAGCCCATGAGCTGCTCTGAGCCCCAGGCACTGTGTGTGGAGGCAGCTGGGATGCAGTCCTGGAGCTCACGGCTGCCCTGAGCTGCACGGGCGTCACTGCAGCTGCAGAACTTGCCGTGCTGAGCTGCTGGAAGCAGGAGAAATCTTGAAGGACACCTGGAGATGAGGCTGTGACCCCCAGCAGCCCTTTGCCAGACCCAGTCCCCAGCAAGCACTGGACAGGTGGCAGAACTGGCCCCAAACGTCTCCTACACAATGGCTTTGACCCTATCTCAACAAGGAGCTCACAGTGCCATTAATCACTAGTGGCGTTTCCTTCTGCCATGGCAAAAGGGACCCATCTTCTTATTTTTTTTATCAACTATGAAAAATCCACATTAAAAAGTTCCTTTTCTTCCACCTTCACAGAGCCCAGCAGCAACCACTGCCAGCTCCTCCACAGTCACCTCTAGATCCCCATCCTAAGGGCTACTGCTTTTCTGAAACACAGAAAATGAAGGGAATGACAATAATAATCACACGTGTCCTGTAGATGTGTGCTGCAAAGCCTCTGGGGGTGCAAGTGCCTCAACCCTCACGGGGAGAGCACAGAGGTGCCCACACCAGCTCCTTGCTCAGTGCCAGGCACTGTTGGTGTGTCCTGGTCACCCACCCTGAGAGCAGAGCAGGGTCACGCTGCCCTGGCAGCTGCAGAGCCTGGCCCTCAGTTCCACGCCATCCCCAGCGCTTGGGTGTCCAGGGATTTGCACACACAGCGGGCAGGAGCCAAAGGCTCCCCGCAGTTGGGAGGCTTCCCGTGCCGCCAGCCGCAGGAACCGTGCCCAGCATGTGCTTAAAGGGACCATTCACCAGGAGCTGCCGGGGGCGCCCCTCCGCACACGGCCACACTCGGATGTCGGCTGCGACACGCTGGCTTTTAGGAAAAGGCTCCAAGGAGGTTTTAATTTAATGCTGGCGCTTACCCTGGGAAGAATTTCCCAAGGAGGTGGAAATTCAGGATCTCCGTCAGCCCAGGGAGAAAGGAGGAGCAGGGAAGGCTTCATCCTTGTGCACCAGTATTCCTCCTTTTGGGGACGGTTCTGGACGTCTATTCCCCAGACACTGATATTTCTCTTTCCCAGGAATAGTAGCCGGTTTAAAGCTTTAGCAAGTGTTTGCACGTTATTTACACCAGCTTTTGGCTCCCTCCCCGCCTGGCTCCCGGTGCTGAGGGGACCCGAAGGACCGCAGGGGCTTTTCAGGCTCGGCTCAGGCTCGGGCTCAGCCCCGGCGGGAGGGAGAGAGGGAGCTCGCTCGCTGGCCAGATGGTTTGTTTTCACTCAGGATCAAACTCCCTGCTTGTCTCGGTGGCTCCCGACAGCTCATCCTCCCACGGCCGCCTCCGGGAGGGCGCAGGCAGCGTCCCCGGGAGCCCAGGGGCGCTGCGGCCGCGGCTGAGGGACCCCGGCCCCGCCTGAGCCCTCGCTCCGCGGCCCCACGGGGGAACGGGGCTCCCTGGCTCCTCGGGAGGCTGCCGGCAGGATCCCTCTCGCTGGCCCCAGCCCCTGATGGAGGGAATTAAGGAGCGGATTTGGCTGGGAACAGCCCCCAGGTTCTCTCACAGGGGAAGGGGGAAGGCAGATGTACAGCTTTGTCCCAGGAAGGACATTAAAGACCTCGTCCTGGAGAAGCATCACGGTGTTGGGTTACGGCCAACGTGACTAAGCCCCCTCTTCCTCTCTGCTCACCCTTCTCTCTGCCATGTCAAACGTTTTAAAAAGCACCTTCAGTTTTGCAATGCTCTTGCTCAGAGCCTCATTACTCAGGCTGAGCTGGCTCCGTTTCCTCGGGAGCGAGGCATCCCTGCCTGATAAGATAAGGTCCCCAAAGAAAGGTTTTGGGACCCTGAGTCACTGGAGAAACTTTCTGCAGTGCATTCATACAGCCTCTAACACACTCAACTATTTGATGGGCTTATCAGTGAAATTCAAATGTTCATCTATGGGCACTGGAAGACAGCCCTGATCCAGGAGCAAGGTCATCCCAATCAGGTGTTAAGCCTGGAGACTCATCCTATCTGCACCTCCCTACATATTCACAGCCCTTTCTCTGTCCTGTCCCCCAAACCCTCTTGCCCTGGGCTCCTGCAGGGACTCAGGGACCCACTGGTGCTGGAGCCCTGTTCATCTGGGGCTCTGGACAGAGGGTGGCATCCCTGCTGGCAGGAGCCCTGTGCCCGCTGCCAGGTCCCAGCCCTCCCGGGCAGTGCTGAGGGTCTGTGTTCAGTTCAGTGCCCACGAGCTGCAGCCAGGGCAGCTCCAGGCCGTGGTTCCCCATTTCCAGCAGGATCTGGCTCCAGGTTATCACTCAGGCTGCTTCTGGCAGCCCATGTCTGGTTTTACAGACGGGCAATAAATCCCCAAGGAGAAGCAGCGACAAGGTCTCCATCCATGGACCCCCCAAGAGAAAGCAGACCCACACCCCAAATGTTTGCCCTGGTCAGCCCCCATGTGAAGGCACCCATGGTTTTCTTTTGCAGGTACAGTGAGCTCTCAGCCCAAAGGACGCCGCTTGTGATTGCATCAGCAGGGCTGCCCACGCAGCTGATACTGGGTGGGGGGAGAAATCCTCTTCTGGGGCAATAAACCCAGGCAGCTTTGGGAGCAGTTGCTTGGCTCTCAGCGAGTCCATTCACTGCACACTGCTCAGATAGCAGGGGCTCCACGGGTGCTTTCCACCAGCATCCAAATCCAACAGCCTGAGTTTCCCCTGGGCTGGCCCCAAAGCACCCCATCCCTGGGGTGGGCTGCCTTGGCACCGGCCCCACTGGGGTGATGAGTGTGTCAGGGCTCTGCGTGCCCAGCTGTGCCCAGCTGTGCCTCTGGCAGCAGGACCCAGCAGGTTATCAGGCGGCTCTGGAAGCCCCCAACAACTGCAAATGATCAACCCCGGGGGAATTTTTTTCCTCCCCTCAGCTCTGGAGTCAATTGTCAGCCCTGCTTTTAAAGACACCCTTGTCGGCAGCCTGGCTATGCTTTTCTGCTTCGGAGGAATTCCTCTAAAACAATAATAGTGACATTGTTCCTCACTTTGCTGGCGGTTTTATAGGGCTCACGTTGGAGAAAGGTGACCATGGCTGCCTTTTGGCCACATGTGTTTACACAAGGAAATGCATGTGGGTTTTGGGGTGGCGCCTGGAGTCAGCAGCCGCTCTCTGTACTCCTGACCCTTACAGAGCTGCTTTCTTGCTTCTGGGTACGTTTACTGCACTCCAGATGTGAGCTGGCTCCAGCAAGGCTGCGGAGCGCCAGGGATCTGGCATCCCCAGACTCATCAGTCCGTGGGGTAGAATGCCATGGTGGTTGTTTTAAAAGCTGTAATGCGTCTTGGTAACACATCATGATTTATTCAGCCCTTGTTTGACAGGGCGCCTTTATCAAAAGCCGATGCAGAGCCCGGGCTCGGCGGCGCTGCCGAGGGTGGCTGGGGCTCCTTCCCCAGGGATGGGCTTTGCCTTAGGATCCTGAAGAGCTGGGTCCCCACTCTGCCACCCACCCTGAGGGCTGCATTTGGGGACACCTGTGCTGTGGGTGCACCTCCTGGGGTTCATGAGCCATTGAACAGATGAGCCCCGGAGAGTTTTGGGCAGTGCAGGGTCCCTGCTCCAGCAGCCCCAGGGCTGCAGCAGCGTGGGGTGACCCAGGGGTGACACTGCCCTGGCAGAACCCAGGCTCACTTTGGCCTCACTCTCAGGTGAACCAGAGTTGATGGAAGGAGAGAAAAGAAGTGAAAATGGAGCTTGGGGAAAACCAGAGCAGAGTGTGGGCATGGAGGGAGCCCTGGGAAGGCAGAGCAGTGGCAGGGCTGGGGAGTCCCTGCCCGCAGCTCCCATCAAGTGCCCCTCCAAGTGCCCTTCTGCTGAGACCCCTGCTCTGTTCCACTTTCCTGCCCTCTCACCAGATAAACCACAAAACAGGGAAAAGGGCAAGGTCAGATGGCTCACAGCCTGAGAACAGCTTGCTGCCCAGGCTGGAGGCAGAGAGGAGCCTGAGGAGAGCAAACCCTGCCCTGGGCCGGGGCTGGCAGGCACGGGGAGAGCTTTGGGGGAGCAGCCCAGGATGGGGGGCTGCCCTCAGCCCTGCACCCCTGCTCCAGCCTCCTCCCTTGGTGCCTCTGAGGTGCCATTCCCATGGGCACAGATGGATGCAGGACACTACAGCCCTGGATTAGGAATGAGCCTCTGGTTTAGAGATATTTATTTGCTTTTTATCATAATGGGAAAAAAATGCAACAGCAGATAGAAGAGGAAGGAAAAAACCCCAATCTGGGTCAGGATCTCACACTGGCTAGTTCACTTCACAGTTTAAGTAAATAGTTCTCATCCCAAAACCCTTCAGGGTCATATAAATGTGCCTCTTCACATGGAAGAGACTATTTTGATAGTAGCTGGGTGCCTGATGAATTTGCAACTTTCCCAAACTGTTGGTGTCTAGAATGTGACTCAGTTTTTCACAGTGAGATATAAAATCCTATCAATTAATCTAACTTTTATTGCACCTCTGGGGCATGAACGTGATGTTATTTAAACAAATGGTTCCCATTACCTTCAATTATTTTATAAATGTTTTTCAGTGATTTATAGGCTTCTATTAAATGGACAATATACTTCTGTGCTCCTCGAGGGGGTAAACAGTAATCTAAGGGCTTGGGTTTGCTGATCCTTTTTTCTTTCTCTCCTTCCTTTTCCACATGCATCAGAGGCTGCCGTTTAATTACCGGGGAGGTGGGGAAGAGCCCGGCCAGACGCCTCTGACGGCTGCCCCGGCCCGGCCCCGCGCTGCCAGCCCGTGCCCCGCACCCGAGGGTGCTGTGCCCCCTCTGCGGGGCCCTTCCACCCCCCTGGGGCACCTCCTGTCCCCAGAGCCCCGTGCTGGGACAGCGGCGCTTCTCCGCGATTCTTTCCGCAGAGTCTTTGCCCAGCAGCCGCGCTGGAGCTGCCTCCAGCAGCGAGGGAAAGGCTGGAGCTGCCCCCGGCAGGGCTGAGCTTTGCCTGGGGACCGGGACTGCTCGGCACGACAGGGGACACGGAGAGACAGGGGACACGGAGAGACAGGGGACACAGAGAGACAGGACAGGGGACACAGAGAGACAGGGGACACAGAGAGACGGGGGACACGGAGAGACAGGGGACACAGAGAGACAGACACGGAGAGGGGACACGGAGAGACAGGGGACACAGAGAGACAGGGGACACGGAGAGACAGGGGACACGGAGAGACAGGGGACACAGAGAGACAGGGGAACAGAGACAGGGGACACAGAGAGGACAGGGACACAGAGAGATAGGGCAGGGGACACAGAGAGGAAGGGGACACAGAGAGGCAGGGCAGGGGCACACAGAGAGCAGGGGACACAGAGAGACAGGGGACACAGAGAGGCAGGGACACGGAGAGACAGGGGACACAGAGAGACAGGGGACACAGAGACAGGGGGACACAGAGAGACAGGGGACACAGAGAGATAGGGCAGGGGACACAGAGAGACGGGGGACACAGAGAGATAGGGCAGGGGACACAGAGAGACGGGGGACACAGAGAGATAGGGCAGGGGACACAGAGAGACGGGGGACACAGAGAGGCAGGGGACACAGAGAGGCACGGCAGGGGACACAGAGAGGCAGGGCAGGGGACACAGAGAGACAGGGCAGGGGACACAGAGAGGCAGGGCAGGGGACACAGAGAGACAGGGGACACAGAGAGACAGGGGACACAGAGAGGCACGGCAGGGGACACAGAGAGGCAGGGCAGGGGACACAGAGAGACAGGGCAGGGGACACAGAGAGGCAGGGCAGGGGACCCAGCAAGGCTCGAGGGTTACAGCTCTGCTGCTGCTCAGGAGGGGACAGGCAATGAATATCTTGCTCTTCTCATCTATGACTGAAGGAATTTCTCCTGCCTGGCATGGAGATATCCCCGCAGTGCCTCATGCTTTGGGGACACATGACACTGCCACCAGCAGTGACTACTCCCCTGTTCTCACAACCCATGGAGAGCAGCAGCCCTGAGCCCCAAAAATGCTGGCACAAGGCCTGGACAACAGATCATTTTTGCCAGCCCAGGCCCTTCTGCCACTGTTCCGTTCCAGGCTGGATTTTGGGGGAGGCCAGGGAAGGGTCAGAGCGGCAGAGGCAGCGATGGGGACGGCCAGAGCCCGCTTATCTGCACGGGGTCACGCCGGGACGTGGCTCCTGGAGCAGTGACCCCGGCTGCCACCCCGGCACAGGACCCCATCCATCTCCCTGCCAGGCCTCCCTGCTCACCCTCAGCGCCGCACGCTGACAGACAGGACAGCAATTAAGTCCTCGCCGAACTAATTCACTTGAGCCTGTCTACATTTCAAACAGCTCTGCAGATAGGCTCTGTTTACAGAGCCTGCCGCCGTTTATTATTTTTCGGGGGGTGTTGCACGGAGTGGGGAGGGGAGATGACATTTGGGGAAGATAAATAGGGCAGAAGAGCCTGTAAAGACAAAGGGCTGAGCACGGCCGGCTCGGACAGGGCTGCAGAGGGGCAGGGACAGCAGCTCCCAGCTCCCAGCTCAGGCTGGGGACGGGCACAGCTCGGTGCACACACCCGGGCTGCTCCCAGCCCGGGCCACTCTGGAGCCGTGCAGGTGGGAGCTGCTGGAGCACAGGGGTTCTTAGCCAGGCTCCATCTCTGCTAACGAGGACTAGGATCATTTACAGGCAATCCCCAGCACTGTGGGACCACAGTTCCACGGGCACCCCTTTCCTTCCCACCCCGTGGCACACCAGGCACACACGGAGGAGCTGCAGATGCCCCACACCTCCCTCCCTGCTGGCACCTGGCACCTCTTTGCCAGGGAAATGGGCAGCCCCGAGCGAGCAGGAGAGCCCTGGCTGTCCCCTGCACAGGCAGGGAAGCACAGCATGTGCCCTGGGGACGTGGGAGAGGGAGATGGGACGAGCTGCTGGGGCTGGGGGTCACATGGGGGGCCAGTCCCAGCTCCCCAGGGCTCCCAGGGTGACCCTCAGCCCCAGGCCCTGTACCTCAGAGCCCTGCCAGGGTCCCCGGGGCAGCGTTACCATCCTGTGCTCTCCAGAACCAAACCCTTCTTTTCCCAAAATGCTGATCCCCACCTCCCAGCCTGGGCAGCGTTTTCCAGCAGCCATCCCCTGAGTCCTGCTGGGCCCCGGGGGCACACGGAGCCCACTCGGCCGCCGGCAGGCCTGCCCGGGTATTCTTCTTGGCAAACAGCTCCCTCAAAGTTGTTCCACCATTGGAAATAGCTAATAAGTTTTTCCTTAATTAAGCAGCACGAGGCCTCACAATGCTGATTGTCACTTTTTCCCTTTGCTGTGCACTGCTGCCATGTCCCAGAGGTGAATTACCCAGCCCTGTGCCCAGGAGGGCTGCAGAGGCTTCGATAAATAATAATAATAATAATAATAATAATAATAATAATAATAATAATAATAATAATAATAAATAAAGTACCTATACCTACCCCCTTGTCTTCCCTTTGCTTAAATCAGGTCATGTCTGGAAGACAAAAGCACTGCTTGGGAGTGAGGGTTTGGAGCGGTACAAAGGGCAGTGTTGTGTGGGGGGCTGGCTGGGAGGCAGCGCTCGCTGCCCGGGCTGTTTGCACAGCAGCCGCTCCGAAATCGGATTTCACTGCAGCAGCACACAGTCTTCATCGGGTTTCTCCAGATCTGGGCTCGGGTCTATTTCTCGCTGCAATGTTATTAAAAACACTTGAACCTGAAACAGACTCATTGTGTCCACACGTTTGCTGTTTATTATTATAAACAAGGGTGTCAGGGCCACTAAAAATAAATCGAAATGGGTAAAAAATGAGCAAGAAACACAAGGAAATGGAATGATTGAAAACACCCATCCCATCATCCAGGGCTGACAATTCCTGCTCACAGGAAAGCCTCTGTGCTAGAGAGAGGGGAAAATAACTCCTCATTTTTCTTTTCAAAAAACTGCATCCCTTTCTCAGCTGGGGATGCCAAGCTGTGGGGAATGGAAAGAGGAACAGATCCAACACCCAGCCCTGGGTTTGATGGCTCCTGGACCCTGACCGGGATCCGTGCTGGCACATATTCACTCCCACCAAGGGATGTGAGTTCTTGGTTATGACTGAACCATGGGAGCTGCAAATGCGGACAGGGGCACACCCGGGGGCTGAAGGGCTGGGAGAAGCCACTTCATCACACCACTCCCTTCAGAGCATCTCAGCTACTTGACATTATTAAAAATCACAGAAAAGCAATCTGAGAAGCTGCATCCCGCTCCCGTTCACACCGGGACACACCAAGAACAGAGGTGTGACTGTACACAACACTAAAAACTGTCCTTGTGGAATTACAACTGCTCCCCAAAGTCAGACCTCCGGGCTCTGCCATGGGAGGACACCAGGCAAGTGCCAGTGCAGGGCTTTGCTGATGGTGGGACAGCTGAGACTCTCAGGCAATGGCACGAGCCAAGGCACATGTCAGCACGGCTGCTGGCCCAGCTGATCCCATAATCTCATTAAAAATGTCACTGGGGCTTTTCCTGGGCAGTCCCCACAGCCAGGTCTGGGGCAACCAAGGCACTAAAATCCGATGAAAATTATGTAAAGTGTTAGAAGGGCCTTGTTTCACGGCAGTGGGAGACCACAGGGGGTCATTTCTTGTCACTCCTGTTTGATCATCAAAGCTCATGGGTGGCATTAGGAATATTTTAGAAGAACCACACATCAAAAACCAACTCTTTTTTTAAACGCGCGTAATAATTTAAAACACGGCTCTGCATGGTGGAGTTAATAAAATCCTCTCCTTCTGTCGGCTGCACAGACCAAAACCAAGCTTAAAACAAGTGGACAGTGACCTTGCACAAGAAGAGACTGAAAGGGTTTTTGTTGCATTTTGGGGCAAGGGGAGGGGAAGGGACACAGGACCCAGGACCGTGCTTTGCTGGGAAGCATGACGACATCCAGGGAAGGAAGGGAACACTCTCAGCCTTCTGGCCTAAATTATCTGCTAACACAAATAATCAAATTCCAGGGACCACACTGCTCTGGCGCCACTAAAACAAGGGGGAGGCCTGGCCCCAGAGCTGTGTGAGCAGGTGGCAGCCGAGCCTGACCCACTCGGGACACTCAAGTGCGAGACACAAAATTCTGATGCTCTCCAAGGAAGCAGCATCACTCCCAGGATCGTGGGAAGTTTTTAATGGCTCACTCAAGGCAAGGCCTCTAAAATGTTTATATTAATACGTACATGCTGGATAGCCACTCATTTGGTCTCAGCTGGAAACCAGTCCAAACAGCTGAGAAACATCTGGCCGCTAACCTTGGACAGCATCTAATCTGGTAGCCCAGGGATTTAAGAGGTCTCTTTGGAGGGACAGAAGTTTGGCAGATCCTTGCTGAGATCTCTGTCCTGCTGAGGCTGTTCCTCACTCCCGCTCCCTGCTCCGGGCTGACACGTACAGACCCCACTGACAGCATCCAGAATGGCTGCACAGAGCTGCAGTTGGGCACTACCACGGATTTTCAGGAACACTCCTGGAGGTGTGGGACGTGTGTGCTCCCCCTGTCTCGAGGGCACACACAGCAGCCAGCTGCCAGCTCACCAAATCAGGCACTTCACCTCTGCCCCAGCCACGTGCACAGGACTGGGGCAGCCTCCAGCCTCCCCTCGGCTTCTCTTCCCTCTGCCTCACAGCAAATCAGCCCCAGAAAGTCTCCAGCACCAGGCAAACAAAAATCCTCTTCTCTATAGATCTGCAGACCGTGATCAAGGCAATTAGGAACATGTGGTTATCAAGCAGAGGAGGGGAAACAGCCCCATCATTTCTCATGAGGATGGTTCAAAACTTTGCCATCACGTTTCTTTCCAAAACCCCTGCTTGGCTGGTTTTTTCCTCCCAAAGAATCTTCAGCTTTGGCTATCCTGAAACATCCTTTGGCAAGTGGAAAGATAAAAAGTAAGGTAACATAAAAGAACAGATGCTGAGCAATAGAGAGGGGGAAAGAGACTTTTAGACCATTTGACATTTACTCTCCCCTCCTAACACCCATCAAGGTCCTGCAGGGTATTCCAGACACCTCAGGGCAAAGCCACGAACAACCTGGCTCGAGGGGCAGAAAATTAGGACAGGACCCACATTTCTGAAAACCCTTTGTCGGCTTTATTTAAAAGGAGATAAGGATGAAAAAAGGTGACAAGATGCTTGACAGAAACAAAATGATGAGCATCCAGCTTATCTCCCTATCCTCCACATTGTCTTCTGCTCTTCACTTTTTTGTGACAACAAATGAGGGAGACATCAGGGAAAATGTAAAGGCACAAGCACCAGGGATGTAGCACCAAGAAGGGAGGACAAGGAAGAAGACGCTCAACAAGAGCTAAAAAAGCCTCTTTCCAAGCAGAGGCTGAGCACGCTGGCTCTGGTCCAACAAAGCACTTAAGCATGTGCCTAAATTAAATTTGCCTTTACTGGGGCTCTTCGCAGGCTTCAGCACATTCTCCAGCAATCTGCTCCAGCATGACCAGCGAAAACGAGGGGCTGTTAAGGGACCTGAATCTCAGTCAGCAGCCAGGGTAGCGAGCGTTGGGAGAGCACGTCAGCCAAGATCACTGCAACATGGCAATTCCACTGACAGGAGAACCCTCAGCCATCAGAAAAACCTTCTTAAATATAAAATAAAAAGTCAAAAAGTTTAGATATTGAGATTATCGGTATCAATTTCTCTTCAGCTTCTTTCAACTCACGGTAGGTAGAGCCTGATGGAGATACATTTACAGGTACCTGCAGAACTGGAACTCCCTTGTTGAAGGGCACGTCGGTGCCAGCTTGAAAGATCACTTTGAACCCACCGTGCTGCTCCTTGCTTTGCAAACACTGTCCTGTGGGCACAGCGCCGAGCTCAGACGCCGAACGGCCAATTCCCACAACCACCAAGGTAAGCCACAAAAAGCTCCCCCAGCCCTGGCAATGCTCTGCAAAGCACCTGCAAAGGAGCACGAGCACATGCCCTGCACATCCCTGCGGGTTCAGCTGCACACTCAGCGCTGCTGCCGTGCTCAGCCCACCCTGCAGGGCCGGGGAGCTCCGGGGCACGGCTCTGCCATGGAGCCCCTGGAGCAGCCCCCGGGCAGGCTCTGCCCAGCTCCGTGTCCTTGTCCCATGCTGGCATGAGGCACAGACAGCACCGATGTCTCACAGAGCGACTGACGACACGCTCTGGCTTCAAAATTGTTACTATAATGAGAGCGGGAGAAACTGAAATTTTAACTATAAAGCACTGTCTGGGGGTGTAAGAGAGCAGAAAGGGCACATTTAAGCACATCCTCCCTACGTACACACACAGAGCTTAATTCCAACACACCGAGAAGCAAACAACCATTAGTCTTTATTAACAATTAAGGTCTCCGTGCGGTGCTGGTGTTCCCCCCGCAGGTTGATGCCTGTACAGTGGGGCAGTCACGACACACAGACCCGAGAGGTGGTTTCCACACGAGGCCGAGCCATCGAGCCCGAGCAGAGCTGCGGAAGCTTTCTGGCTCCCTCTGCCGTCCCCAGGCCGGGGCCAGGCGGATGCTGCTCCCATCCCCGGGCAGGGGCTCTGCTGGCCAGCCCAGCACAGCGGGCACGGGGCAGCTGAGGGTGAGCTCCGGCTCGGAGCAGCCTCCTCCGAGTGCTCAGCCCCCGCCAGCAGCGCCTGCTCCAAGCACAACATTTATTTCATGCCCAATCCCCTCATTTTATTTCCTACCCCTTCACAGCTTTCTCTGAGGGGACACTGGTTTGGGGCACGGGCTCCAGGCTGGTGGGGAGCACCTGAGCACTGCTGGGCCCTGCCAGAGTTTGGGTAAGCACAGGTGGGACACGGCTTTGCTTCCACAGCGCATTCCTGAAGCACCGAGAGCAGCAGCCTGGGGGTGAGCGGTGCCCTCCCTCCCTCCCTCCCTCCCCTGCACAGGTGACACACAGGGACAGAGCCACCGAGCAGCCCCAAGGGCAGCCGACTCCCAAGGAGCTCTCTTTCCACACCGCTCTCACTTGGTTGTGGGAACAGCAAGGGAGCACTGAGGAGTCCAGAGAGTGCAACTCCTGGGGGAGAACAGTCACAGTGAACCCTTTATTTCAAAGCAGCATCCAGCTGTCTGGCACATGCTGTGAACAGGTGGCTCCTGCCAGCACAGCTCCCAGCCAGGGTGGGACGCTCTCACCTGTACAACTTGCAAAGCAAACCGGACGCTTTCACGGTTTTAAAATCATTACTCGAAGTAGGAAGGTTCAGGGAGGTCCCAAACATGCACCAACCATAACCTCCCAAACAGGGCAAGGGCATTCTGAAAAAGAGACAGTCAAGCAGCCCACTGTAATGATCACGTTGTTCCAATGCCCATTTACCACCTTTGACACGAAGCTATTTTAAATAAACACACACACACACACAGTATTAGTCCCATTGTCCTCACAGACACCCTCGGGGCTGCCCCAGCAGTATTCATTCCAGCCCAGCAACCAGCAGCCAAGCTTCACAAAGCTTCACAAGGTCATTCCCTTTTTCATTCCCAACCCAGGATGATGAACCTTCACTGCAGTGAATGCATCAGGACCTTCCAGCAATCCTCTGAACTGGAAACATTTTACACTGGGAAAAGGCCCGAATTTCACAGCCTTGTTTTTACCCAGACTGGGAGAAAAGTTCAGCTTGTTACTCTTCACTATCTGAGGAAAACACTTCAAGTTTCAGGTTGTGAAATACTCCTTGACCTTGACAGACAGTGTAACATGCAGGGCACAGGGAGTCCATACAGCAAGGCCACGGCCCTGCCAGCACCAGGATCCAGGAACCCCTCGGCAGCTCCTGGGCCTCACCTGAGCTACCAAAGGCCAAGTCTAGGGCAGCCTGAGGCTTAAACCAAAACTACAGATGCTCCTTGGCACAGCAGCAGCAGCTGGATAGAGACAATTGCCTTTCACCACCGGTTTACATTCTGTCAGCTAAACGTGATCTGTAGGAAGATACTTCCAACAAATCAAGAACTCCATAAGGGATCAAAATTCTAAACATAAATACAATTAAAGCCTTCTAATATTAATGCACACTTTTTATTATATTAAAATCAGGCAATGGTCTGATACAATAAAAAGGCTGCTTATGGAATACTGTTATGTTAAACTTTCAGTACAGAGGATGTTAAATCCTTACAACTAATATTTTCCTCAGAAGTTAATGGAAACATCAATTGTTCATTGACTTGACAGCTGCTGCTTTAAAATGTGTTTATTTTTACTCTTTTCTTTTTTTCCTTTTTTTTTCTTTTTTTTTTTTTACACAAACACTGAATTTTTCATAAAACTTAGGACACACTAGGTTGGTTTCCTGTAAGCTTGCATCCACATTGCAGCAGTTAGTGGTCCGGAACAGTAAACCAGAAAAGGCAGTGATTTGCCAGGATGCAAAGCCAATCAAGGTCCTTAATCTGCTGTGCCACTGCTTCCCCAAAATCTTCACTGAAGAGATTTCTAAGACTTACAGAACCCTAATAAAATCAACCACCCGGATTTGATTTGTCTGTGGTTGTCACATCTTTAGAAGGGGCAAACGCAAGTGCAACGTTTTGTTAATTAACATTCTTGGGTCAATCCAAAGCACCAAAACACAGCGATTTGAATGTACCTGGAGCGTGTTCAGAATCTCTCTGTGCAGAGTCTCCCCCACTGAAGTTTGGCAGCAGAAGGTTTGGGCAATCCTGGTAAATTACTGCTCTTTTCCCCACGTCAAAGCCTATCTAAGAGCATGGCCGTGGCCAGCTTGGCGGTGTGGCAGCAGTGCTGGAGGGAAGGGAAAACCCACGTTTGCCAGCAGAACAGATACTCTTGTTTCCCAGGCTGGTGAAGACTAAATTTGTTGCAAAACCAAAATGATAAGCAGGAGGGAACAGGTCAAGTTATTGCCCCGATGCTCACCCCTGGGCCAGGGGTGAGAAGAGTCACCAAGAGGGGCAAAAAGAAAGCAGCACCCCCACTAAAAAGAGGGGAAGAGGGAAGAGATTAAAAGAACCCTGAATCCCTCACCCAAAGCTCACGTCACTGGTGAGGGGGACCAGGAAGAGAAATACAATCTATGCCTTGGCCAAAGGAAAGAAGGAAAGCTTGCCCCAGATTATCTGGGCATTTAAAAAAATAATAAAAACCCAAAAACGACCACAGTCACATTCAGCCTTTACTAGAGCGAGCACAAAGGGAGGGATGACTGAGGTGAGCACACATCCCCAGTAGTAGTCCATACAGCCCAGTGTAGTACTGGAAGCAAAAACCTTTGTGTCTACTCTAATAAATAGCCCTGAGCTTCGACTCTATTGCAAAAGACAGAGAAAGAAAAAAATAACCCAGGCCAGACACACAGCAAGGTGATTGTGGGATGGAACCTTTCACAGTTAAGTTGGATGTGCCACACTGGTCTTGACAGTAATAAGTTTAAATAGACTTTTCCTGATACCAGAAGTTCAGCTATGTGGACAGTGGTTACACGACAGGATTATTTGTTATAGCACAACTTATATTTCAAATGAAAAAAAAAATTAGTATCATTTACAGTATCTCAAGAAAAACTTCCTTTGAATGGGAACTTCCTTTCCAGTATTTTGAGGTCTACAAGATGCATCTAGAAAATTTACTACTGTGGAAAATGAAGACAGCTTAAATTGAATAAGGGGGGCATGTTGGTTTTTTTTTTTAATTAATTGCTGTAACATTGTCCTTCAGGTGGCTGAGGAAGTTTCATATTTTCTTTAGACATCATTAGACGCCGAAGCTCTTGCAGAACAACTTTGATACTATAAGAATTCTGCCATTTTGCTAGGACTGATATGGCTCTGGGGTCCACCTAAAACAGACAAAAAGACCATTCCTGTCAGAATTGGTGCACAGGTTACACTTAACTCCCTCCCACCCCCAACTAAACACCCCACATGAAATCTGAGTGGGAGAAATCAAAAGCAAGTGTTTTTCTAAAAGCATAATAAATCTCCACTTGTCCACTTCCCTTCTACCCCCTTTCTTTCTCCAACAAACAGCACCACAAGCAGTGAGTAGCTGAGCAAGCTACAAGCATAAGCAAAGCACTGAAGCTACACAAAGAAAAACCATTAAAATGAATAAAAGCAAAAAAACTTACCACTCCATTAGAACTATTTACTCCATTCATATTAATTTTTGTTACAAATCTTACAAATGGAGGTGCTTCTGGATACTTAGGCCCACATTCTATTTTAAGGCTGTATATTCTGTTTTCATAAATTGTCTGAGGGGAAAAGAAAGGGGGAAACAATTACATCAGGCAGTTCAATAAATATTTGGTTAAAGTAGTGGCTACTTCAGGAACATGGGAACTACCAAAAGTGTGGGCAGCCATGTAGATACTATGCTGGCTACCTGTTTTTAGCTCATTTTATAATATTCAGAGTATCAAATATTTCTTCAGGACAATAAATCCTGCAGGTCTTTGTGCATGGAGCAGGGAACAGCCCCGAGCCCATGCAGGGCTTTGGGGTCTCTGGAACACCTGGCCCACATGGGGAGCAGGCAGTGGGGAGCCCTGGCTGTGCCCAAGTAAAGCTGAAGCTGTGACAGTGCCACTGCTCCAGAACAGCCTGTGTGACAAGGTGGCTCCCTGGCTGTGGGACAGGGCACACCCGTGCAGGACACTGGGGCAGCAGCACACAGGGAACTCCAGCCCTGCACCACAGCTGCTCATTTTCCCCACTGGAATCCAGCAGAACATCCTCCCACCTGCTGCAAGCGTGACTGCCTTCCCCCCAGAGAGAAATGGGACTGAGCTTTTGTCCCCAGCCACTATTTCCACATCCTAATAACTGAATATGAAAGAAGTGTTAGAAGTGTTAAAAAGGAGGACAGCAAACAAGAATGGCTGCAAGTCCTCAGGATCTCTCTTGATACAGTCTGTGCCTTCAAGCAAGAAGCTCAAAAGAAGTCACGATACTTCTGGCAGGAGGATCTCTATTCCTAAGTGTGTCAGAAAAACAGGGGAGGCAGAGCTGACTCCTCTGCTGTGATGGCCCTGCAGCCTTGGTCTGCAGCACAAGAGCTGCAAACTTCAATCATTGCTGGCAAGGCTGCACGCTCCTGTTTGCACATTTCAATTCCTATTTAATTTTCTAAATTAGATTTCAAGGTTGTTTAAATTTTCCATAAAGCCTATGCACACAGTGAGCTTTCTTCACAGCCCTAATGCAGGCTCATTAGCACTCTCCTAATGTTCTGATATCAAATGCTGCTCTAGAAAACAATTTGGGTACATCATAAACAAATGAAATGCTCGTGACTGGGGAGAGATTAACGAAGGCAGACAACAAGTAAACAACACTTCTGGATGAGACAGAAAACACTGCATGTATAATGCCTTTATAATACGCGTTCTCTACAACCTCACTGTATGTCAGAAAAGGCAACTGACAGAATGGGAACAGAGAGCAGTAACATGATTAAAGGTCTGTAAAGATTTTCATATAATGACCCCTGGAATTACTGACAAATCATACTGAGCGCAGATGTAGAAGACATCTGCTATTGCAGGAAGGAGAACTGGCTACTTGCACTCCATCAAAGGACATTAAGGAAACAACTGGAGACAACAGACAAGTTCTGGTTTTAGAACAGGTGCACACATTCAGCACACCATTAAGCCCTCAGGTTCACTACTACAGGGTAAACCCACAGGTTAGTAGGGATGGGGGTAGAAGAGAGAACACAACAACACTCCCACAAAGACCAGCTGCATTGTAAGACGCTGCTTTGGAGAAGACACTAAAATCACTAAAATCTGAGTTTCCTCAGCTGAAACTCTACAAGAGCTCTTCAGTACTGCTGCAATAAACAGCATCCCATACACTCAAGAGGAAGAGCAGAAAGAGCAGCACAGAGCATCCCCTGGCACCTGCAGGAGCTCCATTTGTAACCTCACTAGCTGAGAGATTTAAACCTTGCTGGCTTTAAAGGTACAGGACACTACAATTCTGGGATCTCAGAAGTTATGTCTCACTGAATCTGTAAATATAAAGCAGCCATGTAACAGAACTAACCAGAGAAAGACACCAAAATGTTTCAGATTATAAGCAAAAAGCCATATAGATACATGAAACTCATTTTACAGAACTTGAACATAAATCACTTCCTAAAGTGTTTTTTCACTCATTTGCCTTTGTTTATTTTCTAATTCAGTGGTTAGGTCAGGAGAAGGGGGAAGAAAAAAATGTAACGGCACCATTTTAGTATTTCAGAGCTTACTTACTCTTGGAGGCCCAATAATCATTCCTGTCCATCTTGTAAGTGTCATATCTTCATCATCTTCAAGGCCCCAGCTAACTGTTCCATCCCCTACTCCCTTCTGACCTTCTTCAAGTTCTTCCAAAAGACGAAAATTACGAGGAACTTTTACTCCTGAAACAATCAGAGAAATATTTTCAGTAGAGAAATCTAGTAAAAAAAAAAGCTACAGTAATTTCCCTGATACTTTTGGTCATTCTACAGATCACATTTGGGGCAAAACCATAAAAATACCACTACTTTTTGAATGACAGTATTTCAACATGATGAAAAAGCTATTCCCTATTTAGCCTGGATATTACAAGCAAAAACCAAGGTATCCCCAAATAAACACTCTAGAAGGCTGACAGGCCACATGTTAAAGCAGGCAGTAAAATGAAAAGGAAATCTCTGTTCCCTCACAGGTACACCCAGTGTTAGGGAGCTCTAATTAGCACTTGTCCATGTGATTTATAGTATAAAAATTTGGAAGTGTCTACCAAATGACACCATAAGAAGCTTGACAGCAGTCGACTCACTCAGGGCTTTAAAAATACCTTTCAAAGCAAATAAAACTCTTTCATAATACCAGTAGGTTAATCTGAAGTTAATTGAAGTGGGCTTTGTCAGCAGCAATAGCATCCTTTGTACTTGTGACCTCCACCACCAAGGAATTTCAGCACTTGGTAATTGCTGGCACATTTCTGCTCAAAACAGACAGCAAAACAGGGAGATTTCCTTCTCCCCATTGCATTAATGAAAACAATGGCACAGAGAGCTTGGGTGACACAGCCAAGGTCACACACACAGCCCGTGGTGCAGCAGGATCCTGTACCTAGGCCACAGAGGGTTCACTGCCCTTCAAGGGATCTTCACCCCAGGCACAGAGGAGAAGCACACTCGAGCCCTCTGCTGCTCCTCTGCCCGGGGGCTGAGGGCCAGGCTTTGGTGGTGGGGGCTGCAGGGCTGGTTCTTGTGAGAGGCTGCTGAAAATTCCCCCCTTGTGTGTTGGAGCCAATCCTGGGCAGCTCCAGGATGGACCCAACTGCTGGCCAAGGCCCAGCCCATCAGCACTGCTGGGATAAAGTGTTTGGGAAGGGACAGTGACTGCACTGGAGCAGCTGTAGCTGGAGAGAGGAGTGGGAATATGCCAGAGGAACAGCTGAGCAGACACCAAGGTCACTGAAGCAGGGGCAGAGATGTCCCTGCAGCCTGTGGAGGTCCCTGGGGAAGCAGAGATCCACCTGCAGCCCATGGAGCACACCCTGGCCATGTGCAAAATACAGAGGATCCTGTCGTTTTAAACTCTTCTTTAAATATATTAATGATGCAAGGAAACAATGTTAGAGATGATTTTGCTGCACAATCAGAGGTGACCGAATTTCACTCACTACAAAGCACGCATAAAAGAAACCAAACCAGCAAATGACTAAAGGAAGTTAGATCCACTTGTAAGGTGATCATATCCAAGAACATCCCGAGCAGCAGGATTCAGTCCCAGCTGCAGCAGGAGCACAGGAGCCCTGATCCGGCAGAGTGGTGCCAGCAGACACCAGACCTGCACTGGCAGAACCAAAGCTCCCATCCGGGGGCTGCTGAGCACAGCTCCCTGCCAGATCCCCTCCCAGCCACACCGTGCTGTTACCATGGATGCTGAGCAACACAAATCTTTGGCTATGAAAGGAAATGAGTCAGTTGGGGCTGGTAAAGCCATCGCCAGGAGACTGCCCGAGCCCCAAACCCTGGGTGGCAACAGGACCTCCAGGGCACCACTGTCACATCCCCTGCACAAAAAACTTCAGCATTTACTCTCCCACAAAATCTTTTAAAGTATGAAGTGTGTATCCTGTGTGCCTCAGGCACATGAGGGCTCGAGTCACACCTGAGCCATGACAGATGAGCCACCCTATTTTAAATTCTATTCCTAATGCTCTCCATGCTGTAGTTTGGGGAGGCAGAGCAGCCCAGCTCCAACACCTGGGATAAGAGAGCTGGGGGACATGAGACAGATGGAACACGAGTTGAAGGACAAGGTGCAACCTTTGCTTGAACTCCCCCCAGTTATTTCCCTATTTTTTGTGCAGTGGATGCACAGGAGAGCTGCTGTGGGGAATGACTCACAGCTAAATCACGGTCTGGGCTCCAGCCCTGCCTGCCGGTGCCCCAGGGAAAAAAGGGCCAGGGGAGTAGGGCAAACAGGAGATCCCTCTGGAGGGGGCCCAGCAGCTCTTCCCCAGGGCAGGGGATGGCACAGAGGAAACCCTGTGGCTGTTCTCAAAACCCCAGCCCGAGCAGCCATCAGCAAGAGCCAGCGAACACCCGCCTGGAATGAGTCACAATGTCAAAAAATGCTCTCCCTTCCACACCACATCACAATGCTTAACAAGCATCATCTCTGTCCCTGCCTCACTCCTTGATAACATCACTTCATAGTCACCAGCGGTGCAAAGACAATTTACTGCTATTTACTTAGACCCAACTAAATAACCCTGGAGGAATCAGCTTTACGGCAGACACAGGCCACACATCAAAGAAGAAAACCAAAATATTGCCCGTCCACCCTTCCTCTGAGCATCAGCTCTGAGTATCACACCCTGTTCCCTGAGCCAGGCAGGAATCTTTAACGAGTGTGTAATTAAAAATGACATCACCACGTACATATTCGAGCACGCCACAACCAAGACTGAAAGGGAGCCTTAGTTCTGACATTTGCTACCCAGAGCTGGGCTTGGCTTTACAACCTTACGGGAAGAGAAGGCAACTTAATTGCTGAGCTCTCTCCAGATACAGCTGCTCTGATTCAGCATGAATCCAGCATGAATCAGAGCCATAAAAGAGTCACACAGGATTTCAGAGTTCTCTGGCAAGTGTGAGGTCTCCAGAGAGCTGGCGACTCATATTGTGCACTGACTCCTGTCACACGGAAATCCTTAACAGGAATGAGTGCTCATTCCACAGGAATTGCTCCTTGTCAGCACTGCAGGGGCACCATGGCCAGGGGGTGCCCGAAGGGAAGGACACAGATCTGAGTTTTATGAACTTCAAGGAAAATAAAATGATCATGGAAGATAATTGGTAATTTTACAGCAGATAACCCTGTCCAACAGCACTGCTGCTTTCTAAACATGTTTTACCCCCATTCTAAAACTCAGGGTGAAACATGAAGGACCATCACCTCAGCTACCACAGAGGGTGGCAACTCAGCTCCTGCCTGACACATTCTCAGCAAATTCCTTCAATAGAAAGAGAATCACACGTATTAATATAGAAGATTATGCTCATATGACCATAAATGCTTTATATAAAAAAAACTTCCTGTAAGCAAGGCAGAATAAAGACCAGATTAGTCCTTCTGGCCAGCATGGAAAGATGCACAAGGCCATTAAGCCAACCCCATGAGCTCCTCCTCATTTGCAATGGCCTGGAGCACTCATGGTCTGCCTCCACATCCTGCTGGGACCCGAAGCTCAGAAGCCACACAAACTTTATCACTGGTGATCATACACAAGCACATCACCATCGTGTTTGCTGTCCACCAAGATTCCTAGAAAGCAGTCAGATCTGTCCCAGGCACACACAGTTTTACCCAAATAATGTCCGTGGCTGGAGATGGCAGCTGCAGGGTCAGGAGATGTCCTGTGCCCCCTGACAGCATCAGGAGTCCCTGGAGTTCCCTCCTCCCACCCCCCAATAAATACCTTGCATAACCCTCTCAGTGCAGCAATGGACACTTCCATGGCTGTAACCAAACCAACCTGTTTTTCTAAGAGCCCATCCTTTAACACAAGAAAGCCTAAATAAAGTGAGAGGCAATTAAAAAGTAATCAGCTTGTCTACAGTACTTTCAGTTATGCATTTTAATTAAGCCTTCACTATGGTTCAAGACTACTCTCAAATAGCAGCTTCATTTGAAACATAAATATAGTAATACCTCAGTAATTGCTTCACTTGCAGCTTGCACAACCTCACAGAAACACTCCCAGAAATGGAACTGAAAACGTATTTCAGAGCAAAAGGAGATATTCACTATTAATCACAATGGCAAACCTGTGAAAGCTAAATCATAACTGCAGTGACTAGGTGAGATTTCCAGTGACAGATTTGAGCAATCCTTCTCAAAGCACACCTTTCAGCAACGTGTATTTGCTAAGCCTCAACCCCACACATGAGTTCAACAGACACAAAATGTTAATGAAATAATTTTATGGTAACCAGAGGGGAGAACTGAACCACAGACTGTACTTCATGGAGCTCAGAGTTGCAGTTAAGGAGCTGGGTGACTTGGTGACATCCTCTTCAGCCTTCAACAGAACCAGGATCTGTTTTCCCTGTCAGAAATTTCCCTGGCACCTCACAACCCAGCTGTTTGTAAACAGTGAGTTGCAAGTCAGAGCCAGCACACTTCAACGGGGACAAAAGGAGTCTGACCTGGTCAGAATACTACTAAAGGAAGAACAGAATTATCCTGAAAGACAGTGAAATGTCAGCTCAGACTTTTAAAGACCTTAAAGCACTCTCAGATTCACCTTTCAATGCAGCACTGCTAAAGATACAGATGTGACTGAATGTGTCTTGCAACAACTTTAAGAGTGATCTTATCCAGCTAAGATTTTTCTCATCTTACTCACAGACTACACTCTCCCATCTCCATTTTCCTCACTTCTGTAGCTGAAGCAATTTCAAATCCAGAGACCTTTGGGAGGTGAGCACAGCACTGAACCCAGGCAGGCCATGTGCCCTTGGGGGTAGATCCTCTCCTCCAATGCTTTTGATAGTGGCAGTGGAACAAAACATCCACCTCAAAAATGTCAACAACACGCTTCCCTCTCCTTTCTAAAGGGAGATCGAATTACAAGCTTTTCTCTTCAGGACGAAAGCACAGGCACAGGGCACAGCTCAGCACAGCACCCACAAAATGGGGCTCCAAGGAGAGGAACTGTATTTTGAAGGTTTTTCCACACCTTCACTGATAACAAGAAACTTATCAAACTGGCCTTGCTGGACAATTTAAACTCTGCTTTTTATACTAGTTCCTGATTTACAGTAACTCAAGTGAGCCGACATCAAATAGCTTTAAACGCCTCTGTCACTCAATCCATTAAAGTGCTTTCAGTTGCTTGTTTCTGTGTATTTGATATTCAGCCTTAATTACACTCTTTCCATTCTATATTTCATGTCTTTGCATTGACTGCAGATAATGAATTGGACAGCTTATCCTCGCAGCCCTGGGACTGTGAAAAATACACAAGCCATTCCTTGTCACAACGGTATATAAAGCTTCTGAAGTGACGGAATACTTAAAAGCAAATAGAAGGCTTTCAGCAATTGTCACCAAAGCTTTCAGGAGACAGGAACTTTGGACTTCTTGCATTGTCTTTACAGTCACAATTTCCACTCTGATGATGCAGACAGGTACTGAGATATTTTGCAGACAAAAAATAACTTCCTGTGCACTTCAGCAATCTGAAGTGTTCTGTGCACACTTCAGTGCTGGTTCTACCCTTCAATACTTCGGGCAGGTTCCTTGGAAAGAGGTCACTAAAACATTACTCTGAGGCAGGCTGAGGCCAAGCAGAGCTTTCCAGCACCTGCAGAGTTAAAATCAGATGATTTCTGTGCTTGTATCACAACTGAAAAGCAAAACACTTCCAGCTCAGGTACAAGTTATTTGAGAAAATAAGACACCCTGAACACATCTGTGGTGTCCTTACACTAAACCTCACAAGGGAAACCCCCACCATTTCCTTTTGCACTGTGAAAAGTTTGTGACTGAGCAAGAGCTGCTCTCCTGGGCACTCCTCCTCCCCACCCAGGACTGCTGGGTTTTCCCACACTCATCCCCCAGAGGTGAAGGCACAGGCAGGGACACAGAGCTCCAGGTGAAGGCACAGGCAGGGACACAGAGCTCCAGGTGATGGCACACACAGGGACACAGAGCTCCAGGTGATGGCACAGGCAGGGACACAGAGCTCCAGGTGATGGCACAGGCAGGGACACAGAGCTCCAGGTGATGGCACAGGCAGGGACACAGAGCAGTTTCAGGTGATAGCACAGGCAGGGACACAGAGCTCCAGGTGATGGCACAGGCAGGGACACAGAGCAGTTTCAGGTGATAGCACAGGCAGGGACACAGAGCAGCTCCAGGTGGAGGCACAGGCAGGGCACAAACCATCAGTAACTGCAGCTCCACGTGCAGGAGCTGAACAGCACCCTCACAACCTGAAAACCCCAACCTTCACAGCCTCACCAGATCTGTCAGTGTTACACCTGCCAGGATCCTTACCTCCTTATGTATTTAATACACTCATTAGTACTGTTGTCAGCCAGAATGCTGCTTTCCAACCATATTATGTAATTTGTATGATTGAAGATGAAAATATTCAATTCAGTATCATCTTGTAGGAGTGTTGAACTATTTACCTTTCTATTCAAACTACTGCATCTATTACAGTACACCAAGCTCTGCAATCAGCTCCTCTAGCACTATTTCACATGCTATTACAGTCCATCTTATTTAAGAAGGCACAATTTATCTTGCATTTTCTCTTCAATCACTTTTCCCCTGCCCCTGAATCCTTTACTTTCAGTCCCAGAGAGCCCTTGGTGGTGGCACTGTCTCCTCTGAGATGAGGATGACTGCTGCCACTCCAAGGAGCCCTCGTGGGGCACTGGCAAGGCAGGTGCACCTGTACTGTACAATACTCACATTGCACCTCTCCTGTGCTTTTCACCAGCATCACCTGCAGTTTACAGGGATGTTACAGGGCCTCCAACAGTTAGAAACAAATACTTTTAATATACTGAACTAACCTCTCTCTTCTGTGTTAGGAGCATTAAGCCACATGTACCAGCACTGTCATGGCCACACACCTGATGAATTGTTCTTCTGCAGTTCCTCACCTTCCCCAGACTTGGAAAAACTGAAATCTGGGCAAACCATTTCACTACTCAGTACTTCCAGGCTGCTGGCAAACACTGCCTCACAGCCCTGCAACAGACCCACTAAACTGAACTGTGAGAGAAAAGTGGGTTAAGTGAGGTCATTAAACCTTTCCCAGGGTGCAAGTTAGGGTAACACAATCCCCCAGGCCAGCACAGCCGGGTTTTGACTCATTATAAACCCCAAATCTGAAGGACAGCAACTTTTTGCAAGGTCTGTAGTGTAAGTGCAGCCCAGCACATGCAGGAGCCTCTGAAGAACACGTGGATCCCTGCTAGATCACCTCTGGTAGTGAGCATTCCTGCAGGACACCTCAGTCAGAAGGATGCACACACACAGAGTGGAGTCTCGTAGGAACAACCTTATTAAAATGATTAAAGTCAACCCTTTCCTTTTACTCATATAATAATGAGGTGTGTGGCAAACCCACATCATCAGCAACACAGGACTCCCCTTTCTCAGTGGTACAGATGGACCTCACCTCCTAACACTCCTTCCAGGCTGAGGATTGGGTTTTCCCCCTTGTTAATTATTTCTGTTTAATAGATCTAATCTGTCTACTTGTCTAATTGCCAGGACCAGCCCTGTGGCTTTTTTAGGTTACAGGGATATTTGTTACCACTTCTTCCTCTGGGTCAGTAGCTGCTTTTGAAGACAGGTGAGCATTTTCCATCTTCAATGTATTTAGGCTCCATTGCTAAATCACCAGGAACTCAAGACAGCACAAATTTACAGACAAATACGAACACATTAAGATTCCACAAAACGAGTCGTAGCAAACTGTGCATCCCAGAGGAGTGAAGGCAGCACTGAGGCACTGCCCCAAGGCCCCAGAGAGGGCTCAGCAGAGAGTGAGGAGGTGTCACCTGCAGCCCCCTGCCCGTGCCAGGCCATGCAGGGACAGCAGGGACCCCCAGGCTGCACTGCAGTGCCACTGCCAGACCCAGGCACAGCAAAGGCCATCCCTCCCCAACACTACAGAACGCTGTGAGGGCAGCTGTGAGCTACGGCTGAACCTCCCATCCCCGGAGCCTGGCAGACCGGCCTGAGGCTTTGCTGCAGGCACGCCGTGCTCCTGCAGCACGGCTCTGTAAGTCACCCTGGAGCAGCTGGAGAGCCGCGTGCCCACGCTGCACACAGGACACTGAGAGCCCCGCTGCCAGCGCCGGGGACACCGGACAGCTGTCACAAAGCCAGGGACAACGGCAGCAATCCATCCAGCACACACAACGTGGCCAGCAGATAGCGGGTGACAGCCTGTGCCCAGGGCCGTGCTGGGACTGCTCTGCAGCCCAGCCCCTCAGGACCACCTCACAATCCACTCACACAGCTGCACTGGCTGGAAAAGAAAAGTATTTGCCTGGAAAAGAAAAGTATTAGCCTGGTTCTTCCAGCCAAACACAAAATGCAAAGTCAGCAGCCTGAAAGGATCACAGAGAACGCAGAGCAGGCAGGAGAATGTGACCTAACAGGGGAAGGAGGGTCCCTTCTCCCCAGCTACAGCTTTTGTGTCTTTAGTCAAAACCTCGACTCATTGAAACACAGACCTGTAACACAATTCTCAGGACAGCAACCACTGCACTTTTAAAAGTGTTTTTATTAACTTGATTAATACGAATTACGTGCATTGTGATGGTTATCCTTAAAACCTGAGAGTGGTCATTGGTAGAGAACTATCTGTAAAAAAAGAACTCCAAAATACTTCTATTATATCCTCACCAGTCACGTACTGGTGAGCACACGGGTGCAATTTGAAAACAAGCACTACAGGGGCGTGTGAAACCTCCAGGGACTGAGTGAAACAGGAAAATGAAACTGCCTCAGCACAAGTGACTCTGCTTTACTCGATCTGTGAAGCTCGTTAGAGAACGTCAACAGAAAAAAAACCCCACTCCAAATCTAGTTGCAGTATTTTTGTTTAACGGGTATTTTTGTTTAAATGCAAAGGGACAGAGCGTGCAACTATTCAGAGCTGGTGTGGAGCAGCTTTGAAGGGAATAAAAAATTCACTGCCTTCTTGGAGCACACACATCCTGACACGGGAGTTACGCACTTCTCCCGGAACGGAGAGAGGCTATTACCGAAAAAGGCTCTTAGAGCGGCTGAATTCACCCACGGAACCCCACCATGGCCTGGGGACCACCGAGAGGAGAGCACGGGGGGCGGCCCTGGCCACACGGAATGGCCAGGAGAGGGGCACGGCAGGAAAAGCGCCTGAGCGGCGGCTCCGGGAGCCCCGGCCCCGGCCCCGGGAGCCCCGGCCCCGCCGCTCTGCGGGCCCCGGCCCAGCGCCCGGCCCGGTTCCGGCGCACCAGGACACGCGTCCCGCACGGCCCGAGCGGCCCCGCTCGCCTCCAGAGCCGCCCCGGGGCCGCTGTCCCCGCGAGGCCTCGGCAGCCCCCGGGGAGGCGCGGCCGGGCCCGCCGGGACCCGCGGACGGCAGCGGGGACGGCTCCGGCTCCACCCCCGCCCCGCCGGGCCCCGCTCGGGCCGCGCCGCCGCCCCGTACCCCCGGCCGCGGCCGCTCCCCCGCCGGGCTCCTCCCGGCCCGGCGCTGCCGGGCGCGGCCCCGCGGGTGCCCGGGGGAGGCGGCCCCGCCGCGGCCCCGCCGCCCGGCCCGGCCCGGCCCCGCTCACCCGCGCCCGTGGTCGCCGCCATCTTGCGCCGCCGCCGCCGGCCCCGCCCCCGCCTGACGTCACCGCAACGCGGGAACTGCGGCCCCGGCGCGGCGCGGGCGGGCGCGCTAAGGCAGCCCGCGGCGGGGCGGGGCAGCGCGGAAAGCTTTGTGGTGCACGCGCGGCGCTCCCGCGGCTCCGCGGCGCGGGCGGGCGGGCGTGGTGGGCGCTCGGGGCAGCCCCGGACACCGGCCCTGGCCCCGGAGCCCCGGGACACCGGCGCCACGTAGGGCGTGTGATCCCCCCCTTACACTCCCGCCTAGCTTCCCCCAGCCCGCTCCGCTTCGTGCGTAATATGAAAAAAACATAGTTAAAAGAAATAGGAAGGAAATGAGTTCAGCCTCGCTTCGCTTTGCAACACACGCTCCAAAAACGGAGCCCCAAAATATCCCGTGAAAATATCCAGAAACGATTACGGGGCAAAACGTTTTGGAGAGCCGTGGCAGGCTAAGCCCCGTTCTGCCGTGGGCCCTCCCAGGCTCAGCTTTGAGCAGAGACGGGAGCCCAGGCGCTGCTCCCAGCAGTTGTTCTTGGGAGCAGCTTTGAAACAGCAGCGCTGCTCTCGCTGCTCGGCTTTCAGTCCACTCCGACACCTCCGTTCAGCCGCGCCTCAGCACGGCCCGGCTGCAGGGAAAGGCAGCGGGAACAGGCAGGACAGGGCAGCAGGGAAAGGCAGCGGGAAGGAAAGAGGAAAAGCAGGCGGAAAAGCAGCAGGAGCACGCAGCTAGAGGGCACAAGAGCCCAGCTCAGCGGGCTGGGCCGGGCCCAGCGAGTGCAGCGCAGCAGAGCCGGGGCTGTGCCGAGCGGGCAGAGCCCCCCCGAGCCAGCAGGATGGCTCTCCGACGGCTCTGGGGGGCAGGCTGGGTGACTCATCTCACACCCTCCCAACCAGCATTCCCCTCCTCGGCTGCTGAGCCAAGGCACGGGAGGATCACCGAGGCAGGCACCACACCTGAGCCAAAATGTCCAAGTGCGATTTTGAGGCTCTTTGCAGTGATTTTCCTCAGTTTTCTACAGTGCAGCACTTCCCTGTGCAGCTGTGCTCCCAGGCAGCTCTGGAGGGCTTCTGCAGTGCCACAGCTGCATGTAAGGAATCACCCCTGCTCCTGGGATGGACACAAGGGATCATTCCTGCTCCTGGGATGGACACAAGAGATCATTCCTGCTCCTGGGATGGACACAGGGAATCATTCCTGCTCCTGGGATGGACACAGGGAATCATTCCTGCTCCTCCAAGGCCCTCGTGTGAGCACAAGATCTGCTCACGGAGGGAAACTGCAGCCCTGGCAAAAGTTGGAGGCCTGAGAGTCCTTCTGAGGGTGCAGGGAGCAGGAGGCTGAGCAGAGTTCTCCGTGGAGGTGAGACTGAAATCAGAGAGCTTTCAAAAGCATTTCAAAGCATTGAACTGAAATGCAGCCCATCCATCCCTGTGGAGTTCAGCAGGAATGCCTTATTCTGCTGCAGCTCTAATCTGTTCCTAATCAACTTAAGACAAATTTATCTTAAGCCAGATTTACAGCTGTTAAGAAGGATCCACGCAGCCTTTTGCTCCAGAGTTGCCATATTGATTTTGTGGGAGCATCCACGTCTTTCAAGGGGTGGAACAGGGACCTTGGGAGCCGCAGCTGTGTTTGGAGCGGGCAGCCAGAGGTAGGGCTGCCTCAAGAGCCCAGCATCCGCCTGGAAAATGCATCTGGAGATTAACTCTGTCCCAGTTTCTCATAATTAAGCAAGATTAACAGATAAATAGTCCCAGCAGCCACCAGTATGAGTAGCTCAGATTTGTTCCCAGTGAGGCGACAGTGGCCGAGGCGTTTGGGCAGCAGCAATGCCTGAAGCAGCACTTTGGAAGCACAGGTTCTGGTGATTTGTGTTCCCAAATCCAGTTGTTCCATCCACTGCACCACTGCTGCTCACTTGGTATTTAAACCTGCAGTGAAAAGGGCTCTCAGAGGAGCCAGTGCTTCAGGCTGATTCACACAGGAGCCCTGAGCATCCACCCAGCTCCGTCTGGGGCTCTCCAGTATCAACTGGACCCCTACTAAGTGGAAGAATTCTTCAATGAAAAAGCTGCACAGAGACCTGTACTGTGCAGACCGGTACTGACTGTGGCAATGGGAACAGAAAACAGTTTCATGTAATGGCATGAAGTTCTCCAAGGGTCTGAACACTTACATGAAATATTTTGTGACCAAGGTACCAACTGTGATTTTAATCTGCAGAACCAGAGGCATCTGCATTCAGCACTTTCCACTGAAGGGGAGCTGTCAGGTCCCAAAACTCTTTCGGAAGCCATCCACCATATCTGAAGAAGTGGAGATCAAGGTCAGCCTAAACCATCTTACCCTGCTCTTCAGGAAGAGGGAGTTTGAATTTAATACAATTTACAACTAGAGGATGGAAAACACCTTACGTTTGACCATCAGTAAGCTTCCAGTCAGGCAAGAATTAAACAAGATCCAAATCACATTAACTTTATCAAGTGCCTGTTGGATGTTTTTAGAGAAACTTCTTCACCCCAATTCAGTTGGGGTTACTCCTTTGCATCCAGAGCAGAATTAATTACTTACAATTCTTGAAAGGTGCAGAAGTCTGGTAAGAGTGCCAGGCTCCTAAAAGGCTGCCAGGTGTCTCAGGTGTGGGACTGCACAAGGTGTTGTGCAACCACTGGAGCTCTTGCACTAAGTGCAGCAATGAAAAACAGCAACAAGACTTGAACATGATTAGTATTATCCAACTGCTTTGTTATAAATATATTATATACATTCAAACATCACATTAAAATATTATTCCATTACACCAGAAGAGATTAAGGCTTTATATTATTTACAGAAACAAGCAAGCACCTTAAAAAAAAATAAAAAGAACAAAATACCAGTCATTGACATTTCCCTTCTAATATTACGAGTTTGATACCTTGAGCTCTTGAATACAGCTATTTGCAGTGTGCCCAATGCTAGAACTATTTCAAACATTTATTGTCAGGGTAGGAAACACTTAATAGAAGACTCAGCAGTGAGCACTCCACACAAACAGACACATGTGTTGTAGGGTGCCCTCCCTCTCCTCAGAGGCTCCTGGAGTTGAAGGCTTATGCAGAAACTGTTTGCTCAATTCCACGTGGAGAGTAGAACAATTTTGTTTTAAGGGAAACTGAAGACACTTGAGGATTGGTAGCCCCCTGGAGGAGTGGGATTCTCAAAGTCTGTTCCACGTGACATCAATCAGGCTGAACATGATAGTGAAGACAGAGCTGAACGTTGATCAATCACCGAGTGCATTGAACAGTCATGATTTTATAGGCTTCCATTGCTCCCCCCCACTGCTCTCAGGCAGTGCCCTTGCACTCCAACACCAAGTGACACACTTGTCACCATCCTCCCTGTGGGTCTGAGGCAACAAGCTGTTCTGGAAGTGTTCAGTAATGTTGATACAACACACGTTTCCTATGCCCCCACGTCCCCCTGGAGTGCCCGGAGCCTCACGGATACAGCGACGAAGCGAGTTCTAAGGTGTAAGCAGACATGGCTACACAAAAAGGTGCTCAGTGAGAGTAATCATCTTCATTTCAAGTATTGTTTTAAGAATTAGTTCTTTTCATTGCAGTCTGTGTTAGCACTTTTTAGTTTGTGCTTTAGAGTCTGTTATTTCTTTGCAGGTCTTGAATTTGGCTGATGGCTTTATTTTTTTTTTTCTTTTAAAAACAACATTGGCAACAAGTTAAGGATTGCAGAAGGCTGGCAAAAGTTATTTGATTTTCTGAGCCCATTTCATGTCATCTGCTCTTGGCTTCTCCCCAGTAAGTCCTTGGATGATGTTCTCCAAACATCTCCAAAATCTTATCTTCTCTAACGGATAATTCAGCCAACCTAAGGGATTGCAAAGGAAAAAGAGGATTAGTTGGTCATAGCATCCAAAGTCCAACGTTTTTTTAATGAGAAAAAAAAGCAACCAGCCCAATACTGCTAATAATGGGCAGGCTTAAACTCTCAGGACATAGTAGGACTGAAAAAATTGCTCTTTGGGTGGCAAGAATTTTGCCACCATCTGTCAAGTCAGGCTTCTTAATTGTACCGTGCTTCTACATGACATTCTGCTAATGAGAATTAGATTTCTTTCTTGGCAAAGGTTTCAAAACCCACATGAACTATTTGTCGAAGCCAATGACAGAATGAAGAACCAGAGTGGTTTATTTCCAGCTGTCTAATTAGCTTGATAACTTATTTAGGATCGTGCAACACTGGTGACTGAGCATTCCCACCTGTACAAATATAAAAGGAAGCTAAAGCTTTCTGCAAAGCTGTCCACTCCTCTGAGCCAGAATGAGTGGGTGCTGAAAATCCAGAAGCCTGGCTTCAGAAATGAGCATTCCAGAGCAGCTGCAGACATTCTGCTCTTTAGAAGGAACAGCAGCTTCAGTGAACAAACCCCATCAGTGGCCTGAGCTCACCAAGGCCCCACACAGTCAGATCTCAGCACCACTGACTGCTCCCTCAGGCTCCGAGTTCCCTGCAGCTGATCACAAACCTTCCCCCACACTTCCTAAGCAAAAGCCCAAGTGCTTTTTCCCAAGAGCTCGTGAGAGCACAGTTAAGTGCAGGGCTCTGCAGGTGCCTCACAGCTGTGCTGGCCAGGCTGGCCCTGCAGGGGGACAGTACCCGTGGTGATGCAGAAGTAGGTCTCGTGGGGGGACACGTGGTGGATCCTGTGGTGCTTCCGGGGCAGGATGATGTGCCAGTCCTGCAGGAACACGACCCAGCGGGGGAGGCCGAAGTACGTGTGGGACCACTTGTGGATCTGGTTGGTCATGGTTATGAAGATGATGAGGGCAAAGACGTAACACTCCCAGGGACAGGTCTCACACAGCGCCTCTGCAAAACACCAGGGGCACTGTGAACAGCAGGCACAGAAAGGCACAATTGCACCAGGACAACGCCCTGCCCAGCCAGAGCTGCCTGCTGCTGCAGGAACTGACAAAGGCCTCACCAAAGCTGCTTTGGCACAAGTGTCACAAGAGCCAGTGAGCCAGAAGCAATTCCCAAATGTCACAAGACAGGCTGGGAAGTGCCAGAGTCTGTCAACACACCATAAACAGGAAGCCACACTGAGTTTACTGTCTATAAAATTAATTTGATCCTGTAGTTCTTGACTTTTAGTTTGCACACAGAGTACTTGTGCACAGAGATGGAGCATTGTTTTGTGTTACACACTTTGGAACAATGAGTTTCCCTAGATGTTCACAGCTTGGTCCCTCTTATAGAAAGAGTATTTAGAATAACTTCTAATCTTCCTTGCACAACTCTCCAGCCCCAGATTCTCTGCTGAGCTAGAGAACCTCACTGTGCCATCACACACACACATCACCCTTTGTCATCACACTTCAAAGGAAAGAAAGTTTCCCTCCCTCCTGCCAGGAGCACCATGCTTCCAACAGCTATTCCTTGTCACACCCATGGATTCCTCCTAACTTCACACAGACAAATGTTCATTCCAATAGCAACAAGAATGCTAAATCCACAGCAGTCAGAAGTAAAGCTCACCTGGGGAAAAAGAAACAAATTTGTATGCCATGTTTGCCAAGGGGACCAGTGTCATGAAGCAGTTGTCTCCATTGGTCTCTATGAAATCGTGCCTGGTGATTGCTGTGGGGTCAATATGATGTTCCCTAAAGGGTCTGATGAAAGCCTGGGAAAACAATTGCATAAACACAACACCACACTCAATCATGGTCTTGGAAAGAAAAATAACCCAAATAAATAATCCAAATGAACCCCCAAAACCCTCTCATACATTCGAATCTGATGACTGAGTTGAAGAGAATTCCATAGTACAAAGCATGTAAGCAGGATTCAAACTTCTGTCATGACAACACTTCAGATCATTTGATTTACACTTGCAAAGCAATTCAGGTCCCACACCCAGATCCAGGTTTTCCTTGCTTTCCAGTTTTATTCTTCTTAATTTTCACTTAGCACCTTTAGTATGTAATCTTAAAAACAAAGCATCAGCATCCTAATTTCATAGGCAAAATAAGCCTGTGAAACTCACTTGCTCAGCAGAATCAACCAAGGGAAAAAAACACTAAAAAATTAGAATTGAGCCTACCATATTTATGGGCTACAGATGCCAGCACTAACAGACTGAATGCAAATTAAGTGACTGGACAAAGCAGTGGAAGACAAACAGACTATACAGAAGTCACCTCTAGGAGCAGAAAACACATCTGAACACAGAGCAATTGTTTTACTGTGTGGGACAGTCAAAGCAGTTACTGATTTGCCTTTAACACTTCCAGAACGTCCAGCCTGTGCAGAGGTGTCCTGAGCAGCCTCAGCTCGTGGCTATTTAGTGCAGTCACTGGCAGTAGGATTTTAAAAAATTATTTAACAGTGGTCCAGAGATACAGATATTCAAAAGACTACTAAATCTATTAAAGGTGAACAAAAATAAGCCCAATCCAACAGTTTTAATTCTGCTGCTGTTCATGTACCTCTGCATAATAACAAGGGATAGCCCACTTTTTTTTTAAAATAATGATCCTTCTAATATTGCACTGTTAGAAGTAATTAATGGTAGCTACTAAGAAGTTTAATTAAGAAAACAGATTGTTGTTTACTACAGAAGCCAGTGCACCTTCCACTAAGCAACTGGCATGTGTAGCTGCAGGTGTATAATACATCTCAAATTAAATCTTCAGTCACCACCATTCTAACTGTGAAGATTCTTCCCAGAGCACCCTCATGTTTCACAAACTTTTAGGAGTTCAGCTGCAGGGACAACTCCCCAAATCTGTGTTCCTGACCTTTTGGACATCCCCAGTGCCCAGCCAGGTTCCAGCACTTATGGTTCCCACAGAGCCTGAAAGGTCTGCAAACACTGGTACTGCAACACTGCCAACCCCAAGGCAGGTGACCAAATGGAGCAGTGCCACCTCGCACGTGTCCCCAGGCCAGGTGCAGACACGGCCCTGCCCCAGCAGTGCCACTCCCTGGGCTGGCTGTGGAGCCGCTCACGCTGGCAGGGCTGAGCACAGAGCCCAGCTCAGCTGGGAGCACTGGCAGTGCTGCAGAAAGGGACTTCAGAACTTTTTCAAGCTCAAGATTAACAATCTCAGACCTTTCCAACGATGGGTAGCTCCACAGATCCCCAGGTATCTGCTCCCCAGTGGAACAATCCTGAGAGGAAGTCGGCCGTAATAACTCCTGCAACTTGAATGAGAGAGAGAGACAGTCAGACAAACACAGCATTTTTACTGACTCAGTCACATCTCATTCTTGTTTTACAAGTTTACTTGTTTATCTGCCTATAACTTAGGTATTTACAACCACATGAGATCTACCCAGTCTGAAAAAACATATGGTCAGGAAATTAGGAAAAAGAGGTTAGCAAGACACCATTTGGACAGTAAGAATCTTCATTAAATCTGTGTTTGTGTTTAGCCCATCTCCTACAGAACAGAAATACCTCCCCTAGTGGGTACCTTTTGCTTGGCTGACCCCTCACTTCTGCAGTCCTTCCCCTCAACTTTCATTCTCAAAAAGGGAGAAGAAATAAAAAAAGCTATTTTCCCATTATAAATCAGCCCCCACTGTTGAATCCATTATCCAGTTGGCCCAAACTCTTAAATGCAGCGGGAGACACTTCGTTCTTAAGGTTCCTCCTCATTACACTGAAGACAGCTTATTTTATAAGCAGCAAATCCTGTACATTGGTTTTTGTTTCAGACCACACATGCAGGCTACAGCAAGACTGGGTGGGACACAATGGAGTTTAGATCTGCTCCTAGCAGCTGAAAGGGCAAGCAGCCGGGGTTCAGGGGAAGATATCCAAACAACACTTTGCTTTGCAGCAGCTCAAATGCCATTCTCGCTGAGGTAATGCCCCCATTAGCCTGCCTCGCCTCCAGCTGCTGCATCATCCGAGCAAAATAACTGCAGGAACAGCAACACAAATTGAGGCAAAATACTGACAGCTCAATACGTGCTCCTCGTGCTGCTTTGATGCCAGCTGGTAAAGGGGAGAATGGAGGGTGCCTGGAGCAGTGCATTATACTAAAGCAATTGGGAGAAAACCTAACCACCAGCAATCTTGCTCCAGCTGTACTGCAGCAGGGCGTGCTCACTGCTCTGCAGCTGTGGAGGATGAGTTGCAATAAAAGAGCAAGAGCTGTGCTGAGGTTCCACACGAGCAGCATGGTGACACTTGGTGTGTGTCCTACCCCCGGGCTCACAGGGCACGTCCCACTGATGAGCTGGGCTCAGCACCCTCACACCCAGCACTGGCTCTACTGAAAATGGCAAGACCAAGGCACAGGAGTTCAGCTGCTGCTCAGGGGTGGTAAAAGATCTCGATGCTCTGTCATCGAGGCTGGGAGGGCGAGAGGAGATCCACAGCCTGGAGCATGAGTGAGGTGTTAACCACACAGTCAGGAAAAGCAAGATAACCCCAGCTCAGGCACAGAACTGCAGACGGTGGATTCAGCACTCACCAGCAGCCAGCTCAGTGCCGCAGTGGGGAACTCCTGACCCACACACATCAGCTTTCCTGCAGCTCTCTGAGAGAGGGCTGGAGGATCAGCCCACCCAGGGGTTCTCCCCGAGGAGGAGGCGATGCTCGGAGCACACAGGACGAGGGCAGAAGGCAACGAGCTGCAGGACTTGCTCAGAACACTGGGATTTCTTTGGTTTGAATGTAGACTGCAGAATGAGGAAGGAAGGCAGCCCAGCAGCCCAAAGGTGCACAAATAAACTCCAACCAGTATCCAAGTGAACACTCAACTGCCACACACATTTGCTGGAACTGCTGCTCTGTCCCATTTCCCCACACTCCCAGGCACAGCGGGGCCCTTGAACAGCAGGTGCCTCTCCCCAGAGCCTGGACACGCCAGAGCAGGACAGGGGCTGGACAAGTGACTGCCCCAAACACACCAGGGACACAGGGCAGCTCTGTCCTGCTCGTGCCCTGCTCAGAAACCAGGCAATGTGTAGGGTTTGTGGCCCAGGAAAGGCCCCTCTCCACATCTTCACTGCTTCAGAGTCAAACTGAGAGCCAACCTGCAAACTCTGCTCTTGTGGGTGACTCTCAAACCACTTCCTGTGGTCAGGCTGCTCCTGAGGCCTGCAGAAGGAGGAGGTGCCGTGAGAGCTTTGGGAGAGAAAACTGCTGTGCGCATTTACCATTACAAGTTGTACTTCACCAAAATTTTATGAGCCGAGCGTAAGCTGGGCTTTGCATGGATAGAATGATCAAATTGTAACCTGGAAGTCTTACATCCAAGTATACAAAGTTTCATATTTACTGTAAAAATTCAGTTAGTCTCTGGAGAGGAAGAAATCAGGATGAGATGGTGCCAAATAAGTTGATGCTATTGTGTAACATCACTGAGAAGTACAGTCATGTTTAATCAGTGACGGTGTGACCTGATCAAACAGCACTAAAGGGTCGGTGTGACTAACTCCACACAGGAAGAAATCTTGTCTAAATATCAATATGCCAAAGTACCAGTTGTTTGTCACTTATATGCTTATGAAAATAAAATGCCTTGGTCATCTGCAGTCCCCATTTAGTTACTTTCAGCACCGAGAAGGCAGGGGTTTGATAGGATGGCAAGTTAGGAGGCTGGGATAATAATCCCTGGACATTTCAACAAGTATAAAGTGTAGCAGCTTGGAACTAAAAAATGAAGAGTTCATAATTTTGGCTAAGAAAGCCGCCAAACTTTGAGTCAGAACTGGGCCTGAGTGCCCACAAGAAGGGGTGACAGCAAATGTATGGCTGTGTACAGCGGTTCTATCACACTGTAACCAGGGCTCCCACAAGCGCTGTCTGTGGTGGCCGCACTCCAGAGACAGCAGCAGCCCCAGAGCTCCCTGGCAAGGCTGGCACGCCACTCCCGGGGCACACATCTCTCCTTGGGGCTACTCCCTGCTCCGGGAACGCCCTGTGACCGATGTCCTGCCTGCAGCAATGCCTCCCAGCACGGGCACACCCCGGAGGCAGCTCGGACACTGCAGCCAAAGGAGCGCCCCAGGGAATCGGGGTCCCGCCGCCCCCAGCGCTGAACAGCGGCACATCCTAAAGCAAACACGCATCTCCAAAAGCACAGCTTGCCTCAGAGCCACCACCCGATAAATCCTCCAGCCAAACCGCCCTGTAACTTTAAGAGAGCCCCTGACAACTGGGCAGCACACAGAGCCGTCTTTGTCCCCGCTGCTGCCAGCCCGTCCCCTGCGCACGCCCGTGGGGACACAGACGGGGCCGTGTCACCGGCGCCCCTGCAGGGCCAGGGCAGGGGCCTCGGCAGCCCCTGCCCCACAGCAGCTGCCAGCACACCGAGGAGTGCATCCCTAAGCCGAGCGACACGAAGAACTAAACCAGCAATTGTACCAGGGCACTCGGCTTCCAGGAGCGTCACCCTCCTCCTCCTCCTCCTCCTCCTCTTGCTGCTGCCCGCCGGGGCTCCAGGGGAACACAGCCCCGCTCTGCCCGAGGGGTCCCCAGCACACCCCACACGAACTCTGCTGCTGCAACACAAAGGTATCTGTGCAAAGGGGAACAGATTCAAAGTTTCATTTCTTTAATCACCACTTGTGGGGTTTCCCTCTTTAAGGGATGCTACAGTCGAGAATGGAAACACAAAGTTACCCCCAGCTACCAAGTAACTGATGGTTACCGCAGGTGGGGTGAGACAGCAGGTGGCAAAGAACTGACTTACTGGACCAGCACTGAAGTAAAGGATCGTTTTCCTTTGCTAACTGAGGTTTCGGTGTAATTTCAAGAACCTTTTAAAACAAAATTTCAGGTGGTAAGTCATTTTAATGCACATAATAAATCCAAGATGCAGTGCCATCCTTGGAGCTGTGAGGCAGCAGGATGTGGACACCTGACCCCCATGCCCAAGCACTCCTTTCAGTCAGCACTGATGTCTCTGGAGTGTTTTTTCTCCAACGTGTGCCACGGCTTTCGTGTGTTACACACTCAGTGTCCGGCTCTGCAATGCAGCTGACCAAGGGCAGCCCTGCAGAGCTGCTGGAGCTTGAAACAAAGAGGTTCTGGGCCTCGATGAGATCCACTTTCTATTTTGAAGCTGCACTAAGTGATTTCTTCCTGTGCGCTCTCTCTGGCTAACCCACAACCTCTGCAATAATGAAACATGTGCCTCAAATGAGTTACAAAAATCAGTTGCCCATCTTTCAAGAGAGCAGTAATTAATTGTAACTTGTATCATATCACAAGATGTTCCAAAAGATATCTGCCCTATGTAGGGCAGTTCTTAGGAATATAAACAGGTTACAACACAAAGTTAACTCTTCCTTTTTTGTAAGACTGCAATGAACAATTCCTGACATGAATAAATGTGGCTGCACATAAAAGTCAAATGTCTGAAACAAGTCAATCAACTTGGAAAATGGACATTTAAAACCCTATACAGAAACAGAAGGAAGGAGAGGAGAATGAAAACCAAGACTCATGCTGTAACTTGCCAAATTTTTTATCCAGACTCTATTAATATATGAACTATATACTCGGCTCATGTATACTGAATGATACGCTGGACACCACAAGCTCACCTGGAGGCATAAGGGCTTTCATGCTGATACTACACGTCTTGATGAGGCTTTTCTGCTTACCACACAACAATCCCTTTGCCAGCCTTGTCCCTGGCACTCCCAACCTTCAATTACAGTGGCAGAGGCTGCTGTGGTTCTGTGGCACTGCTGGGATGGTGTCCTGCTGCAGTGGGAAATATGGGGGTGTTCAACTTCCCTCACAGCCCCATTCCCAGCCCAGGCTGAGCTAACTGGGTGCTTGTGTGCATGCAAATAAAACACCAAAGCCACATCTGCACAACCCTCAGCTTGCAGAAAGAGGAACAGATCCATGGCTGCCCAGCAGCCGAGGACATCCAGAACAAGGCATGACTGGAGTTAGCACAAACCACAACAGAAATCCATCCTCTGCCCACTCTTTTTCTTTTTTCTTTTTATGGTGAGCAGGGGAAGGAAATTGTCTCATCTCTGCTAAATCAGCCTGGGAGACAAGAGAGTCCCGTGGCTCTTCCTGTCCATCAAACTCATCTTTAGTCAGCAGGACACAGCCCAAGAGCTGCTCTGAACCACGGCCACGGAGGTGTCCCCTCAGTGCTGCGCTCCCTTGCAGACAGTGAGTGACTCAGCACGGCCACAGCACCTGCCTCCAACACTCCCCCATCCCCACAGCACACAGGGAAGGACAGGCTGCCCGACTGCCAGCCACAGGAGCAGATCTCTCCTGTCCCAAGAACCTCCAAGTTAAGGTATTTACAGTATTACTGGTGTTCCAACTCCGTGTGCCTTTAAAGGCACAAGGAAAGAAGTTATGACACGGTCTTTAATTACAGACACAGGGTTTAGGCTCAGTGAAACGACACAGAATGTTCAAACTACTTCATTTCCTAAAAGAAAATATGTATTTCCATAAGAGCACACAGGGGGTCCCCATCCTGTGAACGGGTCTGTGCAGAACAGATCCAGCCCACTGGATCACTGATGCCTTTCAGATTCCCAAAGACCCGGCAGGAACTTGATCTAGAGCTCTGTCTTTATTAGCAGAATGTTTATTTTGTGACCGGCTCAAAGGTCAGTATTCCAAACCAAGCCTGAGGGAAGCTGTCAGTGGAACACACCTCACCCTGTGGGTGACTCACGATTCCCAACTGTGCCCGTGGAGCTGCTCACGTATTTAGGAATCAGGACTTTTATGGATATGGCTTTCACAATACGCAATAAAACCTAATAATCACTGTGGATTACAGACATCATTCACACTTCACCTGGAGAAATAATGTATTGAAGGCAGCAAAACAAGATAGCCTGAAGCACTTACTATTTTATGGCACTCAATTTTGTACACACTATCAGTTATTTCCACACCACTGTATTTACACAGAATCCAGATCCTGTGACTTTAATCATTCACTACTACTTAAATAATACTATCAGTGAATTGGCTGCTTTATCAGTTAAACTGGTAACCAGGGTATCACAGAACTCAAGCTTTTATCAATATTAACTTTGAGATGAAAGCCAGCTGCAGACAGATTGCACCACAGGTTAACCATCATTGCTGATTCTCTTGTCAGGATCTGCCCTCATCCCAAGGAGCAGCTCCCAGGCCATGTTCTCTCCATTCCTCCCAACACCTCCACCCATCAGCTGAGAGCAGGCAAGACTGAATTAGGCCAGGAGAGCTGGTGTGACTCACAGTGGAGGACACTGCTTCCCCTCAGCCCCAACAAAGCCAGTGACCTCTACACAGACATCAGGAACCCCCATGTCCCAGCTTTGGCAGAAATTCAGAGCTTCTGTCATGCTTGAACCTGGTGCAGTGTTTTGGGTGGGTTTTGTTTGCTTTGTTTGAACTCATTGGCAATGCACAGCACTGATTATGAACAAGTAGCATTCTCTTCTAAGACACACACCACAGTTTATAGGAAAGCTAGTCTTTTTTAAAGCACAGGAGCTGAACATTCCACCAGAATACTTCACTGGTTCTTCCTCTCCTCCACAGAAGAGGTGGAATCAACTTTTCCTATACTCCTGGAAAAAGTCATCACTCAGGACAAAGGCCAAACATCACATCCTGACATGGAAGCACAATTCTCCAGAATTTTTGTGTTCAGTCTGCAGTACCCAGAAACTAAGCCAGTTTGACGCCTGTAGTGCCTTTTATAACATTTCTCTTGAGCTTTTGCTTTCTGAAAAATTCTGGTGAATATTTTTGTCGATCACTGTATTTTGTTTCCAACTCTGACCATTTTGACAGCTCTTTTCCTTCTCCATAGTGACTACCCAAGAACACCAACCTTTCCCAGATACATCCAGACTTCCCCTCTGACACACTGAGAAGCCACTGAAATGTAAAGACAAAGCAGTAACACATTCTGCCGATGGTCTCAGCTTCAGAGGCTCTCACACAAATGTCCCTCTCCCTTTCCAATGCAAGTCAAGCCCAAAGGATCCCACAGCACAACAGTCTTGCCTTGAGCAGGGCAGCAAACAGCTCCTACTTACATATCCCAACGAGAACTGAGGGCGTGTGTTCCAGTCGCAAGTAGAAGAGGAGATTGTAAAAATTGAAGCAGATCAGAGAGAAGCATAAAATGACAGAGATCCATTCTTGTAGTCTCTTTCCTGTTGCGGAAAAAAAAGGAAAAAAGCATGTTTTACTTTTATCTGAGAGGACATTTCAGAGCCTGAAATAACAGAGACAGACCATTCTACTGCCTGGATGACTTGCTCCATTTGTCTGACAGGGAACTGAAACAAACTTATTTATCCATGGGAGGTGCACAGGTTTTGTTAAATGACATTCCTCTTCCCCGAGCCACTACTAACCTCTTCCCTCTGCCCTTGTCCAAATAACAGGGCCAAATCAGACATCATCTCACACTGTCCTAGTTTCCCTCTCCCTGAGATTGCTGGCAAAAAGTTCCTCCACGTCACATCTTTTCTCAATTTGCATTTCATCCAATATTCAGTGTTGCTGGAAGGGCTGACTCTGGGAACAAATTTCTGGCCCCAAACATATTTAAATTACCTTGTGATCTGTAATATTTACAAGCTCTGAGATTTTAAATAAAATCTGGCTGTTGTACTAACAGGAAAAAGCACCATTCTCACCATCCTGTATTTTGGTGGCCCTGGAATGGCTTGTCTAAAGTCACAAGTATTCCCCTGAAGCTTCTCCCTGAACTGTTGTCTTGTCTGTGCCTTCCTGCTCCCAGGCAAAGGCTGGGAACTCTCAGCCACTCTGAGATGACAAGAACAAGAAAAGAGAAAGAACTGGCACAGATTCTCTCCTGCACCTTGCTGTACCACTTTGTGCCTCTATAAAAAAATCATTTACAGCCTATAAAAAGGGAACAGGCACATCAGAGTACGGTAACACTTGGAGTATCACATTAGCACAGAAAGCTGCTCCCTGCTCTCCACTGCTGGATCCCCACGAGGCACTGAGGCAGCGCAGGGAACACTCAGGCTGAGACCTGCAGGATTAGGGCACAGAAGCAGACCTTTAATACCCAAGGCCAAGAAGATTTGAGCTGCCACTGTGGCCAGAAGGGCCGGGGCTGCAGGCAGCTCTTAAACCCTCAGGAGCTGCCAGGCCAGACCCTGCCTGTTCTAGGGGTCAGCCAGCACAGCCTCCTCTTGCCCAGGGCTCCCCAGAGCAGGTGCCCCACAGCCCCCTCCCCACTGCCTCTGGCAAAGCAGAGCATGAGGAAGGCTCAGGGAGGGCTCCAGTGAGGTGCTTGTGCTCTCCCAGGAGCAGAGGCACACTCAGGCCTGGCATGTGTTCAGCTTCTGTCCTGCTCCTCCTCTCTGATGACCTAATGCATGATCAGATTTCCCCTCTTAAATGCTAAATCAAGTCCTCCTTCTCAACTGTACCGTGCAATGAGCAGGGAAAGGAGGAACATAAATGGAGGATGAGGCTTATCTCCAATGTGCCTACAAGGCAATATTTGAAAGTGTGAACAAAGACTTGGACAGGTCCCTTTTATAAGTTCTACAAGGGTCACGGGTATATAAATTACCATCCTCTGCAGTATCAGAGGAGAGAATAGTAAAATTAAATTAAGACACAAGAATAGCCATATTTGACAGCAGCATCAGGTCACAACGTGGGTGAGTCTATAAAGAGATCCCTGGAGTAATGAAAATAAGAGTTAATTAATACTCACTTCCTACATAAGAAAACCACACCCTGATTAGAGGAGCTAAGTGGGTAGAACCTCATGGAACAATTAGCTGAGTGCTGGAAAGGAGGCTGGCAAGTCCCCTGAGTTCAGTGTGTGCAAACACCCCTGTTGAACACAGGGATCCACGATGGCTCTCAGGATATCCAGGTTCAAAAACGCAGCTGCAGCTCTGTGCTGGGAAGGTAAATCAGTCAAGGAACTGAGTCAGCACTGATAACCTGTGTTTAAAGGGCACTCAAATCCAGAAGTGTGTCCTGTGTGAAGGAACGAAGTGCCAAAGCCACAAAGCACGTACTTAAAGAAATCAGGGAAACATTCCAGTCACGTTCACTCTGCGCAATTCAGTGTAACCCCCTTTCCTGCGAATTCAGAATTTGAACATGATATGCTTCCACCATAATACATATTCTGGCATTGCTTATATAAATTATTTATGTAATGCCAGAAGAAACCTGCATAACTAATCCACCCTCAGCTCCCTGACATATCACTGTACGTGTGCCACAGCCAGCCAGAAGGGCAGCAAGCTCTCTGGGCAGGAAAAGCTTTTCCTTACGAGCCAGAGCAATGGTAGAGCCAGCGACTGCTTTTGTGTAAAGCACAGGAACCAGTCCTGGCTGGACCAGAGTGGCTGAAAGGTGCCACACAGGACCTTCTCAAGGCAAGCAGGAGGTGAACAAAAGAAACTGAAATGGGCAGACTTGCCCCAGCCACGCAAACCAACAAAGGCCTTGGATTTCTTATCATCACATGGCTCTGTGCGAGTAAGAACACCTACTTGTGCAGGACCTGCCTTGGATGTGCAAGCTGGGCTCAGCTGATCTGCTGGAAACCACAGGATACTGGAAACACATCTTACCCTCCCTAATTCCTTACCAGAGAATGGATTCACTGGGAATGGCAGACGTACCCAGCACTGCTCACACTGCGGGCTGAAAACCAATTACGTTTTTTTTACAAGGAGTTTGCAATTATTTCCACAGCATCATCAAACAGTCATGTACTGAGCACTCAAATGACAAACTGAAGCTTGTCTGACGAGTCCCGAGCTCCAGGAAGAGCGAAAGAGGAATTCACGCATCCCTCTGGCCGTTTCTGCGGTGCCAGGCCTGGCGGTCTCAGGGCAGCTCACTGAACCGGCTCTTACCGTGTGCTGTGACCACATCTGCCCACCCGCGCCTGGAGGGAAAGGCTGGGGTCTGTTCGTCGGCTTTAGAGAGCAGAGCGTCCATTCTGGGCAGCTCCCGGCTACGAACGCTGCCGCCCGCAGCCCGGCCCGTGCCGCAGCCGCGCTCGGAGCCCGCCGGGCCGAGCGCCGCCAGCCCCGGGCCGCCCGCCCGGCCCCTGCCCGCTCCTCCTGCCCGCCCGGAGCCGTGCGGGACCGCCCGGGGGCCCGGAGCGGCGGGGGAGCCGGGCCGGGGAGAGCCGGGCCCGAGGGGAGCCGGGCACGGGAGAACGGGGCCCGGGGAGAACCGGACTCGAGGGGAACGGGTCCTGCCAGGGCGAGCCACCGCGAGCGCCCGGCCCGAGGGCCCCGCCCGTCCGCGCCGCCTCACCTGGCGAGTAGAGCTCGGCCAGCTCGCGGGCCCCGGCGTGCTGAGCGCCCCAGCGCCGCCCGCCGCCCTCGGGCTCCTCCGCGGGCTCGTCCCGCGGCGCCGCCGCCCCCGGGCCGCTCTCGGCCATGTCCGGCCGGGATGGGCGCGCAGGGCCCGCGGACCCGCCCGGCAGCGACGGGAACGGGCCGCGCTGCGGCGGGGGGCGGGCGAGCCGGGCCCCGCCCACTGCGCCTCCCGCCAATCGCCGGCGCCGCCGCGCGCCCTCCGGGCCAATGAGCAGCGCCGCCCGGCGCGCACCGACCAATGGCGCAGCGGCACGGCCCGCGGCGCAGCGCGGGGCGGGGGCGGCCGGGCCGGGCGGGGCGGGGCGGAGCGGCGGGCCGGGCGGGCCGAGCGGGGCCGGCGGCCGCGGGCCGCGCCGCGCGCGGGCGGGGCCGGGCGGGGCCGGGCGGGGCCGAGCCGGGCGGGGCCGGGCGGGGCGGGCCAGGGCGGGGCGGCGGGCGCGGTCCGGTCCGCTCCGGGGTGGGGGCGGAAGCGCGGCAGGGGCGGGGCCGGGCGTTCCCGTTGGCTCCGCCCCCTCCGCCCTGTGCCTCGCGCGCCCTCTGCCGGCTCGGGGCGCTGCCCAACGGCGGCAATGGAGCCGCTGCCGGTGCCCCGGGTGACCCGGCCCGGGAGCCGCTGCCGGTGCCCCGGGCGACCCGGCCCGCGTCCCTGACCCGCTGCGCCGAAACGCACGGGCCGTGCTCTCGCTTCTGGGAAGTATAAATGATAACAGCTCGCTGCTCACACAGCCGCTGTTAACCGGGGCTGCCGGGACGCTCCCGGTAGCTCTGAGAGCGGCCACACGTGCCCCGTACCAATGTGTCAGAGGAAGATGTAAGCGGTCCTGGTTGAGGCGTTCCCGGGAGCGGCTCCCAAGTGACCTCCAAGGTGTGTTGGTGAGCTTGGCTTGCCAAGGCCAAAGGGCTGTCGGGAGGAACCAACACCGGCAAATCGCTACCAAAGTTTGGCTCTGGGTGGGCTGTCAAATGTCCTTGGTAGATGGCCCAGGATCGGCGGGAACAAAGCCGCACCTGTCCGTACAACGGCACGGCCCGACCGGCGGCACGGGCACGGGCACGGGCACGGTCCGAGCCCCTCCCCGCCCTGTGCGGCCTCGTAACCCACTGCCCGGCCCGGCCCGGCCCGGCCCGGCTTAGCACGACCCGGCCCCGCGCGGCTTGGCCCCACCGGCCTGGCAAGGCTCGATTCGGCCCCGCACGGCACGGCCCGACCGGCGGCACGGGCACGGGCACAGGCACGGGTAGGGCCCCGTCCCGCCCGGTGCGGCCTCGTAACGCCCGGGTCGGGATCGGCTGGGCTCGGCTCGGCCCGGCCAGGCTCGGCTCGGCTCGGCTCGGCCGGGCTCGGCTCGGGCCGGCAGGGCTCGGGTCGGGCTCGGCTGGGCTCG